>CM060619.1:10017989-10617989 GCA_030578275.1 Meda fulgida
ATTTGATTTATATAAAAGATAATATATAAATAATAAATAAAAAATAGAAATATTTCTATTTCTATATCCAATTTTTTTTTAATTATATACAACAAATATATGTATGCATTCATCTACATGTATGCAATTCTCTTTATAGCCTCTTGAGTTTAAATTTCTTTGTTCTCTCAATGATGGTCCCATGCCTGACCTTTGACCTAGTTTTTCAGCTTGTCAGGTCTGTGTATGTGAATGGGCTTGCTGATAATAGTGTGTCATGGGTTACAGCTGGCAAGAACCAATAAACTCCATCCCTGCATTCCTGCAGAAGACCATTAAAGACCTGTCGCATCGCTTTCTCTGTTCAAACAGGGCAGGTACTGTGTTTTACACTGCTGTTCTAACGGAGCTCTTTGGGAAGGCATGTGACCAGCTCAGCGTTTCTGGCTGTTTTATTTGTAAGATCTAAAAACCCTGGTGCTACATGTTCTCTGTGGAATAAGTGCACATTTTGACCCTAACTTCTGCTGCTGCTTTTCAAAAGTCACAGTTGGGAGGTCTCACGTACTTCCACAATAATTGGAAATGATTTTTTAAAGTACCTAATTTTGTCTTGAGAGATTACATATGCAAAACTTAAGAAAGGTTTTTGTCACAGCTGGTCAGGCAAGGAAAGAAGAGATGGATCTTGATGCAACAGTAATACTTTTTTTTTTGGTCAAACAAACAACACACGATAATCTAAAACCATAGGAGAAAAAGAAACTGCAAATGCTAGTCACACGCAAAGACAGTACAGGACCGAGGATGGAACAAAACTGAAGGCTAAATACAGGCTAAATAATGAACCAAGAAAGACGCGGGTGAACATAATCAATGAATAAATCAGAAACAGAGGACATAATCAGAAACCAAGGAAACCAAGCAAACGGGAAATAAACACAGGAAGGAATCCAAAGGAAACTCAACATATGAATCCATAACCTGACAGTTTGTGGATTGTCTGTATTTTGGCCATTTGTTTTTTTGTAATGCAGGGATAATGTTGCATATTGTTTATATGAACATTTTGCAACATGTTTAACCACTGAAGAAACATTTGATATTCAGAATGAATAATGGAAAAAAAACAATAAAAAAAAACAGACAAACATCTTTACAAAGAACCAAATTTCTTTAACTTAGTTTGTGCCTAATAACATTATCTGGAATTATCTTCATTTTCTTAGTTGCTCTCTCTTTCTTACTTTTTTTTTCACTCTCTCTCCCCATCCATCTTCTTGCCGTAACTGTGAGCCAACCTGTTGTAGCTCTTCCACACCCCCTAAACTTTCCCCTTTAGAGGTATTTGCTTCATTCATTCACACTCTCTTTCCCTCACACACCCTTTTGCTCTCTTGGATTCTCACACCCCTCGTCCTGGGACAGTGTACTACAGCGTCCCGTAACCTGTGCTTGGATTATTACCTGACGGATCTCCAGCGGACTGGGTCTGTTTCCCGTGGACAGTTTTGCATTCGAGAGGAGGATCATGGTGTAAGGGACAGTGGGACAGTGGGAAAGGTGAGAGAGGGTCTCTAAACTTTGCAGCCCAATGCCTCACAATGCAGAAAGCTGTATATCTATCTAGCTCACTGCCAAGTTTCTTTCTCTCGATTTCTTTTTCTTGCACATTCTGGATGTTGGCCATTCTCTCAGAGTTTCTAAGCCAGTGGTTCCCAGCTAGTTTTGCTTCAGGATTTAGACTTTCTTGGACATCAAGTGGCAATCCATCTCAGTAGAATGAATATTTAATCTAGTTTGATTTGTATTTTCTTTTACCCTGTGTAGTTTGGTGCATGGTTTTTGAGGATGAAGCAATCCCATGCAACCCGTCTATGCTGGCATGCATCTAATTTGGCTAGCTTAAATAGAATGACTCTAATATGAATTGACTCTAAAATATTGTAGAGTTCAATTGGGTGCATAATATTTTCTCATCCTTTAAAAGATAAGATCTTTCCCACTCACTGTGACCCAATAAAAACAGACCTGCGGCCCATTTTAGGGTCATGACCCTTAAGGTGAGAACCACTGGTCTATGCTACTGCAATTTTGCATTTTAAAGTTCATTTTCTCAAACATCTACTGATTAGAACTGGTAAAATTTGACCCAAGTTCATTTATTTGTTCATTGAATTTTTTGATTAGGTAATTGTGGAACAAAATCCGAGACTCAATCCACCATGTGCCGTTTCACTCCATTTACCACTGCGTCTGACGGCTTCAATAGCCCTGCTAATGCAACTAAAAAGCCTTGAACAAAATAATAGATTGTGTCTGTGATGCCTCCAGTCTGATAGCTTATTCCTTCACGCACAGGCTTTTACACGCCCCTTGAAGTTGAACGGCACTCTGGCTTTAGTCGTACATACTGCCATAGATGAGCCGCATAAAGTCACTTCATCACTGCACGCTGGCTGCTTGCCTCTTTCTGATGCTGATAAGCCTCCACAAACAGCGTCCTTTCCGGCTTTTATTGTGAGCAAGCGAGTACTGAGAGCATGCGTATGGACATTTGCACTACAACAGATGTTTTGTGAGGACTTTCCTCCCAGTATCTTAAAAACATTCATCGCTGAAGCGTCATTTAAGGATGGTTGGCTCATCTCATGAATGGCCGCTATTGAACTTTGCGTTCATGTTTGATTTTGTGCATTCACCATTGCGCTCCATGCAACAATTGCGTGGACTATTTGGATTGGCCTCTCTCCATGTGTGCGCCAGTGCATTTCTGGGCGCTTTTAAGAAATGTAGTTTAAATGTGCGCTTAACTCTTAATTTAGAGCTACACAGATAATCTCCTGTGAAGTGACCGTATGCAGAAACGGCTAACAAACAAGCAGGGCTTGTAGAGAGAGCAAGAAGGAGAATTGGGTCGGGTCGTGTACCTTTACAATCCTTTAAAGTGTGCAACCCAGCTGCACACTCACCTCTCCGGTCGGCCTGCGCTTGTGAGATTACATTCTCTGTATGCTGTATGCAAGTTGCTGTGTGGCAGACATCAAAAAATATATAGCTTGAGTCACAGCGGTCGCACCTTCCTGTCTGTACGTGGGCACGAATAATCGCTCGTTCAATCAGATTCATTCATAAATTGCACAATCAGACAGCAGTCTCCAAAGTGCAGCAATTCAAAAAGTCTTATCTACCCCGTCCAGAGAACCGGAGTCCATGTAAAGTCATGTAAACTAACTGAGGTACAGAAGTGCTTGAGGTTACATGCTCGAACAGGACTGAGTTTGAGTGGTATGTGCAGAGTTCATGGCCACAAAGTTTTTTGATGAAAAATCTGACTGGGTTCCACTCCGTCTGATAGGGAAACGTGCTTTCTATGCTAAATTTGTATGCTAAGGGCTGCTTAGAAGTGTCTTTTGAGATAATATAAAGTTTTAGCACTACTGTATGTAAAAATGCTTTATAGACTCCCAGAGAAGTTTGTTAAAGTCAGCGAACCCTTGCAGCATGCATTCATTTTGTGGGACTGTCAGACTCGTTCCCTGCACATTAGAGAAGGCAGTTGTGCAGTAAACCATCGCATTCGAATGGCTGTGGTCTCTGCACAGCTTGACAGTGCTGTCTGTTGGTTGAACAGAGACTCGCTAGTCGTTAATATGCCCCACTGATGTAACCTGACAAAGCCATAGCGAGATCATTGATTCCATATGGTAAGTTAGTTAGCACAGTATTTGGAATGGCAGTATTTATTTGGAGAGGAAGCTGTTCACCAGTCTGATGCCTCTGGATTTTGTATGCTTTTACAGTTTGGGATTAGTCCTGATTTCAAAGGATGAAGAGATTTTGCCATAGTTAAAGCTTCTCGGGTATTAGGAGATTTTATTTCAATTCTGTGTTCTATTGGTCCAGGATTTACAACAACTCAACTTCAGGAGATTATGGAAGTCTGTTTAACGTCACATTGTGAGAAATAAAGTCACAACTACAAGAAATAAAGTAACAATTGTGACATAAAAAGTCTCACTGTGAGATATTGAATCCCAATCATGGCCTATAAAGTCACATTATGAGATATTTAGTCACAATCATCAAATTTACAATCACAAGAAATAAATGTGCAATTGTGACATATACTCACATTGTAAGAGGAGAGCATTTATATGAATCAGGTGCTTTACAAAGGTTTGCGCTCATCAATTTACTGGTATTTGCGCCATTATTTACCGGCCAAAAAAAGAATGTCTTAAACCAGTCGCAAATCTTCGCTGCTCTTGGTCATTACGGAAATGATCCGGCTGCGTCTGTGTTCTTTAATTTGCACACCGTCAGTAGATCAAGCGCACAACTTTCCACTCCCACCTGCGATTTTTTAAAATTGCTCTCTCATGCTAATTTGTCCTGTTTAATAAATCTGGCCCTATGTCATTATCATAAATTTCATAATCACAAAAAATAAAGTTGAAATCGAAGTGACGTGAAGGCCAAGTATGGTAACCCATACTCAGAATGTGTCCTCTGCATTTAACTCATCCAAGTTACACGCACGCACACTGCAAACCGTGGACACACACAAACCCAGAGCAGTGGGCAGCCATTTTTGCTGTCACACTCAGGAAGCGATTGGGGGTTAGATGCCTCGCTCATGGGCATCTCAGACGTTTCCTGCGGTACTGAGAATCAAATTCGCAACCTTTGGGTTAAAAAGTCCAACTCTCTACCCATTAGGCCACAACTGCCCCAAACTGTGACAAATAGTCACATTGTACGATATTAAGTCACAGTCACAAGTCACAATTGTGATATTTACAGTAAATTCACAATCACAAGAAATATAGTTGCAATTATGACCTATGAAGTCACATTGTGAGATATTAAATAACAATTAAGAAATTGACCCCTGGTTTCACAGACAAGGCTTAAGCCTATAGTCCCAGACTAAACCGCATGTTTTGTATTATATATTTTAAGATATGTCAGTGCAAGTTGCTTTCAGTTAAAACAGCTCAAACACGCATTTTAGTCTGGGACTACAGGCTTAAGCCTTGTCTGTGAAACCAGGGGATAAAGATACATAGGTAAAAACCTCATTTTACTTTCAGATAAGTGAGGATTTTAGTGATAATGGAGAAGTTACATCAATGAATTTGTGTCCTTGAGGGGAAACTCATCCACCTTATTAATAAATCTAGAATCTTCTGTCCTAAAGGCAGATTGTACTGTATGTTCACTGCAGTTCTCACCTTAATCTCTAGACCACACACAGACATAAGTAATAATGAGCAGTCTTGGTGTCTTTCACAAAGGTCAAGTTTGTTGTGACACTTTGACCTCAGTGTCAACTGCCATGTGTGATGTAACCTGCTAATAGTGTCAATTCACTGTCTTTGCACTCTTGGGAACAACGATGTGTGAAGATGCTCTATAAATATATTTTAAAAAAAACAAGTTTGATTAATGCAGTTGCCTAGATGCTTAAAGTTTTTCATATCACAGTCCACAGTTCACAGAGAAAACACATAGTAGGTCTTGTCATAATCTATGATGAGAACCCTGTTAAAAAGTCCAACTTAGCTGGTAAAGCTGGCCGAACAAGGAAGTCTTGCTAGTTAAGCTATAGCATTGAAAGACCAGAATCCAAAACACTATACATGATGATGGGTTTCACATGTGTTTGTCATTATTTACTTGCTCCAAACCAGATGACTTTCTTTCTTGAATATAGAACACAAAAAATATGTTTTCTTTTCCATACATCGTTCGTGAATAATGACCAGGGCAGTGGCCTAAAATGACAAAAAAGCACCATAAAAGCATGATGGTTCCTATGACATACAGTACATACGCATGTGTTTTAATATAGTTTTCTGAAGACATAAAACAGCTTTTTTTAAGCAACAGAGTGCAATACTGTTTTAAATTTTGGGGTCAATTTTTTTGCAAGTCTCACCAAGACTGCATTTATTTTAATCAGAAATACAGTAAAAAAAATTATATTGTAAAATATATTTGCAATTCAAAACAACTGTTGTCTATTTTAAAATGTAATTTATTCCTGTGATGATAAAGCTGAATTTTCAGCATCATTACTTCAGTCTTTAGTGTCACATGATCCAACTGAAATTAGTCTATGCTGATTTGCTGCTCAAGAAACATTTCTTATTATTATTATCAATGTTGAAAACAGTTGTGCTGATTTTTGTGTAAACTGACATATCGTTTTTCAGGATTCTCTGATAAATAGAAAGTTCAAAAGAACAGCATTTATTTGCGATAGAAATATTTTGTAACATTATAATTTACTGTCACTTTTGAATTGTGTCCCAATAATTTTTGGGACCTTCCAGAACAACATGTACATTTTAATACAATTATCATTCCTTTTACTGTACAGATTATTATTGTATTACTATTTTATTATTGTCCTCTGTTGAATTTAATCCTGACACCCTGAGACGAATAAACTTAAAAGAATAGCATTGTGCAGTATAGTTCCTTAACCTTAAACAATTCTCTTTTATTTGAATAATACCTGTCTCCATCTGAGAGTTATTCATTTCTTAACCGGCGCTCAGTGGGCCTGGAGCCATATCTGACAGGATAAATGTGCCGGATTATACAGGCGATTTTCAGCGAAGATTCAGCGATTACATTGACTCTGCTAACAGAATAGATCAAAATGATTATTCTGAATGTGTGTATATGCATATGTATGACGATACCGATCTCTCTCTTCCTCTGTCTTACAGATAAAAGGGAGAGAGCATAGCAGCTAAATAAATTGGAGAACAAGCCCGTCTCAGGACATAGTCCAAGGAAGAGGATCTGCCGGCAGAGAGATAAGAGGGGGAGGACAGGGAACGAAAAGAAATTCAGAGGACGAGAGAGAGAGAGAGAGAGAATGGGATATTGCGGCATATGGATCTTCCTCTTGTCCCTGTCTCTCTCCCATCAAAACGCCACTGCAGAGGCTGAAGGTAGACTGCTGACTCATACTTTATCTACATGCGATAGGCTTCTTCGGTCCCCAGTAAACTGACAATATCACACCCTTCAATCAATCACACTCTGAAAGAGTTTACAGGCAAAGTACAAAATGAACATTTGCCAAGCATTAAATGCTCAAGCAAAAAAAAAAAAAAAAAAAAATTGTAGGTGAGAAACTAAAATTGAGTGACTTTCAGAATATGCAAGAATGACACCCAACCCTTTGCGTTTGGACATGAATGATTTGAATAAAGTAAAGGGTGTCCGTTCCTGGAGGGCCACTGGTTGGGTCCCAATCCAAATTAAACACCTGAACCAGCTAACTCTTACTAGGCATACTAGAAACAGGTGTGTTGAGGCAAGTTGAAGCTAAACTCTGCAGGACAAAAAGAAAAAGAAAACTTCCAAAAGAGTGAAAGAAACATTAGACTTCCAATGTTTTTAATTCACTTCATGATTTGACTAGCATTAAAAAAAAAAGTTTTTTGCAAACATTTCACTTTCAAACTCTACAATTTCATATCAAATATTTTTAAAACAATATATAAGTTATGTTTAGATGCTAGTTAATAAGTTGCAAATGCTGATGCAAAACTATCAGTTATGTTATTAAAGCGAGACAATAAACACAATTAATTAATTTATTGTTATTAGTTAATTAATTAATGCTCAGTTTTAAATAATCATATATTTATTTATTTATTTATTAGTTGAACAAATAATCAGTTACTTAAATGTTGGTGCTTTTGCCTATTCATTTTATTTTATTTTATTATTTTATCAGTTGAAAAATGAATTAGTTACTTCAATGTTGGTGCTTTCTGCCTATTTTGTATTTATTTTATTTATTTATCTTATTTTATTTATTTATTTATTATTTATTATTTGAATAATTAATTTGTTACTTATTGGTGCTTTTTTGCCTAATTTATTTATTTATTTACATGTAATTTATTTTTCACTCTTTTTTCAATTTACTTATATTGTTTTGTAGGACAAATAATTGAGATATTAAAGAGATACTGTACTAATTGTACATGCATCTATCTTTCTGATAGGTCACTGTTCTTTCCCAAAAATATAGATGTCCTTGATGAGCCCACAGTTCAAATCCTTACAAATTTCCTGTTGTATGAGATTCTTTTGGAATAGTGTTTCAGGGAAGTTTACTTTTAATCATCACCATGTGTATCAGTTCACCTGAAGAGGCTGTACAGGTGGAGTTTTTTCCACGTGTCCTGCTGAGTCAGCAGGTTCTGCTGCGGCACATATGCAGGCCTCCTGCAGCTTACCTCTGGGTTGAGCCTTTTAAGATAAATCATTGTTCCCCTCTCTGATTTCCATCAGCTCAGAACTGTCTACAAAAAAAAAAAAAAAAATCAGTGTGTGTGTTTCTGTTTCACCTTGAGCTGTGTGTGTGTGAGGGGGAGAGAGCGAGAAAGAGTAAGAATGTGAAACGTATTGAATTCACGCAGGATGGTTTTTAGAGGAGCCTGTCAGGACCAATTACTGACTGAGGCACTAATGCCCTGAAACACTGTAATTTTCCACACCTCTTCAAAATGGCTGTTTGCGGTGACATACACTTGACTATGAAATGGAAAGAATGTGCTTTCTGAGGTCATGTCCTTGTACTCTTTCACCATCTCTTCCTGCTTTATGTCGAAACCCTGTTAAACATAAAAGCAAAAGCAACTTACCCGATAATCAACCCATATATCTGTAAATACAAAGGTAGTCACTTCTCATTGCCTTCAGGGCCTTGTTGTCATGTTTATAGCCTGTCAGTCTGTTACAGTTGCTTTAAAAGTAAGCAAATGTTTGCTTAATAACCTTATTTCTTTACTGACTTTATGACTCAGCACTGAATGCAGCTCTTTTATGTTGTATCATGTTAAACTACATCGTCTTCACAGGCTGATGATTTTAATCTAGCAGATGATTTGAGTGTAATCCTCTTTGCACAACTGCACAGTCTGCAAGCTGCAGCTGAGATGTATCTAGCAAGTAAGACTGGAGAGATCTGTTTAAGCGCTGTATGCGATGAAGAGTCTCTCCTGATATGTGGCAGTGCTGTATTGTGGCTCTTTTGAGGGTTGCAGGTATTACTGTGAATTTAATGGATTTGAGATAGTGAGGGGCAGCAGAGAAAAAATGATAATGATGGAGTGAACTCTGAATCAATCACTGAATTAATCAATGAACAAAATTCTGGATTAACATCTTTGTTGATCCTGGAACAACATTCCAATCAATCAATCAGATTTGAGGGAGAAAGTTTACAGTTTATGTCAATTTTTTGCTTATAACCAGGATTTGGTGCTTCTACATCAATGTTATTCACCCATCATTTCCCTCTGATTTTAGGGATAACTTATGGGTAGGGTTAGGTTTAGGGGTGGGGATAGGCTAAGACAAATTTTTTCAGACAGGAATGTGGTTCCAGGGTCAACTAAATATGTTGACCCAGAAACAAGTCTAACTCGGCTAAATCAGGATGTGCCATATACTGAAAGCTTTCATCTGAATTAAGATGCCTGGGCTGAGAGAACATCTGCCAAATTCACATTTTTCCAGTCCATCTGTCCTCGTCTCTTACACTGGTTGAATGCCTCTGGACCATCAGCACTGACTGTCTGGACCATCAGCACTGACTGCAAAAGTTTACTTTTGATGAACTTCCCTATTGCACAAAAGCATTTTTCTCGCTTAGAATGCTGTATGTGGGTGATAAATCACTACAGCCTGCAGTGTTTGTTCCCTTTTGATGTGGGTGGCACAGATTTCCCCTACTCTGTGCAGCAACTTTTCTGGAAATTAGACTTTTTATCTAGTTCCTGCCAGATGATCAATAATGCATATACTATTGTTTCCAGAGCTCTATTGTGTTTTGATTTTATAATAGCATCTGTCATCTTGTGGTTGTTTTGGGGGGAGAACATTTTCAGGGCATTCTTATGTGAGCTAGTTAGAGCGTTTGAAAAGCCTAGGATGTACTTGTCTCCTTCGGTTTTTGTTGTATTTCAGGTGTGGGTGTGTAAAACTATCTTCTCTGATCTCTGAGATCTGGATGTACATTGTCCGCTACTATTAAGTCTGATCTAGAACTGATTAGCCTCATCTTTAGAGAGTTGTCAGACTTGATATCTGCAGTCCACTTAGTGCCAGCAGTGACAAGTGTCACAATGATTGTGCAATCACCTCAGAAGCAAGGCCACATTAGCCAGCAGCCATATCACGCTGTAGCCCAAGACTGGTTGCCCACTGAAGCTAAGCAGGATTGAGCCTGGTTAGTACCTGGATGGGAAACCTCCTGAGAAAACCAGGTTACTGCTGGAAGAGGTGTTAGTGAGGCCAGCAGGGGGCGCTCACCCTGTGGTCTATGTGGGTCCTAACGCACCAGTATAGTGACGGGGACACTATACTGTCAAAGAGCACCGTCCTTCGGATGAGACGTTAGACCGAGGTCTTGACTCTCTGTGGTCATTAAAAATCCCAGGATGTCCTTCGAAAAAGAGTAGGGGTGTAACCCCGGCATCCTGGCCAAATTTGCCCCTTGGCCTCTGTCCATCATGGCTTCCTAATCATCCCCAAATACTGATTGGCTTCATCACTGTCTCCTCTCCACCAATAAGCTGGAGTGTGGTGGGCGTTCTGGCGCAATATGGCTGCAGCCGCATCATCCAGGTGGATGCTGCACATTGGTGGTGGTTGAGGAGATTCCCCCTTCCATGCAACGCGCTTTGAGGTCCCAGAAAAGTGCTATATAAATGTAACAAATTATTAATTCTTATTTCCACCGATCAAAGACAGAAATAAATCATTATTTGGATCTATTTTCAGGATGCACACTACTGGAAAAGAAGCTCAGAAAACATCCTGAAAATGTAGGCCATATCAAACCATAACACAAGCATTGGATGACTGGACTTAAGGCTACTTATTTTCTGATCAGGTCTAATTCTGTGTCTGTAGTTGCTGTTCCTGTTTAATGTGCTTTCTTAAGTACAAATCACTAGGCATAAATTAAATAGCTCTGAAAATCTGTTGTTTTTTTCCTGGGACTACACTGCCATCTCATGGTGAATGCGCACTTCGTGGCTGGGTGTGAACAAGAAAGCCTTGACAAGAGTGATTCGGATCCATCAATTATTATGGTTCAAAATTGAACTGAGAATGTCAAGTCAGTTCCTAAAGTTTTATTGAAATTACTACATTTATAGTACAACTACAGTTAAATCCAGAGAAATTATACTGTTTGTTTTAAATATGATTTAATTATACTTATCAATTTAACTTTCATTTTAGCCATATGGAGGAAGAACACTTCCTCTTCAAAACAAAGCCAAAGAACCTCAGACTTGCAAAAGACAAAGCTTTTTGTTGGACTAATAAAATACCTCTTTGTTTGTGATCTTCTATTAATTGAAATCTTGCTGTTGATTCAGTTCAGCTTTCTGTGGTGTGTGTGTCCAATTCCTCTCAATTGTGCCCAACTTTCTTAATAGGAACTCTTAGCCATCTTTTAGAACATTTTGACTTATAAAATCAGTCTCAGCAATGGTGAAAGAGGAACATTTGTCAAAAATCAATCTCCCTTGTTCTTTTTCAGTATGTCGTACAGCCATGCCTGCAGATGTTGTGTTCCTGGTGGATGATTCCTGGTCAGTGGGTCCGACCAGCTTCCAGCAGATCAAAGAGTTCATAGCGCACATCATCCGAGCCTTCCAGGGAAGTGTGCTTGGACAGGAAGGAGTTCGCTTTGGAGTGACTGTCTATTCAGACTTGCCTAGGTCCGTATTCATATTGTGTGCTGCATGTGTGAATACTATATGCTCGACCTTGTATCTTAGTAAGCACGAATAAACTGCTTGAATGTGTCCTCGTTCAGGATGCGTATAGCTGTGACGGATTATTCGACTCTGGAGGAAGTGCTCAGAGCCGTGGAGGAGTTGTCGTATGAGGGAGGCAGCAGCCGCACCGGCCTGGCATTGGAATTCCTCGTGGAGTCAGTGTTCAGTCCTTCTATCGTCAGAGACAACTCCCCGAAGGTGTGACACTTCCTTCACAATCACTTCAGAACACCTTCTTCTTGCCTAACCCATCTGTGAGATAATAAAAACTTTACACTGCAAAGGTGGCACAGAAGCTGCATCTAAAGCGCTACATATATATACAAAAGACAAGTTCACACGCAACCAAATTTGATGGAGCCACAATGGAGATTTTAAAATGACTTTTATGCTGTATTATATATTTACTCTAAATTTTAGGGCCTCTCAAGGTGACAATTAAAGATTTGAAACTGCTGCATGGTATGATACAATCACAGCCAATCAAAATATACTTGACGTGCATTTTTTTTTGCAGTGATGATGCCATAGAAGAACAATTTTTGGTTCCCCCAAAAAACTTTTCACTGAACAGTTATTTCAAATTAACCATTTCTTCTTAGAGTGAAGAACATTAAAATCTAAAGAACCTTTTTCTACTATAAAGAACCTTTTGAGCAATGGAAAGGTTCCATGGATGTTAAAGTCACCATGAAATCAAAATGGACAATTCTTTTTTATGGTACATTGCAGTATTTATTATAAATGATTTATCTTTGCACATCATGATTTTTCGGTAAAGCAATTTAAAAGCACACTGAGCCGTCTGGACAAAATGAAGTCAAGCTCAAAATGTTTTCTTGTTTGAGAAGCCGTTCCACTCAGATATAGGATACGCCAAAATAGGGAAGAAAATACAATCGCAACTTCCATTTAATCCTGACTTTTAAGTTTCTTCATGGATCTATAGATTCAAATTAAGCACATTTATTTTTAAGAGTGTAGCTACCCAGCATGAAGGCACATAAATGGAAACCAATCAAACAACAATGTCAGGTTCGTACTCACAGCTTGCATTGTTTGGCACCTCATTTGGGTAGGACTGACCAAATGAAACATCCTATCACATGCACACAGAACAACCTTCTAATTATATCTCAAAGAGCTGCACCTGCAGTCACTTCATTGATTCTGTCAGGACATCACGTCCAGGGCTGCAGTGCACACACTCTGCTCCGCAGTGTCCCACCCATCCTAAGTTAGGGCTTGATTAGGATTCTAAACTGCACATATCTGCTGTTCTTGCTGTGGAGCACCTGGTGTGAAGAAACGAGCAGGCATTTATAATGAACTGCAGAGATTTACCCCCTTTTAAAACTCTCTTTAACATACTATAATGGCATACTAGTGTAAGGTGCATAAAGATGAACCCACACTCAGCTCAGCCAATGCGGTGAACTTTAGGTGACCCAGGAGATGTTTCTTTTTCAGAATACTCATTTGTGAGTCAGTGTAAGCTACTTTGCAAGTTTGGATCTGCTGCGGTTGGGGAATTATGTATGCAATGAGATGATAATTCATGCTGTGTGCTTTCAAGGGCATCAGTATCAGCGCGATACTCTAAATGGCAGATTGAGTCCTTTAATACAAATTCACACTTTTGGGTTCATGAAAGCTGTTAAGACAGTTCTCATTTTTGTTTCTTTTTACTGTAATGTGAAAGATAAATATATACTTCAGTTGTAAAGTATACATAACCTTTATGAAGATTTAAATAAAAAATGGATTATGTAACATTATTGTTTTTCTGTAATGTGGTATTACAGTAATGAGAATTCTTGTTTGAAAATAATGGGAATAGTAAAAGAACATGATGACTCATTACAGTTATTAAAATTGTAGTGTTAACATTGCTTAATTGTCCTTAAAAAATGTCACAATGCAAAATAATAATAATTAAAATAGTCCTAAATGTAGGCCTTATTTTGGTAGCACTTTATTTTACAGTCCTGTTTTACATCTAAATCCTAGTATTTACTATAATAACTAGATACTAACACCTAACCCATGCAAGTCCATATAGTTACCTTATATCACTCACTACTTTCTCATGTAAGTACACTGTAAATGCACAAACTGTAAAATAAAGTGCTATATTTTTTCTTTGTGGTTAAATATAAGCAGAACCTTTCTCGGTAGTCTTTGTGAGATTTACTCTTTAATATATTTTTGCACATCTTTGAAATGTAATGCCTGTGGCATGTCTAAGGGGGATCTACAAGTATGACCCAGTTTTATTACTTTGTGCGGTGACTGGCTTTTTATTTCTGATGTTAGAAAAAGTCTCACAATAGACATGTATTTCACTCTAAAAATTACATGAAAGAAAGAAGAAATGTTTTCCAAAAATGTTTGCATTGTGGCATCATTTTATTTACAATAAGCACATTTTTGAGTGTTCTCCAGGTTTTGTGAAATTCAACCTTTTGCATGTTGGGATATAAAGCATCACATTATGTTTCTTTATGGCATCAGATTGCTGTTCTGATCACTAATGGCCAATCGGATGATCCAGTGGACGGTCCAGCTAAAGCTGTTACAGACAGTGGAATTTCACTGTTTGCTGTGGGTGAGTTTTCAGAATTGGCTCTATTCATGTCAAAAGTGTGTGTGTGTGTGAGTGAGTGCGCGCGCGCGCGTGTGCACACTCCTTTATGTTTTGACGTGTGATTCAGAGTAACTGTATTGGAGTGATTTACACTGAATGGTAGTATTGGTGAACGTGCCAAGACATAAAACGTGTATGTTTGTGTGTGTCAACCTTGTTTCCTTGACTTTCTGACACTCTTTCTGTTTTGACGCCCAGAGTGCTGAAATAATTATGGCTCATTACCCGGTGGCCAACTAATTGCTGTAATTTTTCATCAAGCTCATTCCTCCATGCTCCCCTTCAACACAGACGCACACACACACACACACACACACACACACACACACACACACACACACACACACACACACACACACACACACACACACACACACACACACACACACACACACACACACACACACACACACACACACACACACACACACACACACACACACACACACACACACACACCATGTCCTGCCTTTCTAATCAGTTTTCCCTGAGAGATCAGGCCGTTTGACACATGTACAGCAAGGCGACATGGCGTGACATTCTCCCATCATCATTCTACAGCTAATAACACTGCAGACGGGTCTGAGACATATGAGGGTCCCTCATGTACACACCTGTTAAGAATTGACTGCACCTTACAGGCCTCCATGCTATAATTATTATTTTTTTTTAATAAAGTCACTTTGGAGCTGTGGTATAGTGACAAGTGAATAGCCTTGGTGATCATTTGGGTGATGAAGGTTCGAGTTTGGCCTGCAACGTGCCCTGATCCCATAATCTGTAAGAAATGAAGTAGATCTGTGTTGAGGCTAATCTGTGCCTGGGCGATGTGTGTTCTTCAGGAGTGAGGAACGCAGATCAGTCTGAGCTGAAGAAGATCGTTACAGAACCCCATGAGGAACATCTAATGCTCAGCCCAGATTTCTCCTTCCTCGAGCACCTGCTGCCCAAACTCTCCCGCCGCATCTGCTTCACTGCTTCAGAACCGCCCCGACCTGTTAAACAAAAGCCACCTGGTAAAATGACCATGAGTTTTGCTAATACAACTTGAGGCTTATCTTTTTTGTATTTGTTGCATTTAAGTTTGTCTAAACACAGTTGTCCGCTTGTTAAACTCTGCCCTCCTTGGTTACTGTTGCTTGTGTAGACAAGCTTTATATATTAAACATTTATATATAATACATGGGAGATTTACATGAACACTTTCATTTAAAAACTCATTAATTATATAGGTTTTAATTTTACTTGGCCTGTGATATATTTATGTATTTATTTTTTTTAAAAAGAGCAAAATTACACAAAAAATTGCCAAATTACAATTAATTTCACAAATGACAATTATGGAGTTCAATTCAGTTTTAGGCAGCTCTACAAAAGGCAATAGTGTCATCATTCAGATCAAGTCAGTTCAATGTTGATTCAATTCAGTACATTAAAATTGTCTGCAATGTTAGTATCTCAGTTCATTAAAAGGGTCTGCAATGTTAGTATCATTATGCTATGTAGAACTGGTCAGCAACATTAGGAAGGCTAGGCTCAGCGAAGAGCTAATTCTCTCATGTTTATCCTGTGTGCTGTTCTGTCTGCTGTAGTGGTGGAGAGGATAGTAGGACCTAAAGATCTGCAAGTGAGTGAGCTGAGTTACAGCTCTCTGCAGCTGACCTGGAGTCCGGCCACAGGAGACGTTACCGGCTACAGGCTGCTCATCACCCCTGTGTCTCCAAAGGGCCATCTGCTCCCAGCACAGCAGAGACAGGCGAGACACGGTCACCTGTCCATATGCACACCCCATGCAGCACAGCAGATGGAAGGCTGCACATGGACAACTTTTGTTTAAGTGGAAATGTTGATTATGTATTTGTGCGTCTATTGTTTGTTCAGAATATATTCTTTTCTTTTTCTCTGTCACAGATTGATCTGAAGGGAGATATTGGTAGTAGTCCAGTAACCGGGTTGAGTCCTAAGACTGAGTACTCACTCACTGTATACGCCATCTACCCCGGACGCATTGGAGACTCTGCCACTATTATCACAGAAACCAGTGCGTGTCAAACTGTATACACTCTTAGAAGAAAAGATTCTATATATAACCATAAATTATTCTGTGTCACTGTGATTTTGCCAAGTAAGACATATTTTGTTGATCCTGGAACAACATTCCTGTCTGAAAATGTTGTCCTACCCATAAGTTCTCCCTTAAATCAGAGGGAAATGATAGGTGAATAATACTGATGTAGAAGAACCTAATCCTAGTTGTAAGCCTAAACTTGACATAAACTGTAAACTTGTTCCTCAAATCTGATTGGTTGATTGGAATGTTGTTCCAGGATCAACAAAGATCCAGAAACCCAGAAATCCCAGAAACGTTGCATTTGGTGAAATCACATTCACATTCAAGTGCTTTACACTTGGAACCTTTTTTAGGCATTTTTCATGAATTTAGTTCATTAATCACTAGAAAAAAAAAAATTAACAACCCATTAGACATGAGAGTATTTTGCAATTATTTTGCACTTTGAGACATTTCACCTTTTATAGAATCTCACTTAACATTTTTTTCCTAAGAGCGTACACCAAAAATGTCTCTAAACATGATAAATGTACTTTAAAAGGGCATTGCATATATATATATATATATATTTAGAAAGGAATGATCTTTCTTATTTATTTGTACGCAAACTTTCCCATCGTCTGAATGCAATATCCCAGCATGCATACGTACGCTTTCTTTTCAGCTGTTGTGCCACCGGTTGCGAACTTCCTTGTGATTGAAGAAGGACTTTTCTTTTTACGTCTCGGATGGACGCCTCCGCTTGGAAAAGTGGATGGATATAAAATCTATGTTCCAAGAAGTGTGTAATCAGCAGACTTTCACAGACTGAATATGAGAAACTTTACAGATGTTGTTGTAAAATGTCCCTACATTTATTCTCATATATCTTTATCCTCCTCAGCGGACAGACCTGGGCTTATTTATGAGCAGATGCTGACGGGTGACGTCTCCTCTCACATGATTGACACCTTAGAAGAGGATAAATATTACAAGGTCAACATCTACGCCATCTACCCAGAGGGGACCAGTGAGCCTGTATCTATCACCGGGAAAACTTGTTAGTCTATTTCATCTTGCTTTCTTCCGCTCAAATGTTCATCTCACTCTGCCCTTCCAAAATGATAGTGTGTCATTATGATGGAATCAGAATCCATGCTACAGTGACAGTGTTGCTGTTACAGTAGTGCATGCCCAAAAAACATGTTATTATGATAAGCATAAACATTTCCTCTATTTCATTCCTCCTGTGGGCTTTATGTAGAGGAGGCTTGGAATTATTGTGTGTTGCTGGTTTAACCACTAGATGGCAGTTTAACACATTTATTCATGAAAAATCCTGCAGTATTACTTTATGATTCTTGTCATGCATTATCATCCCACTCAAAACACTATGCACTTCTCATTCTCTGGATGTTGCAGTGAAACTGGTCCCAGTCGATCAATTGCTGGTGCAGAACGCCACTACAGACACAGTTCAGGCCCGCTGGTCGTCTGTCAGAGGTGCCACAGGGTACAGACTCACCTGGTCATCACCAGGTAACAAGTACTGAGCTGCTTTGATAATAAATGCAGCCTGTTTAAAAACATAAATACCCTGTATAAATGCAAATCTCTGCTTGCCTATTTCCATAGAGGGACATATAGAAAATGTGAACCTGGGAGACAACTTTAATTTCTACATGGTGCAGGGCCTGCATGCTGGCACAGAGTACACCATCACTATCAACCCTATCTTTGTGGACATTGAAGGGCCTGTTACCTCTGCCAAAGCCAAGACATGTGAGTGCTGCACGTGCACTTTATTTAACTTGACACAGTGTCTTAAAAACAGAAGAAATGCTACATAAAGCAAGAAGATACAATGCTGATAATAAATCATCCCAACTAGCAAAAATATTTTTAGTTTTACTAATGTTCCCATTAAGTTATGTAAATGTTTTCTTTTAGAAATGTTCTCTAAACGTTTAAACATACATATTTTTAAAGTCCTCCTGTAGTCAGTAATTATATCCCCTAAAACTCATCTTTAATCACTAAAATGGCATATTTCAAAGTTTTTTCTTGTGGACAGCTTGAATGAAACCACATGCTTGCTTGCTTTTAGTATAAGCATATCCATGAATATGCAAATGAGCCCCTCCTCCACCCACTAATACAGGTTTATCTATAAGTCCATGTATCAGAATGATAATGCATTTTATGTATCACTCTACAACGTCGAACACATAACAGTAATTAATATGATTAACCTTTTGCTTGACTAAGTTATCAAACAGCTAATAATGTTGCCAATGTTACAAAAACCATGTTCCCGTTCACAATTTCAGAGTCAGACAGCTGCCTCCTAAAAATCAGTATCCTTAGAAAAGCTTAGAATGTCAGTGGAGAAAAGCATATAGTTCATCATAACATCGTAATAGGTCTATGCATCATATACACAATTCACCCCCTATATTGCCAAATGTACCCGATTTTTTCATATCAACAGAAAAATGTAGGCTACCAGGATCACCTGGCTTCTCTTGAGACTCCCCTGCTTCGCTTTATTTAATGATATGCTAAATCCCACACATTGACGTGATTGGTTGCAAGGTAGTTGGTGACGTAAGAAACACCAGTGATTTCAAACCTCGTTTTTGAGACTCTTTTTTTCCACTGCAGTTTTAAGGAGAAAATACTCAGCAATGGTGCTGACTTCTGAATTTGCACATGGTTTGTCTTAAAGTATACTAAAAACACCACATAGAGTTATAAAACATTAAAAGCTTGATTTTGGTCATGTGAACATTAAGGAAACATTCCAATTTACCGTTTTGCAAACATTTGGTGAATGTTACTTTTAAATGTTCTCTGAACTTCCTGAAACTATAACATTTAAAAACCGTTGGAAAAAACATCCAACTAAAATGTTTCAGAAATAAAATGTCCCATGAGTAATAATGTTTTTGTGCTAATGTTTTGAGAACATCAGTAAAGACCAGAGAACAGAGTTTCTTCATAATTTGAGAGAACCTTGTTAGGATGTTAGCCAAAGTTCCAAGAATGTTCCCTGTTAGCTGGGATACCATGTAGGAAGATTATGATGCTCGCTCTCTCTCTCTTTCTCTCTCTGTCTCAGTGGAAAGCAGTGCAGTACAGACCCTGAGAGCATCTGCGGTGAGCACTAGCAGTGCTGTTACCTTGTGGAACGCTGTACCTGGAGCCACAGGCTACAGACTGGCCTGGGGTCCTACTGCAGGTACCTCAAACGGGCCTGTGCTGTTCTCCTGGGATCTCATTGTCCTGAACTTGGCCATTCTCCACTTTCCAATTTCATTTTCTTGTCTGTTTCTCTTTTTTGTCACTACTTTTTTTTACTCTCTCTCTCTCTCTCTCTCTCTCTCTCTCTCTCTTTCTCTGATTTATAGTCTCTTTTTCATGGAAGCGACAGGTTGGTGACAACATGAGGTGTCGCTGTGCCGCCTCATGACTCATGCCGTCAACTTTATCTGTGTGTTTAGGTGTGTGTGTGTGTGTGTGCGTGCGTGCGTGCGTGCGTGCGTGTGTGTGTGTATTCGGGGCTCTGTGTGGAAGAAATGAATTGATGTCACCTCTGAGCAGCTCCAAAATAAGATTCTTTGAAAGTGACACCTTTCTGTCACTGTGATGGGCTGCAGGCCCCTGCTTTAAAAGAGGGACCTGGAAGAACATTCTGAGGAAGAAGTGCTCTGTGACTCATACCACACTCTCTGACACATACATATAGATGAGTCTGAGGATGAGTTATGGTGAAAAGGGAGAGAAACCAAGGGCAAGAGAGGCTAAATTAGGTGTTCGATGTAGTATTTTAAAAAAAGAACATATATATATATATATATATATTAGTGCTGTTAAATCGATTAATTGTGATTAATTGTGTTTGTATATATATATATATATACAGGTCCTTCTCAAAAAAATAGCATATTGTGATAAAGTTCATTATTTTCCATAATGTAATGATAAAAATTAAACTTTCATATATTTTAGATTCATTGCACACCAACTGATATATTTCAGGTCTTTTATTGTTTTAATACTGATGATTTTGGCATACAGCTCATGAAAACACAAAATTCCTGTCTCAAAAAAAAGTGTTTTTAATGCAAAAAAAAAAGTCAACCTTCAAATAATTATGTTCAGTTATGCACTCAATACTTGGTCGGGAATCCTTTTGCAGAAATGACTGCTTCAATGCGCCGTGGCATGGAGGCAATCAGCCTGTGGCACTGCTGAGGTGTTATGGAGGCCCAGGATGCTTCGATAGCGGCCTTAAGCTCATCCAGAGTGTTAGGTCTTGCGTCTCTCAACTTTCTCTTCACAATATCCCACAGATTCTCTATGGGGTTCAGGTCAGGAGAGTTGGCAGGCCAATTGAGCACAGTAATACCATGGTCAGTAAACCATTTACCAGTGGTTTTGGCACTGTGAGCAGGTGCCAGGTCGTGCTGAAAAATGAAATCTTCATCTCCATAAAGCTTTTCAGCAGGTGGAAGTATGAAGTGCTCCAAAATCTCCTGATAGCTAGCTGCATTGACCCTGCCCTTGATAAAACACAGTGGACCAACACCAGCAGCTGACATGGCACCCCAGACCATCACTGACTGTGGGTACTTGACACTGGACTTCAGGCATTTTGGCATTTCCTTCTCCCCAGTCTTCCTCCAGATTCTGGCACCTTTGATTTCCGAATGACATGCAACCACTCAGCAACAGTCCAGTGCTGCTTCTCTGTAGCCCAGGTCAGGCGCTTCTGCCGCTGTTTCTGGTTCAAAAGTGGCTTGACCTGGGGAATGTGGCACCTGTAGCCCATTTCCTGCACACGCCTGTGCACGGTGGCTCTGGATGTTTCTACTCCAGACTCAGTCCACTGCTTCCACAGGTCCTCCAAGGTCTGGAATCGGTCCTTCTCCACAATCTTCCTCAGGGTCCGGTCACCTCTTCTCGTTGTGCAGCGTTTTTTGCCACACTTTTTCCTCTTGATACAGCACTCTGGGAACAGCCTATTTGTTCAGAAATGTCTTTCTGTGTCTTACCCTCTTGCTTGAGGGTGTCAATGATGGCCTTCTGGACAGCAGTCAGGTCGGCAGTCTTACCCATGACTGCGGTTTTGAGTAATGAAACAGGCTGGGAGTTTTTAAAAGCCTCAGGAATCTTTTGCAGGTGTTTAGAGTTAATTAGTTGATTCAGATAATTGGGTTAATAGCTCTTTTAGAGAACCTTTTCATGATATGCTAATTTTTTGAGACAGCAATTTTGTGTTTTCATGAGCTGTATGCCAAAATCATCAGTATTAAAACAATAAAACACCTGAAATATATCAGTTGGTGTGCAATGAATCTAAAACATATGAAAGTTTAATTTTTATCATTACATTATGGAAAATAATGAACTTTATCACAATATGCTAATTTTTTTAGAAGGACCTGTATATATATATATTATATATATATTATATTTATATATTATGTGCGTGTCTGTGTATATATAAGGTAGGCTATATGTGTATATAGTATATTTTATGTTTGGTGTGTGCGATTAATCGTTTTGACTGCACTAATATACAGTGTATATATATATATATATATATATATATATATATATATATACTCATCCATTTATATGAATGCATTATTTTGTGTGTTGTATGTATATTTGTTTAATAATAATAATACTATTATTATTATTAAGATTTTTTTTCTGTATCACCAGAAATTGTATACTGTATATAATATGCAAGTACATTTACATATTTTACATATACATATTTTACGTATATATTTTTGAGGCTGTACATACCTCTTTTATCTGTTTATATATGTATTTATATGTATTTATGTGAAGAGTTCACAGGGAGAGATCGGCCCAGACAGCTGGCTCTGAATGGCAGCACTACTGAGTATGTTTTGAAGAATCTGGTCCATGACACGGAGTATGTGCTCTCTCTGTACGTGCTCTTTGGTTCTGTGGTTGGCCCGGGCATCACCGCTACATTCAGAACCTGTGAGTGACCTGAAACTTTCTCCTGTTTTCTTGATAAACACATTCTGACAGTTAGCAGCTTCAGCTACTTATTGGTTGACACTTATGTCATGCGTTCTGCTCCCCAGCACCCCTCGGATACGTGTCAAATTTTAAAGTAACGTCATACACCAGCTCGTCCATCAATATTGAATGGAGTCCTATTGTAGGGGCCACGGAGTACAAACTCACCTGGAGTTCGGGTAAAAACTGTTCATCTACAAAATCAAAATCACTGGCAAATATGTCCACTCTGTTTCAATAAGGCCCATACAATTATAATTCCTTATTTTGATTTGTGTTGTGCATGTGTGTGTGCTTTTGTTCCCAGAATTTGTGCGTCCTCAGAGTCGTTATCTTGACCGCAGCGTTTTACAGCACAGCATCACTGGTCTTCAGCCACACACACTTTATTCTGTTAGCATTCACGCGCTCTACAGCAACACAGAAGGGCCAGAAATCACCCTCTCGCAGCAAACAGGTACTTTTTACAACAATAAACTCATTTTAGAAACTCAAAAATATTTTTTTGTAATGGAAGAATAACCGCAGTACTGTATTTGATTCAACCTTTTTTGGATTTTTTCTGGATTTTTTAACTGTGTTTTTCTGTCTCAAGAACACTTAAAGTAAGTTTGTGGTTACCACAAAAATTAGTAACAAATTTGTACTTTTTCTTTTAAAAAAGCAAACATTTAGGTCACAGTTAAGCATTTACAATGGGGTAAAAATTATTATTTTTTTTTATATTTTTAATTATATTAATTAATTATAAATATTTAAATACTGTTTCAATGATAGACATTAGACTAAACAATATGAAAAGTCAATTACTAACCTTTTATGTATAAAGTGATATCTGATTTGACAAATTTGTTGCCATTACAATGTAACTCCATAAACCCTAAATCGTAAATTAAATCTAGATTTAAAATCTAGAAATCTGTTTTTAAATCCTCTAAACACTGGCCCCATTCACTGCCATTGTAAGTGCCTCACCTTAACTTTGATTTTATGTGGTAATTTAGCACTTAGAACTGGAATATTCTTTTAAGATACGCCTTTTCACAAGAACCCTTTTTACAGTTACAAGGTCGTCGTACTGATATTCGTAGGATTTTAAATATATATTCCTCCTTTTATTATTGTCTGTGTTATACTAAGTCTTCCACAGTATTTTTTATGTTCCTCTTACACTGTAGGAAAGCTGTACCAACAGTTCTTGATCTATTTGGTTTGGTTTGACTGCTCAGTTTGGCTCTGTGTCTTCTTTCAATGACAACTGGTTGACAGTCATTTATCAGAGCCATGAGAAGATAACTCTGCTCAGTTAATTAAACACTTCAGACAGTCAGGGTTCGGGGATATGGAGATGTTCCGCCCATTGTTTCAGTGGGATTGTGGGATATCAGGAGATTGATTGACAGCTCCTGTGTTTGAACCCCCATCTTTAGGACAACAGCTACTATATAGAGAGCAGTATTTTTCCTGCAGCTCTCTCTCTCTCTCTGTGTGTGTGTATGTGTGTGTGTGTGTGTGTGTGTGTGTCTGTGTGTGTGTCTGTGTGTGTGTGTGTGTGTGTGTGTGTGTGTGTGTGTCTGTGTGTGTGTCTGTGTGTGTGTGTGTGTGTGTGTGTGTGTGTGTGTGTGTGTGTGTGTGTGTGCGCGTGTGCGTGTGCGCGTGTGCGTGTGCGCGTGCGCGTGTGTGTGTGTTTCACTGTTGTCAGCCTAACTGTTATCAGCACATCTTCACAGATCACAGTAAAACGGCTACAGTGCACTTTAAACAATGCAAAAACAAATATAAAAATGTATAAGTATTTATTTGACCTGTTTTGACTTAAATGTGTCTTACATATTGGACTATAATCCTTCAAGGGGCTTATAGATTTAATATCTTTCAAACATTAAATAGAAAATTAAGATATTTGAATGAATTTCACATGTGAATGAATTATAATTGAATCATTTTTAAATAATAAATATATTTCATTGACTTTTATCAAACCTGCTGTCACTAATAGTTGTGCCATATTGTTTTGCAGCTTCTTTAACTGACTCTGAGCTGATTGAGACAGTTCGGGAGGTAAAAGTTGTGGACATTGGCGCCAGCTCTTTTAAACTGGCCTGGAAGAAAACTCCAGGGGTCACTGGGTACAAGATCGCCTGGAGCCCCTTTCATGGTGGGCACCGGCAATCCTCATTACACTCCATTATCATTACATTTCATTATAATCCATCCATCATCTTCACTGTTCTGTGTATTTTCTCTTAGGTGGAGAGAAGAAGAGTGAGGTTGTATCTTCTTCTGCCACGTCCTTCACCATCACTGATCTGCCTGCAAGTTCTGCCTACAAAATCCAGGTTTCTGCAGTGGTCAAAAGCAAAGAGGGAAGCCCAATAATGGTGACCGCCCGCACCCGTGAGTCTGCTTGTGTTCATGTAAATGTACAACAGTAAGCATGCAAATGTAAGTATTTTGAAGAAGAATTGCTGTTGTGTTACAGTGGATCTGCCCAAAGTGACTGGATTTAGTGCTCTGAACACCACCGACAACAGCACCGTACTGAACTGGACCAGAGTGACTGGAGCATCTGGATACCTGCTGTCCTGGAGACACATATCAGGTCAGAAACAGAAGCATCCACATTTACTCAAAAATCCTAAATGTGCACACAGAAATATTTCTGTAGAAATAAAGGATAGCTTATGAACATGCAAACACATGACGTCACTCTCTCGACTATGATAGCTGAGAGAGTGAAAGATATAGTTGTATAGATAGTATATATGGCATAGGCCTACTGCATTTTTTTAAATCCATGTTTAAAACTGTGCACATTGGCTGATAATCGGATGGCACTTTTTTTTATCAAATTAAATAAATTATAGATTATTTAAATATCATATATTTTATTATATAATATATAGAGGTGATTAACCTAGCTGAAACCTGGCTCTTGGCTCTAACACTGCTCAGATGTTTTAGAACAAGGAGAATGACCGTTTATTTGTTAATGAGTGTTGCTAAATGGCAGGGCAAAACTAATTTCAGATAAGCTCTTGTAATAAGAGTTCCTACCACAAAGGCAATTTTGTCTGATATGAGACATAAAAAATAAGAGAATAGACAGCGTAGATAATGTCATGATGAGATCTGTGATTCATTCCTGTTATGGCGATGACATCAATGAAGCCTTCTAATGAGGGTGTCCTTTGCTTGAACATGAAGCTTTCTTAAGGTTTTGACTCTTACAAGTCTGTCATCCTGAGAATGCTTACATTTTATGTTTTCTTGAACATTCTTGAAGTGTTTAAACTGGTATAAAAGATTTATGATGTATCTCAAGTATTTTGAGTCATTTATATGATCATTTTGCAGACAATAGTCTCTCCCAGATGTTCCTGTTTTTAGTTTCCTACTCCTGTTTAGTCACATTGATGGTGACATTATTCTGTCCTGATGCAAATGCCTCTCTTTATCTTCTGTCTAGAGGTGGACTTCTCCTCTGATCTGCTGAGCTCTGGCTACACATCCTATAAGATCCGAGATCTCCAGTACGGCAGAACCTACATCTTTTCCATCAGACCACTTTATGGGGAAGTGGAGGGTCCAGTCACAACCATCACTAAAAGGATCTGTAAGGCCATATCTCTGCAAATATCATTAGCATTTTTAAATGCTAATCACTTATATCGCAAGGCATGATCGATGTGTTAGACACATCTGGTGTAAATTATGTTCTCTGTTTATGCTTGACTGGAAAACAAAAATGCTGAGAATAGGGAATGAAAAGTGATGTAAATTTGTGGAACTCATTATGTAGGAAAGTGTATGTATTTTTAAAACACACTACCGTTTTTTTTAAATGAGTAATTTAGTTTGTTAATCAAATGTGACAGTAAAGACATTTATAATACAGCAAATGATTTCAATTTCAAATAAATGCTGTTCTTCTGAACATTTTCTATACATTACCAATATTCAACAGAATGTGTTAAAGGGACCATCAAAATAAAGTGAAACCAAAAATCTTACCGACTGCAAACTTTTGAATGGTAGTGTATACTAAAAGTAAACACTGGTTTATTTGAGCTCAGGACTTTTTTTTATGCTCATCTTACAGTGGGAGCTCCTTATCTCATTCCTGTCCAGAGCTCCACGCCGGCCTCTGTCTCCGCTAACACCAAGAACAACGACATGCACCTCCACACCACAACCAGAAACACTCGCACCCCAGTGGCCAAAGCCCCCAGCACACCCACTACCACTCAGAGACTCGCTGTGAGGCCTCAGATCACAATCGGCCAAACGGCCTCAGCACTGACCAGAATTACCACAGTAAATGACCAAACCACCCTCTCTGTCGAGACGCCCCCACCTGGACCAGGTCAGTCAAATTAAATGTTGTCTCAATCAGGTTTAAATATTTTGCACTTCAAATGAATACAATTCTACTGAAGTTATGTTTTAAAGGGGGCGAATCATAAATTTTTCTAATCATTTTAAATTTTTTGCTCCAGATTTTTTTTATGCACCCAAAACAATCATTGTTTAGTTATTCATTACCTTTTCCCACCCTCCCAGTGACCCTTAGAATAAAACAGGCTTCTTTTTTTCCTTTTCTTTTTAGACTTGTAAATGTCCCTTTTGCATGTGAAATTTTAAACAAGAACCCTTTCTAACAGGCAGCTTTAAATATACTGCTCAGTTTGCTGAAATATACCACAAAAATAGACTATTAATCATTGTTTTCCCATGATTTGAAGCTTATAAGAAGTGCAATTTCCCATGACTTACCAAAAAAAAAAAAAAAAATTATAGGGCCGGTTCACACAAAAATAAAAATTCTGTCATCCTCATGTTTACTCATCCTCATGTTGTACCAGTATGACTAAAGATATTTAGAAAACTGTTTGAAGAATGACCGTTTTGACCCTTTGACTTCCATTGTATGGACAAAAACACAGAAGAAAGAAAGTCATACGTTTGGAACATGAGAGTGAGTAAATAATGACAGAATCGGTTTTGGGGTGAACAATCCTTTTTATCTGAATCTCCAAAAGCAGACATTTTATCTTACTGTCTACCCACTCTAAACAGTGTGTGAATGAATTGTGTGCATCTGTCTGTTAGTGTGTGGCAGGGTGAAAGCAGATATTGTGTTTCTGGTCGATGAATCCTGGAGCATTGGTACTAATAACTTTGGCAAGCTGAAGGATTTCCTGTTCAGAACCGTCACCTACTTCCCCACTATAGGACCTAAAGGAACACAGGTAGGAGCTAAGGCTCTTGCATATATTAAATTAAGAACTTTACACCTCTTTCGATATCATTCTGTGACTTAAGTCACTGAATCCATAGTCTCAATCATTTGCTCTGATCAAACATCTAATGCTTTAAGTGTGGAGTGAACCGTCTCATTAACTTGCCTTAGATAGCAGTAGTTCACTACAGTGATCAGCCCAGGATCGAGTTCAACTTTAACTCTCACAAAGACCGTAGCTCCGTTTTGAGAGCACTCCGAGAAGTCCACTATGGAGGAGGGAACACAAAAACAGGTTTATGTGCACATTTAAAGATCAAAAATTGTTGATGACATAGGGTGAAATCTGATCTGAAATTTGACTATTGTGAATGTGTGTGTGTGTAGGTCGTGGGATCAGCTATGTCCTTAGGGAGATGTTTCAGGAGTCTCTTGGTATGAGACAGGAAGTCCCTCACGTTTTAGTGTTGCTGACAGATGGAAGAGCTCAGGATGATGTAGAGCCACCGTCCAGAATAGCGCATGCTCTGGGTGAGTAATATTAACTGCAATACAGGAACAGCCAAACATTCATTTATGACTAAATATACACTATTGTTCAAAAAATTTTGGGGTCAGTAATTTTTGTAAAAATGTTTTTGAAAGAATTCTCTTTTGCTAACCAAGGCTGCATTTATTTGATAAAAAAAAAATACTATTACCATTTACAAATAACTGTTTTTATTTTTTTATTTGAATAACTGCTATTTTTTAATGTAATTTATTCCTGTGATGACAAAGCTGAATTTTAAGCATCATTACCCCAGTCTTCGGTGTAACATGATCCTTCAGAAATCATTCTAATATGATGATTTGGTGTTCAAGAAACATTTCTTGTTACTCTCATTGTTGAAAACAGTTGTGCTGCTTAATATTTCTGTGAAAACCATACCTTTTTCAGGATTCTTTGATGAGTAGAAAGTTCAAAAGAGTGTTTATTTGAAGTAGATATGTTGTTTTTTTATATAGATTTTTTTAATGATTTTTATTGTCACTTTTGTGTAATGTTTTTGCTTAATAAAAGTATTGATTTCTTAAAGGTGCTCTAAGCGATGTCGGTGTGACGTCACTTCTTGTTGACGTTTAAAGTATTGTCAAACAAAATGGAGGCTAGCTAGACCCTCCCTCCTCCTCATCCGCGCACTAACCCCCCAAACCCACCCCCAAACCCTTCTTGTCTGTTTTTGGCTGGGACGGTTTGTTATGTTTCGTGGTGCGGGTTAGCCCAGTTTGTTTTTGTTGCCGTTTGTGGAGCCTGGGGTGTCTGCAGAGACCGCGTCTTTTTACAGTGTGTTCAGGGGACAGGCAGGCAGCGGATAGTGAGGAGATGTTTGCTGTATGTGACAAAAAATGACATCGCTTAGAGAAAATCTCGCTGATTCTTAACTTTTGAATGGTAGCATAAATATTATTTACTACTTTATACTTTATATTACAAGTATACAAGTATCATTTATATTTAGTATACTTTAGTAGTAGTAAGGCCGAACTTCAGTTTTTGGTATATTTGTGTTTAGGTGTCAGTGTTATGGCCATCGGCATCGCTCACGCAGATATTGAGGAGCTGAGGAAAATCGCCTCCCCCACCACTTACAAGAACATCTTCTTCGCCAGTGACTTTGACGATCTTCCATCCATCGAGAGAGAGTTTATCAGCAGCATCTGTAGCGAGGCCTTACTATCAGAGTTCAAACAACACGACGAGGTTGGTTGTGCTGATCAGAGTGGAATTATGGGTAATATTTTCACAATACATACTGCACAAGTCAAAATATGTCTTTGTTATAGTCTGCTCAACTGGACACACCAACAGATGACCCAGAAGCTCTCGCTAAACCAGAAGGGCCCAGCTGTCCTCTTAGCTGCAAGGTAAACGCGTCCTCTACATCCTCATTACACCTGTCACACCATGTCTCATATGAAACCTCATTCCCAGTTTGTTGTTGTTCACAGGGTCAGAAAGGAGACAAGGTAAGTGGCTACCATGTTACTGTGTGCGATTCGATCACCGAATTAAAACTGATGACATGATAATATCTAATTTCTCTGCTGCAGGGCGATGGATTTGGTCATGGTGGCTTGGTATGTTTGCCAGTTTCAGCTCTTTCCTCCTTTCTTTCTCTCTAATCTTAATGGATCACTTCATAATTCTGTTTGAACTCTGAGAGACAGTCTTTCTCACTTGTTAGAGGCCTTTACTTGTTATGGCTCATACTTAGAAACAGGGGTTTGAACAAACCCTCAACCCTAAAGGCCTGCTCACACCAAGAATGAGAACTATTTACTAAGTATTGAACTTATTTAGCTTATTGAGTGTGCTTTTAAGTTTCACTATTAACTAGTTGCTTATTAGCATGCAGGATATAACTAGGAAATTAGCTGTTTATTATTACTTATAAAGCACATATTAATGACTTATTCAATTTCTGCGCGACCATATTCCACATCCCTTAATCCTGCCCAATACCTAAACTTAACTACTACCTTACTAACTATTAATAAGCTGTAATTAGGAGTTTATTGAGGCAAAGTTGTAGTTAATAGTTAGGTAATAGTGAGAATTGGACCCTAATCTGTGACCATGTTTCTTTTTCAAATATTTTTCTGTTGACACAGCAACTCAGGCAAGGCCCGGGGCATTATGACTCATTCTCTCTAAAGGTCAAAGGGGAGAAGGGTGAGCGGGTGAGTACATCCAACATCCGAAGCACTCATGCCGTTCCACAGCACAAACTTAAATAAACATAAATTAAACACCCCAGTCCTCTCCGTAATGACACGCTTATGTTTATGTTGATTACTGGAGCATTTATTATTTAAACCGAGCCGTTCTGTTAATAATGTGATTGTTTTTGTGGCTCGGTTGTTGTTTTAGTAGATTAAAGGATTAAATCTAATTAATAACATCACAGATCTTTCTCTGGGTGCTATTCATACTTTCATTTTTTTTCTCTTCCTGTTATCTCTTTGAGAAGGCGACACATGAAAGTGCTTGTCATATCAAAGCGACTCTTTTGAATAACAAATGAAATGTGACAGGTCTTGCTAACAAGATCAGCATTGTTGTAGATGTTTCCTTATTTATTTTTGTGATATGTATCCATGTGAATGCGTGGATTTTATATTGCTCTATATTTGATTTCAAAGCAATAAATGCACTGAAGATATTCTGATGTTACATTTGAGCAGCATCAAACAATTTCTGTATTTGTGTATGTTTTGTTTTGTTTGTTTGTTGTTTTCATCTGTATTATTCCAATCCACATCCATTTATCAGGGTCTTCCCGGAACGGATGGCATCCCAGGGTTACCAGGACGACCAGGTAGAACCGGGCCCCCTGGTTCTCCTGGACAAAGGGTAATGGATGAATTAAAATTCAAGCATCAGTCTAATACTGCAAAATATGTAATGAATGTAACTTATTGAGAAGATTTTGTTGATTTAAATGTGTAAATGTGCCTAAACAATCTCATAATCTGATTTAGGGATCACCTGGAGTTCCTGGTGACATGGTAAGTGTCTCATTAAATCTCACAATATAAAAACAGTGTAGGTGGTGGTGTTTAAATCGGTTTATTCTGGAAATTGTAGTTAGCTCACTCATTTAAAGCATGTACGCAATGTCCTACATATGTATATCTTAGTAGGAGAATTGGGAGAGGTGCAATTATGTTAGAGTGATTCACAGAAGGAGTAATGAGGAATGATTATGACTAGTCAGTATTTTTGCCCCTATTTTCTCTTAAAGTTTCACCCTTTTATATTACATGCCTCATGTTTTAGACAAGTTTATTATTAAGTGATTGTGACAGCGATTGTGTCTGTGTGATTTTCTCCACAATCTTAGGGGCCTCTTGGTAATACTGGACCTAAAGGGCAGAGAGGAGAGAGAGTAAGTTTAGACATTGATTAGCATTTCATATGTTTTCTTTTCTTTTTAATATAATTTTAACAAATAAATAAAGCCTATTTAAATCAAGTTGACCTATATTAACTGTATCGTTTTGTGTAGGGTGAGCCAGGCTATGTGATGGGAGGTATGGAGGTTATTCCAGGGCGTAAAGGAGAACCTGGATCTTCGGTAAGTGATGATATCATACTAAATAGCTGTGTTAAACTAGTTTGCATAAAATTAAATTGATTTTGCAAGGTTTTTCATATTTTTTCTCTCTTGATTAAAAGGGCCCCCCAGGTGCTCCAGGGGTCCCAGGGGTATCAGGTCCTCCGGGACTCCCTGCTCTGCCTGGGCCCCCGGGGTCTCCTGGACTCTCTGTTAAGGTTAGTATGAAATATTCTGAGGATGCACACATGAAGTAGTCTATATTATAATTTATAACATGTTATTTCGACAGTCCACTTTAGACATTCTGCTAACTATAACTTTCCACTACATGTCAGCTAACTCTCATTATGAATAGACTGTCCAATTTCTGCTAACATTTTATTTTGATGCTTCCCCAACAGACATTCCACTGACTAAGTAACTTTGCAACAACATGTCAACTTATTCTGCTTACCCAAACCCTAACACCTAACCCTCACCTGAATACAGTTTTTATAATAATATTATAGTATATATTATAATCTCATGTTAGGTGTGTTTAGTGTGGCTTTTTAAGTTAAGGCTATACACAAGGTTACATGCAATATGAGTGGTAATGACCTTATTAAGCATAAAAAACGGCTCAAAAGGAGTTTCAGTTTTTTTTTTTTACTTCCTTTTAGGGCGAGACTGGAGAATCTGGTCCTAAAGTAAGACATCCACTGCACAAGCAACATTTTACCATAAAACATACATGCAAAATTCAATGTGTGATTATAATGCCTCTCACACTCTCTAGGGTCCACGTGGAAAACTAGGTGCCAAAGGAGAAAAAGGAGAACATGGGAATAATGTTAGTGCATGCTTTAAGAGTTACTCCCTTAAAGCTACAGTGTGTATTATTATTATTATTAGATTTTAAAACACTTTCTCCTATTTTAATATGCAAGAACTAGGTCTATAAGTAAACCATTTAATAGGTTGATTGAAATAATGAAACAAGTAATTGGATCCTGTGGATGTGTTTATCTAGGGTCTAGCGGGTTTACCAGGGCCAGTAGGAGTGGATGGACTTTCAGGAATTCCTGGTCAGAAAGGGGAGAAGGTGGGTGAGAATAAGGAGTAAAAATATCTAAAACCGCTTCACGTGTCATTTTGTATTTTCAGCAGTGATGTAAAAGGTATTTTAAGCAATGGCTTCCTACAGCTTGCATAGGATAGTTGAAATGCATACATTAAATCTCTCTGCTCATCTGCCTACTATCATTTTGGAAGTCTCATTGTTCGGAGTGCTGTAAAAAATTGCCCTTCCTCTCTGTCAGAACTGCACAAAGCTAAAATTAGTGCAGCTGGTTGTTTGATTGAATTTCTTTTGTGTTAATCATAAAGGGAGAGGAAGGTATCGGAATTCAAGGTGTCCAAGGTCCTCCTGGGCCAGCTGGAGAGAAGGTGCATATTTCTGATATACACAAACCACATTTATTATTTGTTTAACTTATGTATGTTCTGCTGTTAACAAATCTAAAGAGTAATTAATGGTAATCATTTTTCAGGGTAATACAGGACTACAAGGCCCAAAGGTAAGCATGTTTAATGTAAAATCAATGGAGAGTGACAGATGTCTCTTGCAGTGTGTAATTTGTAGTTTCCATATTCATCCAAAGGGCGAAGTAGGAATCCAAGGAGTCCAGGGAATCGCAGGCCCTCGGGTTTGTCAGACTATACACAACCATTTCACCATCAAAGTGTTTTATCTGTCAATCTTTTAATCTTTTAACAGATGTCAGCCTTAGATGCAATCTTGTTTAATAAATGTTAAGTGCTTCATAATGACAGAGGTGTTTCACTGTTGTTGTGTTTTTAGGGGAAAAAGGGTCTTAAAGGAGATCAAGGAGACAAGGTATGAATTTTCTCAGGCACATAACCGATTAGCTTTTCCACCATGAAAAAATCAATCACGTCATGTCAGTGCTGTTGTCCAGTGCCGATGCTGCTCTGTATTTAATTTAATCCTACATATATTTTCAACATGTTCAAAATAATGGAATGTGAACTTAAAAAAAATGCCCTAGACATCATAATGAGAACATATATTGTTCATAAAAAGATGCTCTCTGAAATTCTCTGGATTTTGATTGGCCAATTCTGTCATTCTTTGGTCAAATGCTTTTGTATTATGATGCTTAAGTGTATATTTTACTTTTTGGCAACCTTGACAATCTACTACAGTATGATAGTTTACAATCTCTTGTATCACTCCTCTGGCTCTTTCCTCTCACATAATGGAATATTTTCATCTCAAATCAATGTCGTTCCAATGGATTTGTATATTTGGTAATCAATCATGTTATAAGTTGCATAATGTATAGTCAGCTGGTCATAAGACCTGACCACCCTCTCATGTGTATTTTGCAATAACAATCTGATTTTAGATTCATTTTTTGACACCTGACATTTGTTTTCAACTACATAAACTACAAATATAAAATCCTTCAATGTAATCAACAACTGCATTTATTTGACAGGGTGAACGTGGGGAAATCGGGCCAATCGGGCCTCCAGGAATTGCAGTAAGTTCATCAATTTTACCTCTTCACATCCCTGAAAAAAATAAATGGCAACTGCAGGAAAAGGTCAGATGTGTGATGAACAAGTTAATGGATTTAAATCACTTCCCTGCACTTGAACGTTTTAAAAAAGATTTGATAAAAAGTTAAATCCTTATTTGTTTGTTCGCTCTTCAAACTTTTCCACTCTGTATGGTGCTGTTTAAGTTCTATTAAAAGCAAGAATGAGCGGTAGATCTCTGGGGAAATTAAAGGAGTCGATTAAGAAATAGGAAAACCGCCTTCTCTCTCCTTTCTAGCCAGTGATGGACTCCAAAATCCACGTCAAAGCTCCAGATCCACATTATCGACCTGATTAAAAAAGGAAACACCTGGATGAAATTTCGAACCTAATAATGAGAGAATTACATGTGCGAAACAATAAGAACTACTATTATTATATCCTTCACATGCAACCTTGTCACTGTGTCCATCTCTGGCAATTCAGACTTCCAGTTACTTTCAAATTAAACTTACACAGTCATTATTAAATCTAAGCCCTCAGAGGAGATCAAGGAAACATTTTAACAGTTCGACTCCTCATTATCGCTCGGTTCTCTCAGAAACAGTGCGGCATAATAAAACGTTTGGTTTGGAGCTCTACCGCAGCTCACAGAGAACCAATACTCCTCTCAAAGCACCTGAGGTCATTCATATTTGCTGAATACTAATTTCATAATTCTTGCAATGATTAGAGGGGAAGCTTACTTTATCTTTTTTCAACTTTAGGGCTTCCCTGGAGCTGCTGGACAAAAGGGTGATGAGGTGAACTCTTTTCTTCATTTAATCAAATTTAATACTTCTACATTACACTGCCCAAACTATGTGGACACCCCCTTCTAAATAACAGTTTTACTTACACCCTACAATATAATCAAATATACAGCATTGTAGTCAATGATGTTCAATGTTTCAAAACCTTCATAGGATGCTATCATTTAATTGTCCCTATTGTGTAAGTTTGTGTCCACAAGTGAAAGTGTCTTCTTCTCAAATGAAGTGTCTGTAGTAAATTAATACATGTAAATCTATGACATCAGCACTAATTGAAAAGTATACAGTTAAACTGTGTGTGATTTATATTTCTGTGCTTGATTCACAGGGGCAGCGCGGTGCTCCCGGTGACCCAGCTAAAGGGGTAGATATGATGCCTTGGCTTAGTGTCTCATCTAACACATTGTTTTTACTTAAAAATAGACTATTGCTAATATTTCCCCTCACGTTTCACAGATACTTGGGCCTCCAGGGAAAAAGGGTGCCAGGGTAAGATAATCAAAAATCAGTTTCAAATATGTGTGTGTGTGTGTGTGTGTGTGTGTGTGTGTGTGTGTGTGTGTGTGTGTGTGTGTGTGTGTGTGTGTGTGTGTGTGTGTGTCTGTGTGTGTCTGTGTCTGTGTCTGTGTCTGTGTCTGTGTCTGTGTCTGTGTCTGTGTGTGTGTGTGTGTGTGTGTGTGTGTGTGTGTGTGTGTGTGTGTGTGAACAATTGTCTACACCAAACCTGGTCATCTTTGGGTCCCACAAACAGATGCTGTCTTGTTGTTGTTGTTGTTTTATTGTTTTGTTTTTTGAGCTCATGACTCAAGTTAGAGATTTATTTCCCTTTGGGTTCCCTTCATCTCCATTGATGAAAACAAGTAGTGCATCCAGTGCTTGTGCAACTTAAACACGCGTAATTAGTGCCGTGGGCATCGGTATGAATCCAATAGCTCCTCCAGGTCTGCGTGTTAATGAACAAACAGGGCAAAAAAGGACAGTTTTATAAACTACAAAGTTTTGATGCAAGTCCCCAAACACTCCAGGGGTAAAATCTGTGATTCGCACATTTCATTAAAGGTTTTTAGGTGATAACCCATATTGGCCAGTCGGTGATGTTTGTTGGTTGCATGTTACATGTTGCATGTTACATGTTGTTTGAAATGGTCAATAGTAAAGAGATTTAAGATTTAAGGTTCTTTTTTTCTCCCTGAACTGAAAGGGGGATATCGGACAAGTTGGGCCACTAGGACCACAAGGAATGAAAGGAGATCAGGGTGATAAAGGGGAAAAGGTAGGTGTTGTATTTTTGTTTTTGGATGTGAAAATACAGTCAATTGCATTTAGCTGCCAATCTGCATGTACTGAATTATTGTTTTCTGGGTTTTTAAAGGGCAATCCTGGATTTGGAATCCCCGGTCAGCCTGGTCCCAAGGGAGAGAGTGGAGAAAGGGTGAGTGTTTATGAGAGGTTAGCCTTTAGAAAAGTGTTTACTTCCAACCACATGACACAATGCAGAAACCTGAAGAAAATGTCCACACACTTATTTCATTCCTTTAGATTTTATTCAAAAACAACCTTTTAACCTCTCAGATCTTCAGAAGGAAATTGGAATATATGAAATTAACCACAGTTACATATACGACCATTTGGGGTCGATAAGATGTTTTACTGTTTTTGAAAGAAGTCTCTTATGCTTACAATGGCTGCATTTAAACAAAAAAGCAAAAAAACTGAAATATTATTATTATTTCTTCATTATTATTGAAAAAATTGTGCTGCTTAATATTTTTATCAGGATTCTTTGATGAATATAAAGTTCAAAAGAATAGCATTTTTTTTAATTGACCTCTTTTGTAATATTTATGTCTTTACTGTAGTTTTTTATCAATTTAATGCACCCTTGCTGAATAAAAGTATTAATAAATAATCTTTCAGAAAGAACAATCTTACTGAAACCAAACTTTTGAACGGTAGTTTAGATAATGACATCTTCAGCCCACATGAATTCACATGATTTATTAACATCCACTATAAAGAAAACTTTATTTTCATATTCTCAGTCTTGAATAAATATAACATTTAATCTTTGTCAACATGGCTTGTTTTTTCCCCCACATCAATCACATTTTTTGTGTTTTCTAAAATGGATATATATTGACAGATATGTTTTAGAAGACACAAAATAAAATAAAAAAACATCAAACACTTTTTAGACTGTTCTGTCTCACTTCTTTTTTTATGCACAGGGTAATGTTGGATTATCAGGGAAACCAGGGCCAAAAGTAAGTTATATGCTCTTGATTTTAATCTGTCATTAAATTTTTTATATTCTGTCAGACAACAAAAGTGATTGTGAATCACTGGCAAAGAGAAGGCATAAAATATTACATGAAACAGCTGATCAATCACATGAACACTTCCTTTGGTTGCGTCCAGGGCAATGATGGGTCCAAAGGAGAGAAAGGGGAGGTGGGTGCAGGCAACCCTGGTTCTCCAGGACTAAGAGGTAAAGATGTAAGTAAATCGAGAGCCCAGAGTGACTAATACAAGAACTATGTGTGTGTATTTGCGAGCACGTGTGTATGTGCGCTTTGCATCATTGCGTTAAGGATATTAGAGATTTTGAAGGGTTATTTTGTCATAAAATCCCTATTGTTCGCTTTTTAATTAATGCTTCGTTCATTCATATTTAATTAAATGTTCTGCTTTCATGGATTTCAGGGTGTGCCAGGACCGAAAGGAGAGGTGGGATCAAGGGTGAGACTACACTTCACACACTATCATGTTTTGCACTGACTTCTATTGTTTTTATTCTGAGCTAATGATATTTTATGTCCCCTAAATCACACATTAGCCTTCATGTTTATTAAGCTGTTTGTGTCTTTACAGTGTAGATGTTTATTTATTTATTTTTCTTATATTTTTTGTTATATTTATTCACTTTTTTGTCACAGGGAGAGTCTGGTTCACCAGGAGAGCCCGGAGAGAGAGGTGTCAAGGTATTGTCTCTTCTAAACCCCTAAATCAAAATTTCCGGATACATTCTTGATCTAATGTCTCTTTATTCAAATCAGATATTCTGCATTGGCCTGTTTGTAATAATATCACCTTCCCCATATAAAATGAGCACCTCTCTATATATAACACTAGTTGCTTTTGTTGCTCAACACATTAAGCCAACCACTCACACTTCACCTCATCTCCAATGTCAGGGCCCTCTCGGTCTTCCAGGACGACCCGGTGACCCTGGGGGGAAAGGCGAGCCTGGAAAATTAGGGTTACCAGTAAGCAGCTTCCTTTATTTTACAATTTGTATTCAATCATTGAACAAATGCTCTTGTGAAGCACTTTCAGAGTGCCACTGAATTATGAACCATACTAGCACAGAAAAATTAATACTATGAATGTCCATATTTTTTAGGGTCCAGAAGGACACAAAGGAGAGAAAGGCGAGCCGGTACGTGCTATTAAAAAGCATGAGAATAACTTTTTGTATACTTGTTTTAAGATGAATTCAATATTTCATTGGTTGGTCATGCTCTGTGCTCGCATAACAGAATCTCAGTTTTTCTTGTCATTCTGGGGCTCTCCGGTGATAAATTAAAGAGCAGGAGTCTCCTTATTAATATTGTATTCTCTGCAGGGGCTGCCGGGACCACCGGGAGATACTCAAGTGAGTTTTACTGTCCTTACTGGGTATTATAATCAAGCTATTTAACATAAATGAATATTAATGTAATCATGTTGTTTTCGGTTGGTTGATTTTAAAAATATGTTTGTTACACATGTCAAAAGCTGTCAAGATAGTATTGCTGGTATTTAGTATTATTATATATAGTATTTGGTCTTTAGAAGCACTGCTTGAGGTGTTAGGTCACTTTTTTGTCATTTATTTGATTGGCCATTTCATTGTTATCTTTGTTAATACAAATTGTCAGTGACTTCAGTTTCTCATAATTCTTCTTCCCTAGTTTACCACGTCAGACAACACCATTCTCACCAGGGCCATTAAGGTAAAGTAAGACATTTAGAAATTTACATATACACAACAACAATCTAGGAACCTTCAGTCAATTGTGAGTGTGTGTATTTGGTGTCTTTAAAGGGTGAACCCGGTGAGCCGGGACTCCAAGGACTCCAAGGGGAGATAGGACGTCCTGGACCACCTGTAAGTGACGTTTTCACATCCTATGTATATATTATTAAAAACAAAATTATATAGGTTACATTTTGCTTTTATTCTGTTTTAGGGTCCTGAAGGTAAACCAGGACCTCCAGGGAGTTCATTGGTGAGTCACTACAGTCATGAATAAACTTATTTTCTGCATACTTTTTGCATTTGTCAGTTTATCAGATGGCAGATGTATTTTAATTATTGGCGGGTGAAAGAATTAAAAATGCATCATTTAATGAAACTCAGTTTTCTTTCTCTTCTAGCTTGGATCTAGTACAGGAAGAGATGGCCTGGATGGTCTATCAGGAAGACCTGGATCTAAGGTTCGACTACTTCCTGTTTCAATATTTTTTAAATATAGTGACGGCTAATAATTCTCTTTCATATGTACTGCTGTAATTATTTTCAGTTATAAGTAACCATATGGTTGTGTATGCGCAGGGTGAACCAGGACAAAAAGGGGACCCAGGACCAGTGAGTAGGCCTAATAACAATTATTTTGTGTCACATGTATCATGTGATTCATATTTTACATTTCAGTGACATTAACTGAATTGCAGGGTATGCGACAGGTGTACAGTATTAATGGACCCTTTTGCTGTATGAAAATGGAGAATTTAGCTAAAATAGTCCAATCTTTCAAGTAATATGCACTTTCCTAAATGTTATCTTTTGTTCTTGAAGAACAGATTATTATAATAATTATAGTTAATTCCGTTCTGTTCGTGCATCCGTGCGCGTGTGTGTGTGTGTGTGTGTGTGTGTGTGTGTGTGTGTGTGTGTGTGTGTGTGTGTGTGTGTGTGTGTGTGTGTGTGTGTGTGTGTGTGTGTGTGTGTGTGTGTGTGTGTGTGTGTGTGTGTGTGTGTGTGTGTGTGTGTGTGTGTGTGTGTGTGTGTGTGTGTGTGTGTGTGTGTGTGTGTGTGTGTGTGTGTGTGTGTGTGTGTGTGTGTGTGTGTGTGTGTGATCCAAATCTCCCCAAAAGGATTCAATAAAACCTGAATTTTTTTAGATTTTGGGGACAACATATATATATATATATTTTTTTTTTTTTACAAATTTTAAACAGAAAGGAGAGAAAGGAGATGGGCGTGCTGGGATTACTGGTATGCCTGGTTTACCTGGAACTCCTGTGAGTATACAGTAATAACATTTACAGCAGATATAAGCCATAATATCTCTAGAATAAAGTAATTAATTTCCTTTCTTTTCTTATGTTCTGTTCTCTCCTCTTTCAGGGCAAACCTGGTGTTGATGGGAAACGTGGAGTAGCCGGAAAAGATGTACGTTTTATATATTGTTGTAGCTATAAATGCTTTTGTTAAAAACTTTTATTTTTATAAAACTAAACTTTTTTTTTCCCCCAGGGAGAACAAGGTTCAAAGGGTGATGAAGGAACAAAGGTGGGAAAACAGACTGACATGAACTATTCCTTTGTTCCATTATCCCATTAAACCTTATTTAAGTTTAAATGTATTTGGCTAACATCATTTTTTATTTGAATGCATAGGGTGAAAAAGGTGAACCTGGTGCAAATGTAAGATATCCAAAATCAACCGTTTTAGGCAATCTGTGGTATAATTAAATGGTTTGTTTATATCTATTACATGTTATGTATTTTTGACATTTTAACTGCTTTAGGGAAATGAAGGTCAAAAAGGAGAGCAAGGATCTCCAGGCTTGCCAGGTCCTCCCATTGTTCTCCAAGAGGTAAAAGTTTGTTTTGTTTAAGCTTAGACAACATTGTAATTACAGCCATTACGGTTGCTAAATTATATTCATTTTTTTCCACAGGGTATGTCTATTGAGGACATAAAAAAAGCATTTCCCATACCAATGGGTCCCCCTGGTGCGGCGGTGAGTGTCTCACATTGATAGCCTTGTGAATGCCAGATGCTTTACCAAATAATCAACACAGATATCAGAACATGACTGCATACCATTGACACATTTGGATGCAAAGAGAATGACTGTTTTTTAGCCCTTACGTGTGTTTCTGTGTGTAGGGTCCTCCTGGGATGAAGGTAAATTATAAATTGCCAAAAATCCTTGAAGAAATTAAAAGATTCTGAGGCGATATCTAATTTTTCTCTTTTGGTTGGCAGGGAGAGAAAGGAGAGATGGGTTTGAAAGGAGAGCAGGTACTAAACCTTCTACATCTCATTGATTGAAGTTATCCTTTCATGTCTATGTTGCAGAAGGTATGATAGTGGGCACTGTATTATTTAACAGGGGGATGCTGGCCCACCTGGGAGAGCTGTTGAAATGAAGGTCTTCTCAATGCCTATACATAATTTACTTCATTACAAAAACTGATCTTACGTGGTGTAAACATTTTGTTTTGTTCTATTTCAGGACATTGAAGGCTTGTTTGATTCATATGGTATTAAAGTAAGTGTGTTGTATTTAAACAGTTTAAGCAGATTTAACCCTGCAGGAATTTTGAAAGCACAGTGATTGATTCTCTTACATTAATGGACTTCATTACTAATTTAAAAACACATTTTTAAAAAAAAATTATTTGGGGGATGAGGGTTCTTTTTAGGCATGATGCCTGGAAGTAATGCTATGGAAAGATTTTTACTGATATCAAAATACTAAATGTTAAAAACTTAATGACACTATATATTTGTGCAATAGGTGTTTTACTAATAACAAAATCTAATATAATTAGACCCTAGATTAACCTGTACTTCAGTTTTGATCAAATATTAAGCTTTGATATTAAAATTAATATATAAGATTGACTATTTCATATTGATATTAAGCTTTTGCTTTAATATTTAATATTACTACTGAAAACATGCTTTATAAACAAAATATAAATAATTGTAAAACATTATGAATATGATAACTGCAATATTCTCAATGGAGGCTGCATTCATTACAATCCAGAACATATCAATAATTGAAATGACTTTTTTGTTTTGACAATCAAGTTACTCATTAACAAATGTGAATAGGCCAGAAAGGATTTTAAGCTTTTTACTGGTTTATAAAAGTCACTCCTACATTATTAACCATTTTATTGTCATATACGCTTTATTTGTTTGTATGAATTCTAACAATTTTGACTTGCATTACACTACAATAAAACAGTACCGCATTTGCAATAAATAAAAACACATTTCCCAGCTCTCGCTTCTGAAGGCCTTGATTGACAGGCTGCTTCAGGATGGAATGGAGGAGCTTCTTCATGACATCAGCACCAGCAGAAGAGTGAAAGAAGACCGACAGGAGCCGGACTCCAACGTCATCACCGAATACACCGTGAGTAGCCTCCTAAACATACAAAACATCTCAGGAAAACAAATTACTATAACAATTATACAACCACTGTGACTTCTAGTCAGATTTACCATGCCTACCTACCATTAGCAATAATGCTATGGCTATATTAAGCTTAGTGAATAATGAGAGCTCACTCTAATCCACAGAGCTCAGTAAAGTACAGTCACCCACAAGATATATTACCCGACACGGATTTGATTGAGGAAGAGACTGTCCTTGAAGAGGGGCAGACACCTGAACCCAGTCCTGTAAGCAAACTTTTGTTCCTTTGTCAGTATTTACAGCTCTGTTATTCATAATACATTTCTAACCTAACATCAACACTTTGTTTTTTCAGATTTAGGCCTATACTTGGTTGATTTGCTCTCATGTAATGTTGCTTTTTTTAAGGAGTAATATCATATTGTCCCCCTCATGTGCTGATTGATAAGTTTCAAGATAATTGAATTATTTAAACATTTAATGAAAGCAGTACTTTTGTTTTTAATGTGGCTTGTGTTGTCTTTTAAGGAGCCTGTGGCTGAAACAGAGGTGGGTCCAACCCTTTGGACCATCTCTACTATTCACAAAAAGACTAACCTCAGTCAAACAAAGGACAAGCTGGTAGATGTTGAAGAAAAGAAACTTTTGAAAACCAACTTCAGTGATGTAACACCTTTGAAATTTCTCCAAACCAACACCTCCTCTGAGAGGGTATGTTCAGTAGTGATATTAAATGTTGTTTATTGTACTGAAACACATTAGAGTGTGTTGTTGTTGTTTATAGACAAAATGCACTCCATCTAAAGCATACTGTCAAATATACACCTCAGCACTTATGCATTTATACATTTTAAATCAATAAGAGCTCATCAATTCAACTTAAATTTAGAATGTTAAAATTATTGGATTTGTATTTGGAATGTCTTTTTTCTGATTTACTTTAAGATAATACCATTGAATGGCTACTTTTAAAACAAGTTTCAATCATTAAATCGATCTTTTTTTTTTTTTGATAGCTGAGTTCTGGAAGGTAGAGGTAAGTATGGAGACAGTTATCCACAGCCATGAGGACACAGGGAAAAAATCCTCTGGAGAGAAGAAGAAAGGCAGAGAGAGGGGGAAGGTAAAGTGATCTCAACGTGTTATAAATTAGTTTCAGTCACAGTTCTGTGTTGTACTTACTGTAAATTGACAGGACATCACTTAACAAAAAAAGTCAAATTAGCCATAAACATGTTTTTGCTGTTAACCCTGTAATGCCTGACATGTGAAATAATTAGACAAAATCTAATAATAATAATAATTAATTAGAAATAATTAGAGAAAATCTAAACATAAGTCTACTGAAAATTGTTGTATGTGTTTGTGGTTGAGTATCATATTTAATACATCAGGCTCATATTGTATGATATTTGTGTATCAAATATGATACAGTAGGCTTTTTAGGGTTAAAAAGACAAATATATTTATACTGGTGAAATTTTAATCTGTGCAGTAATAGTAAAAGCCTAACCAGATATAACTAGAACTAAACATTATAATTAAATATAATAAAAAATCATGGCTGCTAACCTCCTAAGTGTCTCTAAATATTTCTGATGATTGTTATTTAAAGCCTTCTTATGAATTATGATGCTTCTCAACTGCTAAACTCTCAACCAGGGCAAAGGAAATAAAGGACGGCAAAAACGGCAAAGGAAACGTTTGGTAAATGTTTCATCATCGCATCTAACCTGATATGCACACATCATTCACATCTAAAGAAGCTTAACATTGCTAAATAATGGCCTTTTTTCTATTACGTTGAACTTTATTTTTGTGATTACTTAAATGTTCTGATATGCTAGAGATATTATAGACTTGTCTAAATATGTCTAAATATGTCATTAAAAAAAGCATAAACCCTAAATAATTTTTAAATATACTCTTAAATCGACCATTAAATGCACCTGTGGTTTGGCCATAATCATAATGCATTAATAATTTAACAAATATGCTAAGAATTTCACTAATCACAGTATTACTATTTTAAATAAAAGAATAATTCACCCAAAAATGAAAATATGGCTTTAATGGAATTTAAATTTCTGGGTGGTTTATAACGATACTTTTTCTCCATAAAGCATGACTACCAATATTGATTTTTAGTTTAGTCTGTAATGTGTAAAACTAGCCTCCTAACATGTAAATGTGTTACTAATCTATTCTCTCTCAGTTTTGTTTGTTAGTTTGTTTGTTCATTAGCATCAAAACAAACCTATTTAGCTTATCGTGTTCTATATTCATCATTAGAAGGCAGAAATCATTTATCTTTCTATATTAAATTCCAGGAAGACCAAGACAACATGGAAGAGGATGTTGAGGAAGCATCATATGATGATGAGGAATACAGTCTTGAATACGAGGTAATTCTAGTCTATACAGTCACTATAGTAATAGTGAATACGAGGTAAAGCTATATTAAACAGACAAATGTATGATCACATGATCTAGAGTATGATGTGAAATCTAATGTAAGACACCTTGATGTAAGCAAATACACTGATGTGATTCATAAACTGATGAAGATATCACACAGTACATCAGATTTACTTTTAGTATGCACACATGCATAATTACCTGAATGGGACATGACATATCAGCCTACACTAATAAGTTTACTTCATATCTCTCTCACCCACACCCACACTGGAGAGTCCAATCACAGCGTTCACTTCGCAATTTAAAAGACTTTAATATATTACTCCCACTCCCCAACCTAAATAAGAAACCGTAATCACAACATTTCAAATTATTGTTGATTCATTATTCTCATAATCTCTCAGATTTCAGTTTATGTCTTCAAACAAATGGTTTACACTGGACTGTAGGCATTTTTCATGAACTTTTCACGTTGATTTTTAAATGTTTTGTGTGTATCATGTCAGGACGAGCTGCCCACAAAAGAGCCTTTTCCCTCTCGAGAGGAGGAGGACGGAGGGGAGGAGGTGAGCGTTATCAAAACCAAACCAAATCACAATATACTCATAAATTTACAACTGAAAGCACAGTCACAATTTAGATAAATGCATGTTACAGTGCAATCATTTTTCCTCAATACTTTACGGTTGATATGATATGCATTGAGCTAAGGTTTTTTCTGCTGGAACCTGTTTTTTCCTCAGCTAAAAATCTCAGCAACAACAGCTTTATACACTCAAGAATATGAGGTAAGAGTCTCTGCTTAACCTTTCTTTTTAATACTTTTAATCATTTAAAATGTTAATGGTTGCATAGGAGCAGGGCATTTTATGATGTTCCAAAAATGTTAAAAATGCACACAGGGTGAGACAGCAACATATTCTCAGATTACACAGTCTCCAGAGGAGATCAGACTGGTAAGAGTACACTACTTTTCAAAATATTTATTATGTTTCTGAAAGAAGTCTAATACTCACCAAGGCTGCATTTATTTGATGCAAATAAAATACATAAAATTGCAATATTGTGAAATATTATGACCATTTAAAATAACTGATGTATTTTAATATATTTAAAATATAATTTATTCGACAGCAAAGCTGAATTCTCAGCATCATTACTACAGTTTTCAGTGTCACATGATCCTTACAGAAATCATTCTAATATGCTGATTTGCTGCTCAAGAAACATTTCTGAAAACAGTTGTGCTGCTTAATATTTGTGGAAACTGGAATACATTTTGATCAGTAGTGAATGCATATTTTAAATAGACACTTTTTTTAGGATCATTTTAAGTTACTGTAATTTAATTTATATAATTCCCTTATGACAAACATACTAATTTTTTCCCATTTGCACAGTATGGCTTGCAACAAGTATGACTGATAGAAAAATGTCCTCTCAATTTGTTTTAGACGGCTCACACAACACCAGCGAGTCCCCTGCTTACATCAAGAGTAACAGAGCAGGTACTTGTTCGCACTTCAGCAGCTTAATGTATATGATATACACATTAACTTATTTTTTTGTGTTTCGCAGAAGCCACCTGAAACCACATTATTATCAGTGATAAATACAACACAAACTGCAGAGGAGGTAAAAGTTTGTCTGTGATTTTGCTTTCTGTTTTATTCCACATCTCAGTTTTGCATGTGGCTTTTGTTTGAAGCATGAACTAACTACAGCTTTGGGAATCTTTCTTTTAGCATGTTTGTTGGACACTTTAGCTTATTGGAACTGATGAAAACATTTGAGTTTAGCATGCACTTTTAATTAGCATGCATTTTGAAAAATTTCACCAGTGCAAACAATATTTTGCGTAAGTTCATATGCATTTTAAACAGTCAACGTCAATGTATAAGTATAAAGTGTGAGTTTCAAGTGACACACTGACATCTAAGCATGATTCCTCTGGTTTGTGTACTTGCAGAATGTAACATTAAACACGCTCCATAGTCGCTTTTACAGATTAGCTACAGGTTTTCTTTAATATATTTATTTTCTTAACACAGGAGCTCCCCTAAAATCTGTAAGAGAGACATTCAAGTGTGTAGAAACTGTGAAGGGTAAAAGAGGGGGAGGATCTCACTGGCCGGCATTACTTTGGGAGAGCCTCCTGTCCCGTCGCACAATGATGATGTCATTCATCCATGCCGCCTCCACCGTGTCTAGCGTTCAGTACGCTGCAGTGCCTTTGATAGATTGAGAAGAATCACCAGCACTCTCTGAAGAGATACCAGCCCAGTATAAACATCTTTACTGAACAAACACAAGCTAAATCATTCATATAATTCATATAAATATGACAACACAAAACGCTGTCTTAAAGTTTTTTTAATAAATTGCTAAGAGTTTCAAATCATTTGTCCTGTCAGCTCATGCAATATCGATTTGTTCATCAGTTCCTTATTTATTGATAAGACTGAAAAAGGATTGTATTTTTGTTTGCATATTTACTTTTTTTTATTTGTGGTAACATGATATGCTACCTGTTTTCACTGGTGAAATTCAAATATGTATTGCTTTTCTTTTTGTATTTAATCTGTTTGTGCATGTCTGTCAGTAAATGTGTTCTTCCTAAACTATTCTTAACCTGTTTCTGAGTCTTTATTGTGTGTTATGTGTGTCTTTAGTTCTGTTCACAATCATGAAAAATGTTTGCTTCATAGCATTTTTAAATAAAGAGCTCCACTATATTGGTACCATATCAGTTATTGGCCGATATTATAGGTTTTATTTAATTTATCGGTATCAGTTTATATTCTACATGTCATTGTGCATGCTCATTTCCCCTATTTTTAATTTTAGATTTCCTTTGCCGTTATCTAAGTTAATTTTTTAAAACACTATTAATTTAATAACACTGTTAAATGTAATTTCAAAGTGCATACCGGTATACATTTTTTCATACACTCAGAAAAAAGGTACAAAAGCTGTCAGTGGGTTGACATCCTTTCGAAAGCTACATCTTTGTACCTTTTTTACACCTAAAGGGTAGATATTAGTACCTTAAAGATGCATATTATTAGTACCTAAAGTGTACTTATTAATGCATACATTGTGTATTTTTCTGAAAGTGTACAGTACATTATAATGTTATGCTGCCTAAATGCATGTAGCGTTTAAAACACTTGATTTAGTAAGTATATATAGTAAAGTAGTGGAGTAAATGTACATGAGTAAGAGAAAGATGTTTATTAGACTGTTTGGGTGTAAACAGGGGTACTTGTCCCACAATAGTGGCCTGGAAGGGGCAAGATCTAAAGTGAAGAGGAGCGCCCCCTCGCCTGAGTACATGGTAAAATAACTTGTTCATAACAGTCCGGATAATGTTTTGTTAGGATCATTTTAATTTGTACATAGAATAAGCAGCTTATGAAGCATAAATCAAGTGTGTCGTCTGTAGGCATACATGCCTGGAACGCCAGGAGGACAAAACCGTTACAGACAAGGATATAAGGTGATGTGCTTCTGATTTGATAAGCTCATTATGGAGAGCTCCAGATGTGATTGCATGATGTAATGGAGGGAAGAAAGTAAAATTGTGTTATCTCATCTTCTTTTAGCGTTCCACCTCAGGAGCAGGAGGCAAAAAAAACCTAAATGTGAGTGAGTGTAATCTACCTAAAAGAAATGTAGGATTAGGAATTCATACTATACAAGATAGAAAAGAAAACTGAACTCAGAAAAGCCGTGCAAGGAGTTTTTCTTAGATTTGTAATTAAACTTTAAGAAGATTCTTAAATTGAATTAATGAAATAAAAAATTATTTTAATAGAGGAACAAACTCATCTCGGCATCACTATTAGACACATGAAATACTGTTAGTACTTTAATAATAGAAAACTGTTGAGATGCATTATATGTTCCTGAAAGTTGTTAACATTTTGGAATTTGGATTATTTACTTATATTTTTTATAGTGCAAGAAAAAGGGAATCTAATAGCATTAAATAACACTATTTTTCTGTCACTTTTGTAGAAAAAGAAGCAAGAAAACAAAGACACTGAGCCTGTTGCAGAGATGTACAAAGAAAGAGGGAGGGAAGAAGAGGGTGAGAGAGAAGACGAAGTCTATCTTAAGAACAAGGAAAGAATGATTGAAGAGGAAACTGAGGCACAGTGGGACATGGAGGAAGAGGATGGTGCGACTGAGACCAAAGAATACAGTTCAGGTGATGGTGATAAGGAGACAGGCAGCGAGGAGATAGAGGAAGAATTTGAGCTAGAGAGGGAGAGAGAAAGACAGGAGATGGAACAAGAAAGGATGGAGCTGGAACGAGAAAGGGCAGAAGAACTTGAAAGGGAGAGAGAGCTAGAGAGGGAGACAGAGATGGATCAAGAGGAAAATGAGGAGAGAGAGAGACAGTTACAGAGACAAAGAATTGAATGGGAGAGACAAAGAGAAAAGATGGAGAGAGAGAGGATGGGAGAGACAAACGAAGAGGAAGACATGGGGCCCCGTTTTTCCCACTGTGATTATCTGAAGGTAAGAATGTGCTTTAAAATGACAGTTTTCTACAAAAATACAAATATTCCACATATCCACAATATGCAATAAAGAATAAAATATCTATTACCTTTGAGCCAATGGAGAACATGATATAATTATAAAATATATGTTTGTAAATATATAAATAAACATTCTATTATATTATATATTCCATGGTTATTTCCAAATTTAGATTTTAAATAGGACCCATTTTTTAGGACCCTAATTTATTTACTGTAATATGGTGTATGTGCATTTTTCCTCGGATGAACAGGGACCTCCAGGTGAAAACGGAAAACCAGGCCCTAAGGTCAGGCAAGCTTTTTCATTCTAAGTCAGAACGATCTGTTCTTATAATAAGCATGAAAGTCACATCCTGATAAATAATGTCATTTGAGCAATGTTCTCGTCGGCTCTTATTACTGAATAAGCTCTGTGTGTTCCCAAACCAAAGTCTGTTAGATAATCATCCCTGCTTCCTGATTGGTCTGCACCCCACCCACACACATGACATCCCCGCCTCCTCATTCACAATGTTGAAGTGATTACTGTCAATCAAACCTGGTGGGTGGTATTTCAGTAGTCCCCTTCCGCTTGCTTTGATGCCCCCAGAGCTTTATTTTTACTCCTGCGAACCTGAAATGGATTTAATTAGTCTTTGTTAATATTGTAGAGCTGATGGAGAGCTTCTGAGCTCTTTGTTATTTGCCCTGTAAAAATTGTGATTGTGAGTGGCTGATCTTTTGTGAATTTGCGCAGGGGGAGATTGGAGAAAAAGGCCAGAAGGTACACTCATTTTCAGCCTGGTGTCAATAACTGTTTATCCCATAATGCTTTAGCCTCCTAAGATTTGTTTATGTGTTCTGTTTCAGGGAGAACCTGGAACTGGTCACCGTGGGCCAATTGGTCAGGCTGGTCCACCAGGACAAAAGGTGTGTCCTTTTATCAATACTGTGAAATTAACTGTCATTTCCAGTTGGGCTGTTTAATGGTCGACATTCAGGAGAGAATACCAACATAAACCCAAACACAGCTAATAACAGACGTCTTGTTGCTGATGTTGTGTTGTGTGCTTAGGGTGAGCCTGGCGAACCAGGACCGACTGGAGCACAGGGCATTCAGGGTATTCGTGGCAATCCTGGCATCCCCGGGTCACCAGGTCAAAGAGGTCAGCCAGGTGACCCCGGAGAGCCAGGTAGAAAGGTAATGCTCAACCCATTTTATATGTTAAATCATTTCCTTATTGTTATGACTCTGTTGATTTAATCACATTTTGCTATTTGAAAGCGAAAAATGAACTAATGATTTTTTTTTAAATGTTTTTACAGGGTGATAGAGGGAGACGAGGAAAGAATGGGTCACCTGGCACTCCAGGTGCAATTGGTCCTCTTGGACAGCAGGTACCACTGCTGCATTTATTCTGTATTTGAGAGTAAATAAGGTATTTGGATTTTAATTTATAGAGTGAAAAGTGAAGGGCTAGAATGAACTGAGAACTCGCTGGTCTTTTTACAGGGTCCTCCTGGCCTCTCCGGTGTTAAAGGTGAAAAGGTAAGTCATTGCATGTTATGTTGATGCTCAACATGAACATGTTAGGTTGAAATACCCCACGAACAGACATAAACATAAACATTTATGAAAAGTTTTATCTGCTATCACCAGGGAGACACTATCCCAGGGGAACCAGGTGACAGGGGAATTTCCGGGCTCCCAGGTCGCCGGGTAATATTATGATTAATGTTCCTTCAGATAGATAGGTGGAATGTTTATTCTGTAATAGCATATTGTCATTATGGAAGTAAATAAATGAGAAATTATAAAACTAGTGTTGAAAACAGTTGCATGTTTTTTTTTCTCTCTGCGTACTCTAAATGTTTATTAATATTTGTTCATTTTTACAAGGGAGCCAAAGGCACTATCGGTGATAGAGGACCTCCGGGTCTCATGGTGAGTCGTGTCATTGTGTAGACAATATTTTGTAAGCAGATTAAATGCAGACGCATTTCAAGTGTATGGGCAGACCCGTCTGTTCATTCATTCGTTGCTGTATATTGATTGATTTGTTTACTGATCTGTATTGGAGTTTGCGAATAACATGTTCCATATTTTAGTGATACAGAATCTCTTCCTATCAAACTCACATGTTTGTAGGGCATGACAACAACAGCCAGAGTGGTATGTTTATCAAAGCTAAACCAAATCACACTCTCACATCTCTGTTTCTTTGCATCTGCTCTCACTGTCATGGGAAAAATAACACTTCTCACCAATATCTCGGTGTAGTCCTGTCCTCTCCTCAACTGTACTATCTGTACTATCAAAAACAAATATTTTGATAAACAATACCTGGCAAAACTTGAAATGATCGAAGTCCCGCAGCTGTCGTGATTCTGTACAATGTGTTAAGTTCTTGTGACCTTTCTCTTTAATTAAGGGTCCCAAAGGCCTGACTGGTGTGAAAGGAGAAAAGGTGAGTTTCCATTTTTAACCTGTCTTGGTTTAAATCAAGACCGTTACCATGTCTTGAACATTGGGGGTGACCAACGTTTTTTTTATTTGGGGGGTGAACGCAAAAACGCTTCCTGTCTCGTCACATTCATTTATGAATTACATGATTCATGTAAATTATAACATATTTTTATTCAGCGAGCACACAGTCTGCTCCGATCCAAAATACACGATAGCACTGAGCAGATCATATGTACAAATCGGCATATACCAGAAAACATATTGGACCCATTTGAATTTTATACAGAATACTATATTTTAAAGCGATATGGATTTAGGAGGAAACTGCGGCTTTGCCGAACTCAACGGCTCTGGCTGAGCTGTGATATAAACTAAACTCTATTGGCTGTTTTTAAAAAAGGGGAGGAGCTGTTCGATATGCCCTGCCCTGTCTTCCTGTTTCAGTGGAAATTACATCAGCACATTGAATGCGTTTCAAGGCACTTCAGTGGGCCTTTAAAACTGGAATTCGCACTTGTTTTCTGTGAACAGCAAGGCCCGCCATCTTTGATTTGAATGGCCAGCTCAATCATTTTGACTGTTCAAACAGAGTGCAATGTAATGGAGTGCAGCATCAAGAATATTCTATTCCATTTCTAACTATTGGGGAGGACTTGTCCCCTCCCTCAATGTCTATTATGGCCAAGCATTGAAGGGCTTTAAATGTTAATAGCCAAGCCAACTCTGCCAGGGTAGCTCTGTACAGAGCTCTGTAGCTCAAAGATTTATAGGCAGCTTTGACAGCATACTGTGCTCACAGAGCCTCTCTTCTCTCTGTATTGACTTGCCAGTGCCTTGTCTTCATCTCTTTCTCTGCTCAAGCCAATCTTTGTATGTTTGAAACTGCTGTGAACAGCACTTTCTTCTCACAGACATACACACTCACACCAACGTCACAATCTGCGTCAGTTGTGAATACAACCGGTTTTATTTTCTTCAGAGTATGACGGGTTCAAATTTACAACAGTGTTTGTAGAAACCTTTAACAGTCCATATGACGTACCATTAGACTTAATTGTTTAGAATATAAACCAGACAAAATTAACAAAGACAAAACTTTTTGACTGACAGGGTGACAAAGGTGTGACTGGTCACAGAGGAGACAAGGTAAGGACAGCATATAAGCATACCAGGATGGCGTTTATTTAGGTTTATTTACCAACTCCTGTTTTTGTAGGGTAGCCCTCTCTCCATGCCAGGACCCAGAGGATATAAGGGTCTAAAAGGAGAGACGGTAATATTTATGTATTTATGTATAAGTTCACTAATGTTTCCTACAAAGGATACTTGAATCATAATTGACTGTACAAACTCCTAACACTTCACAGCATTGTGACCCATTTGAATTTATTTTTTCAATAAGGTTTCATTCTGTTAACATTAGTTAGTTAGTTAGTTAGTTAGTTGTTAGTTTGTTAGTTAACATGAACTAACATGAACATGAACATTTTATTAATTAACATTAACAAAGGTTAATAAAATCTGTAAAAAATATATTGCTCATTGTTATTTCATGTTCATTAACTAATGTTAAAAATGAGACTTAAATGTAAACTTTTACCTTTTTGAAATATAAAGGACAAATAGAGGTCAATGTATATTGATATGTACGTCAATGAACAGTATGTCTGAATTTTATATGGCAGGGTGAACGTGGGCTTCCAGGATTTGACGGAGATAAAGGAGAGAAGGGTGAAGATGGTCCACCCGGTGCAAAGGTATTTTACACACCTTACTGAGTGAAATTTGTGGTCGTGATTTCTGAAGGATCATGTGACTGGAGTAATAGCTGCTGAAAATTCAGCTTTGCCATCAGAGGAATAGATTATATTTTAAAATATATTAAAATAGGAAACAGTTATTTTAAATTGTAATATTTCCCAGTATTACTGTTTTACTGTATTAAAATAAGTGAATCCTTGGTGAGCATAAGAAACTAAAAATCGTAGAAATCCTAAACTTCTGAACAGTAATGGATGATACCTGTAGAGATCCATGTACATGGACCATGTAAAATGACTTGCCAATGCTTGTTTGATATAATTTCAGGGACTGAAGGGTGAGGCTGGTACCAAAGGAGGCATGGGGACTTTTGGCGCACGTGGGCCAGTAGGACAAAAGGTTAAAATTAGCACTACTATGAGGTTTTAGAACTATATTGCTATATAAAACTGCATTTTTAGTATGGGTTATATTGTTTTGTTAAATGTTTTTTACTGTAACAAGTAAAATTTTTTCCTTAGGGAGATCCAGGGGAGCCCGGCGCCAATGGAGAAAAGGTAGGATAAGTGGTTGTTTCATAAACCAAGTTTGAGATGTTTGCATTTTTAAGGATTATACTTCTATAAAACATACTGATTGGCTGAGATTTGTTACAGGGCCGAAATGGAGAACATGGATTGGATGGTGAAAAAGGTGATAAGGGAGACATGGGCCTGCAGGGCAAAAAGGGGGATCAGGTGAGAATATGAACCATCTGAATAAAATATTAATTATGATGAAAATCCTCTGAGCAACAGAGGCAACCGAGAGGGACATTGTTCCTTAACCTTTCGTACTAACTACATTATTTAGATGAATGATTAAATATTTAAGTAGGTTGTACTTTTAGTTTTTTTTTTTTTTTTTTTTTTATCACACACTTTATTAAGGGATATAGACTGCAAGCACAATGTTTTTTGTGTTCAGGGTGAGACAGGTGAGCCTGGTTTACCTGGAGATACAGGAATTAAAGGAGAGAAGGTAATAAGTGTCAATCTGAGCTTATTAATTTAGTTTTTGTGTTCGCACCTGTCTGTAACCATTGTGTTGTTCTCCTGCAGGGCTTCAGAGGTTTCCCTGGTCGAATAGGGAACCCAGGACTGGATGGAGAACAGGTGTTTTTGTCTACATTTCATCTTAAATTAAAAACTGGATTAAATAAACCACTAATAACATTTCTTTTGACTGTAAAACACAGGGTGATTCTGGGGACCCTGGCAGGCATGGCATTCCAGGTCTAAACGGTATCCCGGGACGAAAGGTGAGTTACTACACATACAGATATCATCATCATCATATAAAGTTAAGTATGAGATTTATTGTTTTTGTTCATGTTTAGGGTGAAAAGGGTGATAGTGGATTGAATGGTCTTGATGGAGCTCCTGGACAGAAAGGAGAGAAGGTATACTGACACTGTAAAAATTACAGCACCACTGTTAATTGAAATAATAATATTATAATAATAATAATTGTATCTTTTATTAATGGAATAGTACACCCCCCCCCCCCCAAAAAAAAATTTTTTCCGCCATTTACTCATCTTCACATCTTTCTAAAACTGTTCATTCATATAATGAAACCATATTGCAATCAAGAGCTGTCAAGCTTCAAAAAGACCAGCACCATAAAAGTATCTTACAATTAGACCATATGACTCATGCGCTATATTCAAAGCCTTATGAGGTGATATGATACATTTGTGTGAGGAATGAAATGTATGTTATTATTTAGCTAAACTAAAAAAAGCTAATTCAAAATGTTCATTAAAAAATAATAGCCTATAAATAGTACTAAAATAACACTGCTATCATGTCATGATTAGTTATTAGACATACAAAAAACATGATTTTTTACATTATTGTGTCAAATTTAAATATGAGCAATCTTTTTCTCTGTCCTTTTAGCCAAAGCCAACATGTTCATTTTCAAATTTTCATTTATTTAACCCATTCTCCTGCAGGGTGCAACTGGTTTCCCAGGTTTCTCAGGTTTTAAGGGATCAGCTGGTACACCAGGAACTAATGGGGCTTCGGGTCGGCCTGGTCCAGTTGGACCCAAAGGTGAAGTGGGACCGAAGGTACGACCAAAAACAATAATATAGCTGAATTCATTATTCCTATGTGTGTGTGATTCGTCAGACCTTCCAGACAGATGGATAAATAGTCAAACCATTGTAATTATGGTCATCTTCATACCTCACTCAATCTCATGTGGAGGAACAGTGTAGGAGGACAAGTCTCTAATTAACTCACAAGAAGGAGAGGATGAGAGAGAGAGAGATAGAGAGATGGGGGGGGGGGGGGGTAGGAGCTATTTCTGTTGGGGTGAAGATTTGAGCTATCAAACCAAACACTGCACTAAGGCCGCCTTTAGCCACAATTAAGCATCTCTTGATGTTGATAGGAATGGAGAGGGTTCGGCAAGCTGCTCTCACGGACAAAGTCTCTTTGGTAAAGGTGAACTGTGCTTCATCACAGAATCAGCAGGCTTGCTTAAAACATGAGACAGTTTCTGTGAGTTAGATAAAGGTTGCTGAATCGGTCAAGGTTTCTCAATAGTTTTATATTTGACAAGTTTAACAGTAATAGGGAAACCCTGGTGTGTGTGTGTGTGTGTGTGTGTGTGTGTGTGTGTGTGTGTTGGTAGTTGCAGTGTGTTGTTGTTGTTGTTGTTAATAATATGAATAATAATCATATGACTATTATTAATAATTATAAAATATTATTACCGTTTTATCCCTAAACCCTAAATGTATTCAGTAATTTTTTGTTCATTCATAATACATTAATTCATGTAAATTTGTAAATGTAAAAAAATATATATTATTCATAAGAACAAGATCAACGAAAATAATAATAATTATTATTATTGATGTTATTATTATTATTATGATTATATATTTTATATTTTAACACTTTTTGCTCAAAGCAATAAAATAACATCAAGCAGGATCAAAGCAATAAAACAGTATGATATACACATCAAAACCACACAATTTCCAAAACAGTTTAGTCGAGGACATAGTTCATAATAAAAAAAATATGCATCTGCTTGTGTCTGACCCAACACCACTGTAAAAAGTGATCAGTTAACTTAACGTAAAAAAGTGAGTTTGCCTTAAAATTGAGTAAAAATTAAGTAATGTGAATTCCACATAACTTTTTTTTTTTGTTAACCAAAATTAACAAATACTGTGGATGTACCCGTGACAGTACTGTAGTAATGTTTATGAATTACACATTATTGTAAAGTGCTACTCTTGGTGTTTTTCCATTCTAAAACAGGCCAAATACTCATACATGTCAGTTGAAAATAAAGTAGGAAATCCATTGGTTATTTGTAGCCTTAAGCTCAAAGATTGGTCCAGGGTTAGTGGCTGTTTTGTGCTGACATGAGGCTTTTATGTATTATATGTGTAAACTGTATTACTGTATCTTCTCAGGGAGAGAAGGGGAGGAGAGGCAGAGGAAAAGCCTGTCAACGGGGACCCCCTGGAATTCCTGGCCTCAAAGGCCTAGATGTAATAAGGAATCTGCACACAAATAACTGTATCCTCCACTCTATTAGGACTTTGTCCATTCACAAACATGTTCAGTCTAAAGTTATGTATATCTTCTATGCAGGGGGAGGTGGGAAGCTTGGGCATGAAAGGAGGAAAAGGGGAGCCAGGACTCAGTGTATGTTGACAAAGCCCTCTTTCTATGATATATTTATCATTATGGATTACAGATACTATTTCTGTGTGATAAGAAACTTTTAAAAATGGTCCTTTTGTTCAGGTGGAGGAAGTGAAGGATCTAGTGTCAAAGGAGGTGGTTGAGAAGTGTGGTGAGTATGTGTGTATGCTCATTTGTATTCTTAAACACACAATGGATCTTAGTGGGACTTCATATTAAATTTACTGCAAATGAAAACAAAACTGTGAGGATATAGTGATGAAAATGGTTTTCTTGGTATTTTTGTCTTGTTTTCCATTACAAATATCTAACAACTTTTAAATCAAGATACATTTAGGCTATTCGAGAAGGAAAATGACTTAAGATTTTAAGTTAATGCTTGTAAAAAATCTGTCAGTGGGGTAAAAAACAAAAGCATAAAGCATAAACTCACTTAATTTTGATCATTTTTCAGAAAACAGGACTTAATATCTTGTCATTTTGCTTCTCAAGTAAATGCATCTCAATTTGAGAATGTTAAGATATTTGTACAGGAAACAAAACACAAATACTGAGTAAGAAAATACATTTCTGCAGTACATACAATCTAATGTGTACATCAACGTGTTTCTAGATGTATTTGTCCACTGGAAATGTTTTGAAATTATTATTTTATCGGCTATACAATTACTGAGCAGACTTGTCTATTCATGTTAAATGAAATATGCCGTCTATCCACACTAAAATCTATTCAGTTGTGCAATGTCCATTGAAGTGAAATTGAACTGAATAACAGAGCTTCGTTAACACATTTATTTGCTGGTGCTTAGGAGTGTGTGATTTTGTGTATTTGTGTGAGTTTGTGTCGCTCAGTATATGTGTTTGGAGGCCCCTGTTGTGGAGACCTCTGGACCCCATGAGTTCCACCATCTGTTGTGTTCTAGTGGGCTCTCTTACTGAAGATAAACTATGAAGAACTCCATGTTCAGAAGTCATTAATTAATGCTAAAACCAAATTAACAAAAAACTGGAACTGTTTCAGAATTTTATTGAAGTAATGACTTCTGGTTTTTAAAAAAAAGACTGGAAAGATTGAATTACTTTACATTTGTGTGAAATTAAATGAATGAATGATGTTGATGCCTAATGAAATTTTCATAAAGCATGGTCACTTTCTTAACCAAAGGAAAGGAAATACTCCTTATGGTGAACACCAATGATCCAGATGATGGGAGTATCCTAAGAGAAGACGGAAGAGCGGATTCTGCCTCTCGGTTCTTGCTCCCCCACCTCAAAGTGTGGGATGAAGAGGTTGTGGACGAGACCACTACAGTTCGTCCTGCTGTTTCAGGGTCTGAGCCAACATTAGCATATGGCAACATTACAAGTAGGTATATTCCTGCTTTGAACCAATATGTTAGAACATGGCTTCTCTCTTATGATAATCATACCTATATTTCGTCATTGGGCCTAGATGCGTTTGGAGGGGGAAACTTTAATTTCATATAATCAGTTTTATATTTGAGTGTTGATTAACTGTAAATTTTGGTCTTATGCTGTGTCTTATGAACATTAGTCCAAGAAGCCAATCCTATTATGTTGAGATCTGGCATATTTGTAGATGTGTTCATTCACCCATAAACACCATTTAGTTCTTCTTTACCAGATGGAAAACATGATATGGTTACAGGGTATAGTTATATGGAAGTCATACACAAAGGTTCTGCATGGTCTACTTCTTTGTGTTATTTTAAGCAACTGAGTCACACAGTACATATCACTTGAAAAAAAAAATCTGCATTGGACCAACCATATAGTAATTGCTTGAGGCAGCCTGATGTGAACTTCAATGATCAAAATAAGAACTAATATACAGACTTGTTTATTGTTTTATCTGTGTTTGCGTATTTCTGTCTATTATGGTAGAGATTTTTTTCTTTCTTCAAAAGTGTCTATTTTTATGAGCGAGTCATTGAATCATTCATTCAAGTGATTTGTTCAAAAACAATGATTCATTCATGACCTAATGCCAATGCTGAGACTGTGTGTTGCTCAGTAATGCACAAAGATTAATTAGGTATCTTTCTTCTCATTTAATAAAAACAGGTCAAATCAAATTTGTATTTTATGTACATTTATATAAATAATAGTCATGTAATATCAGAAAAATTAGGGTGATTTATTTTGCAATATTATCCTGATTCCCGATGTTGGCCCATAATACACACATCTATGTGATTATAGTTGTGCAATGACTGTGCATGCATGGTGTTAACTAAAAAAATGCGGATATAACATAAGCTTTTCTGTTGCACTCAGGAGCCAGTACTGAGAGAGATGGAGAGCAGAGAGAAAAGAGACGTGCACTCAAACTCCACTCAGGTGTGTGTAGAGTAAAAGAGGAGAACATCGTCCTCTGCTGACTGCTGCTCCAAGTGCTTTTAACCAGTTAATACATCTACAAAACAGCTTACAAAAGCAATATAGTCTGATTTCCTGCACAAATTAAACCTGGTCCTCGAATTAAAAGGATTTGCAGTGGTAATGTTGGGTTTATATCCAGGATAGTAGTCTGAAGAAGTACACATTAATGGTCCTGGCATCCAAAGTGCAAGGCATTACACATAGCCAAGATTATTTTATCCGTCTTTTTTCTACAGTCTATTTCTGTCACATCCACAGACAGATAAGACAATAATTTAACCACTGATAAATGTAACACTCAAATCATCCCTCCACAAGTATAGATTTGCGTGTTTACAAGTGCATAAATGTGAGAGAGAAGATAGAACATTTGATTAACAGAGAAATACAAGATAACAAATGTTGTGGCAAAACTTCTGTTAAACATCATCACTGCGTAAGAGACACTCAGAGTCAAATTAATAAAAAAGAAAGTATTTATTCTTGCAAGAATAGGCCCAGTCGCCAACACAGCAGTTACCCTGTGAAGTGAGTGACGCGCACCAGGAAGACATGAGACAGCCTTTATACTCTTTTCAAGGTTCCTCCTCACAGCAGTTACCCTTTCACCCACTCAGATAAGATCCCCACTGCTGTTCAGTTTCTACTAAAGAGACAACCTGGCCCTGAAATAAACTAGCCAAATCTTGACCATTCCTAAGGTCAAGATGTCCTGTCCCATATATTCCTGAAACGTCACGCACAAGCACGTACACACATATACTTTTACACATTGAATAGGTTCAATCCCTTATGATATCTGTTAGGAATAAATGACTATTAAAATTTCTACAACAATTCCCCACTTTTTATCATTCTGATTACCCATAATCACAATAATAAACAAAAAGACAAATTTTAAGTCATATCATTACACTACTCTTCATCTCTGGTTTTTGCATAACTGATCACTCTTCATAAACATTTGTGAAATATTATTTAGAAAAGAAAAAGCTTAGGCTGTTTTGCAAGGATAGTCCCTTAAATATTAGCAAGCAAGTAAAGAATTTAATTAAAGCCGGGCTAAATGAATAGGCACTGCTATTGCACTCTCGACCTAGATCGAACCCTCAGTCACCTCAATTAAATAAGAAATAGTGTACAGATTACTTAGGAAAACAACACCATCAATTCACACTGGTTATTTTAGCAGGTCATCAAAAATACAAAGAATAAAGTAGAATAGAATCCTTCATTTCAAACCCTCTCCTTGTACGCCACCTCGTAACACGGATGACCGCTGTTTGTAACCTTCTTTAAATCTTTGCCCTTTATCTTTCTCAGAAAATAATAAAAAAAAAAAAAAGAATAGAAGAAAAACAACCAGAACATACATTTAACACAGCTCACTGTAGCTTCCGCTACCTGTCTCGTCGCATTTTGTTAATCCTTGGGATAGACTGTCATTTTTTTTTTTTTACCAATTGAACAGACAGCAGGTTTTCACCTGTCTCTGTTATCGTATTCACCCATGAATAACAAAATTATCATAACACATACAATCCTAACTCCTACCATTAAGCCTTTTCCATTAAATTTATGTCCATCTTCCACATTTTATTCACTTCTAATTCAATTTATTAAGCTCTATTGAATGCACTGTTTAACAAATCTAACCAGAGAAGTCTTATAATTTTATCCATTCCTCTAACCAAATTAGTTGTTCAAAATTAACTCTAATATCTCTAGTACGGACACATCAATCAATAGATTTTCTACATTTACCATCAAATCAATACCTAGTTCGATTCAATCAAAAAAATCAACAAAATCATCACAAAAACATATTCTTCTGTTAAACTTAAACCGTCAGTTGGCAGTTGGTTCCTCCAGGTGTGTTGATCATCTTGTTCGCCCCACGGACGTTCCGTGTTCGCCAGGGTGACACTTTGCGTGCCGTTGCAATGGTCTTTCCCTCGTAGGCGAGGCAGACAGTTACTAGCACCGTCTTCTTTAAACCTCACTTTCTGCTCTATTGGATGCTTGAGGCCTGTTGGTGTTGTCTAAGGTGAGAGGCTTGGACCCAGGTGTCACACTCTCCAACCATTTTCTGATCCTTACAAGGTCTTCCCTTTTATCACGACCGCACCCCCACTGGAATGAACCATTCCTTGCCTGCTGTCACCTGTGAATGGAGACCTTAACTATTTTGTTAGTGATGTCTAGCCGCTCGTCCCTTTTGGTGTGACCTGTGGAATCAACAGCCTGAAACATATTATCACCGGATAATTTCTTGCTCATTTAATAGCACTCAGGGTCCTTTTCCCCAGAAAAACACTCAACCCACTTTGCTCATGTCCACAACACAATATTTATATATTTGGAACAGAATCAGTTCTGTTTCCTGCAATCCATCCTGACATTCTGCAGAAGGAAAATCTTAAGTTATGCGCTGCGCAGGTGTGGAACCTTTCTCCTACAATAATAACCCAGGCCAGGATAGTTAGCCAAATTCATCCATAGCCATCATTTTATTGGGCACATTCTGCCCTGTATCAAAGGTCTGCATGATCTGTAGAGAAAAACAAATGTCGAGGTTATTTTCAGATAGTAAAGTACACGTAGTTTCTTTTGTCTGCTGTGCTGCCGCAGCCTTCGCTGCTGCATCTGCCCTGGCGTCTCCTGTTGAAACAGTCCTGCAATTTTGTTATCAGCGTGTGCGGCACACTTACAGACAGCAACTTTTGTTTGGAACGGCCTTTTACCCAATTAAACCCAGTGTCCTCCCAACATATATTGTCCTTTAGTAACCCTTATTTTGTCAATCATTACCATCTCCCTTTTGATGCACGACTCAACTCGTGCATCAATTTAAACTAATTTGATTTGCCATCAACACCAACCCAAACGGCGTCCTTCAGCCAAATTTCCTCCAGACATCTTTCTCTGTCTCTGAAACAAAGTATTACGTTCTTCACTTAAAGCCACAATCTCATCTTTTTATCGAAGTATTTGAAGGGCAATGGCCCTGAGTCTCACACCGAATCCTGGTTTTCAGGCCTGTTGTTTGGTCTCTCAAGTCAGTCATCTACAAACATTTCCAAAGTCATCAATTGTTTCTATCAGGTCAGGTCGTGCTGTACAGACTTGGTCAATGTCAGTCAATCATTTTCCCCCCTTTTCATCCCAATACTCATAAATGTGAGGGGCTCTCTTGCTAATTTCATGTTGACTTAGCCAATATGTCACTGTGTTGTTGCCATCAAATCTATAACATTTTCATTTATCTCAGCCCATGGCAGATGGTAATCTACAACTCCACAATTCCAATTTACATCAAATACTTAAACTGATCCAGAACGTAATTCAAATCAACATCATAAAGACTTCATTAAAGTAATTAATACCAGACAGAGCTTGATGACCAATCAGTTTAAAGCTCGTCCTATGTTCTGTATCATCTTTTCACCTAACAGAATTAGCAGCTTCCTGTAAAATTTGTCATTTGCCAAAAGCCATCCTAGTGGGTAATGACACAATATACACCCCATTCAGACTTAGTATTAGTACCCCAAACTAACACAGTCACATACAAGACAAAGTGCTGTCACCATCACACACACTCATATTAGACACGTATGTCAACTGCTCCTTTTCAATATATCGTCTCTAAAAAGATTTAAATTTTAAGTACGATTTTAAACTTCGCATTTTCCTCTAGGTTTACCTAATTTTACATGGTATCTTGACCAGTTTCAAATCATGTCTGTTCATTATTCATTTGATTTTTAGAAAAGGCAGCTGGGTTGTTTTGGTTCCTTATCATTATTTTTCTTCAGCTTGCTCTAGCAGGCTGATACAAGAAAGAAAGAAAGAAAGAAAGAAAGACACAGTTACCATCCCTTCCTCCAAACTCAGGCAGTCTCTCTCACTATTAACAAATAGTATTTTCCACAGCCTTCTAAGACTGTAACTTAGACAAAATTTAAATTCATTACAATAACCTTTGACCATTCATCTTTGTTATTATGCAGACCTTTCTTAAATCTACGAAAGCTGTCTTCATCTTTAGTCACCATGTCTAACGACCTTCAGGAGTTAAGACTATGTTATAGACATATTAGTTCAAAATCAACACTTCTATACATTTTCTTGCCTATAAGGCAACCAATACATACAAGTTTGCTACTGTCTCCACATCAAATAATGGCAATCCCCTCCTGGGTCAGCTGGCTCTTGAAAGGCCATTGGCTCTTAAGCTATAATCTCATCAGGGTGTTGTCCCCCTGGCATAGTTGCAGACACTTGTCATAATGAAAAACAAGCCATACAACCAATGCGGTTTCTTCCTGCGAGTGGTATAGAGGAAACTCACATTTTCTGGGTCAGACTGCCGTAACTCCTCACAGCGCATCTCACCTCTCAATGCTCTGCTGATCCCAGTGGCCTCCAGTAATCAGCCCTCAACTCTCATACCTTTCTCACGTATAACACCTCCATCCGGAGGTGCCCAGTGTTCGTGACCCCCTGCGTTGGGCTGTCCCCTGGCCAGGAAGATCATCCCGTCATTGAGTAGCCACTCGTACACACTGGTGACCGCTCTTTCCCATCACACAATCAGTTTTCTTCAACAGAACTCAGCTGTTTTCTGGAGCTTAGGAAAGGCACGTTCAAGAGTCACCAGAGCCATTCCGATTGCCTAATAGTGTTCACGCAGGGAGACAGGTTAATAACAGCAGTATTTAATCACTTAAATCCATTAACCATCTTAATCATCAACCTAGCTACTTAGATTATACTCAGTGAATTTAGATCACAGCCATACATTCAGTGTACTGTTACTGTACATCTGTAGCCGTAGCCTTCGGCCCTGTTTCATGGTGGAAACTTAAAGAAGTTACTGGTCCTCTATCGTTTAAGATCTGCATCATTATTTTACAGACTTCTTTAAAGTCATTCAGTTTTACATTTAAAACATTCTCAAATACCACTTGCCCACTTAATGGCAATGATTTATTTTAACATCTCTGTGTCTGATTTTCAACCGAAACACTGTGCTTTTACTATAAATAGCTTATTACTTATGACACAGGCTCAAATAACAGCTATTAGCTGACATGATTGAGAGAGACTCTGAGACTTTCAGGACTGGCACACTGTACTCTCATAAACTTCTAACATCAAACTCTATCTACCATCTTTTAACTCTATCCCAGCTGAAGGCATATTTGCCAGAAATTACATGTGTTTCCAAATAAACATTTTTATAGTTGTCTTTTGCCCATATCTCATGGAATTTAGACATTAGAAATTTCCACTCAGATTGAGTCTCTGTCGTACTGGCGGTTTTCAGCCACAGCAGACATCAGATTCAGATAACCGAGCTGTTTCATTACAGCCAATAACAAACTTATCTTTTGAAAGCAAAACATCAACTTCTAGTTCTTTCATGGTCAAAACACTAACAGAACACATTTTACATTTAACAACTGTTAATCCAGTAGCCTATTACTTCTACTTATTTGATCTTAAATACAAATAATTATTCTAGTTCTCAATTACCATAGCTTCATATCTGACTTCAACGTTTTTTTTCTAGGAGTTTATCACTCTCCAATCGGGATTCACACTAACTTTGACAAGGCTAATCTGCATCTTTTGCAGTTATTATAAATCATCCGTGAGATTTGTCTCTCTATATAACCTGAACCCTTCTTAAAATGTAGAATTAAAACACAATCATCCTTTTAGTTACTTTTATATATTTTGCAACTTTCATCAAACTGTTTCACTGTTTCAAAAAAAATTACTATTATAGATCTTTTCTTCAAAAGGATTCACTTTAAGACTTCGATCTTTTGACCCTGTTTTTATCTCTTATTCTTTCTCAGACGAAAATGTTAATGTCGTCATTTAAACACTGATCTACTTTCAAACCCACATTATTACCAGAAATGTGTCACTATCACATTTTCAAACACCTTCTCGGTGGGCATTTACAGTTCCGTGTTAAATGGTCCTGCTGACCACAATTAAAGCACTCTCTGTCGGCTCCAGCTTACTGCACATCACTGAAGCAGTGTGTCCCATTCAGGAATGCAAACAGAGCTGATAAGCAGTTCTCTGTATTCTTTTACAATCCACCAGTGGCGGATTCAATCCCAATAGCCGAATCATAATCTTTATCATTATTATTGGCCGCACATCAATTTTCTTAAGCTGCATAAGTTGTTTGCACAAAGTTTTCATTTAACTTTAGTCATACTTGTCCAGGGAAATGATCCCTGACCCAGAATTTCCATTATAACACAGACATCTTTTGCATCAATTACTTAATATCAACAAATATCCGACATTATACATTATTGATTTCCAGAATCTTTGGTCAAAGTTGTCTTTACATTTTACTAATTTGGTATTATCAGCAACAACACTGATTACAAGACAAGTGTATATTTAACATCCGGAAGCCGGGCTGAATAAGCAAACACTGTTGCTGTACTCCCAGCATATAGCTGGACCCTCAGTCACTCCTCAGATATTAAATACAGACATCGTCTCCAATCATAAATACCAGGCTATATGCATTCGTTTTTTTTTTATAAAACTATAATTTCCATAAATTCTGTCAGACATTTTATTTTCATCACATATAGGTTTCCACTATATGTCTTCTCAATCTTTCCCTACATGCCAGTTCCTTCTGTATCCTCTCCCTTCTTTTCTCTACATGCCAGTTCCTTCATTATCTAACCAGTACATGATTGTTTAACTACAATCCCCACACACACATATCTCACACACCAACCTTCTTGTTTTCCCTTCACTTCCCTCTTCCATCAAGTTTCTCACTTACAGTTCCACTCTATTTCTATCACTCTATTTCACACAGAAAGCCTTATTGCTGCTGCTTGCTACTTCAATCCTTATCATATAAATTTAAGTTCTATAGACATCTAATGTCATGCATCCATTTACTGGATGCATAAGTAAAAACCTTATTTCTCTCTGCAGTTCGACTTTTTTTTTTTTTTTTTTTCCTTTTAAGACAACAATCCATTGTTTGTCCACATTGCTTACACACGTTTGAACACAGCCATAACTCTTTGTTTCTCACTGCCCTGTTCAACTGATTCCCTCCCTGAGGAAATCATGGTATTTTCCCAGTTTTTTTTTTTTTTTTTTTTTCCCCAATGTCTAACATACATTTTCCCTCATAATATTTCTTAATTTGAAAAAAAAAAAAAACGGTGTGTCAAATTTGGCAATCTTGCTCTGAGATTTTCCCATACTGGCTGTTTCTGTTACTCTGTGGATTTTTGTTCGACGCTGCGTCTACTAATCTGATGGACGTCTCCACCAGATCTGATCCACTTACCCTCAGACCAGGCAGGGCGCACCCAGTGCTTTCCTGACGGATCGATTAACTCCCAGTAAACTGCTACGTGAGTATCCCTCGATTTGCAAAATCGCACCCAGTGCCTTATTTTGCAAATACGCTCCTCACGCAGTTAGCCCCACTGCATTAACCCTTGACCCGCCCGTAAGTCTCAACCGACCCCCAATTGACTGCCGTACGAAGCTCACTCGATTTGCAAAACCGCACCCAGTGCCTTGTTTCGCAAATACGCACTTTCGCACATTCCTAGCAGTGTTGTACCGGTGCTCTTGACTTACACCACAGAAACGAACAGACCCAGCCACTATGGTTTTACCCACAATTGAATAATATTTTAACCCAAAATAAAATATTTTAGCCGTCTCTTACCAGAGATGTCTTGGACTGCCACGGGTTCGTTCTCATTTGATTCCAGTGGAGCCTCTCCTGGCCCTGATAGCGGTCGGCCCCTCTCTCTGAAACTTACGAGGTAGAGCTGGAACTGCTCAGTCCAGGTGGCCAAACACCGTCCGCTCTCAGGTCCAGAAGGCACTTCCAAGGAATCCCACTCTTCTGACACCAAATTGTTGTGGCAAAACTTCTGTTAAACATCATCACTGCGTAAGAGACACTCAGAGTCAAATTAATAAAAAAGAAAGTATTTATTCTTGCAAGAATAGGCCCAGTCGCCAACACAGCAGTTACCCTGTGAAGTGAGTGACGCGCACCAGGAAGACATGAGACAGCCTTTATACTCTTTTCAAGGTTCCTCCTCACAGCAGTTACCCTTTCACCCACTCAGATAAGATCCCCACTGCTGTTCAGTTTCTACTAAAGAGACAACCTGGCCCTGAAATAAACTAGCCAAATCTTGACCATTCCTAAGGTCAAGATGTCCTGTCCCATATATTCCTGAAACGTCACGCACAAGCACGTACACACATATACTTTTACACATTGAATAGGTTCAATCCCTTATGATATCTGTTAGGAATAAATGACTATTAAAATTTCTACAACACAAATTTACAAAAAGTGGAACTATTTTTAGATGAACCATTTATTGCTTCTTGTATCCTAGCAGTGATATATAAACAGCTTATCCATGATTTCATATTTTTATTTTTAATATAGTTATCATTAAAAAATAAATAAATAGCATAAATGAAGTTATTGTTTCATTCATCTATATTCATAGTTTAAAACATTTAATTGAAAAAAAATTATTTGAGTTTTTTCATCATTTTAATTTTCAATTTTAAAACACTATTTTCATTAAAACAATGTTAATACATTATTTATTTAATTGAAACTGATTATGTAATGCTACCTCCACTGAATGCAGACCCGGACACTGATATGTGCCTTGAACCCATGTCTGAGGGCCACTGCACTGAATACGTCCTGCTCTGGTACTACTACGCCGTCTCAGGGAAATGCCGTCCTTTTGTGTACGGTGGCTGCGGAGGAAATAGAAACCGCTTCAGCTCCAAACAGGATTGTCAGAGTAAATGTATTCTGGGAAGGAAAGGTAAAGAGGCAATCAGAACTAAAACCTCAGGTTCCAATATAGATAGTTATAGATGATTATTTGGAAGATGCTCTCCCTAAGACGTGTGATTTTTGTCAGAAGTAATTTAGCATCATTTTAAGTTAACTTTTCTTGTCCCCTTTTCTTGTTTTACAGATTCTGGATCCTGAGGAAGAACATTTAGATATTTTTAACAGCTAAACTGATGTTTATCTCATAAAGAAATACTAGTTTTGTACAATTTTGTCATGCCATATGTATATTAGTTATCAAAGCTGTAAATGTAAAAAAAAAATGTAAAAAACTTTTTTTTTTTACATCATGTTTGCGTTTCTATAGCACCACACATTGTTGCACTGTTATAGTGATACATGCTTACCTACGAATTTCTTACCAATATACCACGTCCTTATTTAAAACCTAGTTTCATGTTTATTAACGGAGGTAATGATTCTAAGAGTAAATGCACTATTAATATAATCAACTGTGTTTATGACCTGTTTACCATACGGTTCGCCATTTTGCACTAATGGTTCTGTTTGTATGTTCTTACTCGGACTGTTTTTAAAATATTATGTGAGACAATAAAACAATGAACTGTATATATTTTTGAATGAGCTATATAGTCGTAGGGGTTCACTGTAGGTTGGTGGGTGTGAGCGTGAGAACGTTTTTACATCGTGACCTCTTATTTTGGACAGTGTTCTCTGAGCTTGGCCCTGTGTTGTGTATAAATGCTGCCATATTGGCTTTTCTTCAGCAATGTTTGTCGAGTCGTGTCTGGACGGTGTTTCCTGGGGGCAGGCAGAGAAAGTGTGTGCGCATTTGAAGCAAATGGACAAGCTGCATTTGTGGGTGGCTTGAACAATATGTGTACATTTGTGCATGTATTTGTATGTTTCCTTCCTTCTTATTTGTACCTCTCCATATCTTTTCATGTCTTAAAAGCTTTACCTTCCGCTGACATTGACTCTGTTCTGTCTTGTATAATCTCCCAACAAAGCTGCTCCCAGTTCCATCCCTAGGTATCTTGCTTTTTACATATGTCCCAGCTGCAGGGGGGGGGGGGGGGGGGGGGGTCCAAAGAGTCCAATTTAGAGCACATTGAGAAGACTGTGGTACAAGTCGGAAGACAGGACGCCCTTTACAGTGTGTCTAAGGGGATCCCTGAGTGAACTTCATTGAGCACACTAGCAGATGCCCTTTACACCTGCTTTAAAATGTAGTTTTTAAGGTTTAATGAGCTTCCTTAATCTTCATGTGGAATAAAAGTATTATCATCCAGTCCAATGCACAATGTTTACAGCGTTTAAATGTAATCATTAATGAAGCCTCAAAACTTTAGAGCCCTTGATAGCAAAACAATCAATCATTAAAGGGAGGTGGGAAGAAAACTAATTCAACTTATGAGCATGAACTCCACAGCAATTAACTCACATGGACGTCAAAAACGGAACACAAACATTTTATAGTCATTGACCCTGACAACTGAGGAAACAATAAAACAGACCCAGAAATTCTTGTTTTATAAATGGCTCAATACACATGCAGAGTAAGTAAATTGCTGCGCTATCCATGGTGCTGAATGCCTTTAGATGGGTTGGTAAGTTCTCAGTATGCCATCTTAATTATAAGACTTATAACCACTTTATTCCAAAGTGTCCAGCCAGTCATGAAATTGAGTGGTAGGTTATATTTATTTTGTATAATGACAAATAAATTGTAAATGGAAAAAAAAAACATTAGCACATTGCACTGAACTGAAATAAAAAAGAGGAAGGCATGCTACTTCGTAGCTAAATATATTAGTTAACCACAGTTAAGTTAAAAAGCTTAGTGCTATCAGTTTTTCCTAAAAATCTTATGTTTTCAAACAAATCGCATCGTACGAATGCATGGCAAAAATCGCTACTTTGTAAAACATTTTTCTCATGACATCGTTAATCTACAGCTAAAAATCAGTAATAAACTAAAATATTCAATCAAATAAAGTTCTTAAAGTAAAAGTAAAGTAAATAATTCACCTGTAAATAAATGATACGTTGTTATTAACTATACATTATAATGTATAAACTCATCCATTCGTCTAATCATTTATGCTCAAATATAATTAAATATTAGTTTGTATTTTAAAAATGTTTTATTACATGTCACTATATGTTTTGTTAAGTTCTGAATTCTTCCATAGGCTGCGTTCAAAAGATTAAAAATGCTGCTTTCGGAGGATGAATTCCAAGGTAGGAAGGCATGAAGGCAGTCCGAATCCAAAGTTAGCTTCACTTCCTGCATCCTGAGATACCTTCATCGCTGCGTCCAAAATCGAATACTTATATAGTATGTGAAAAACAGTAGGCCTACGCCAATAGAGTAGTATGTCCAAATACTAGTATTCGAAAAATCCCAGGATGACCCTCTACTTCTGGCAATATTCTGAAGTGCTCATTCGATGGACACTTTACTATCCCATGAGGCCATGGGAGTATTTATGAATGGAGGAGAAGTGATGCAACTAGGTCACATGACCGCACAACATGGCGGATGTAGAATGTCCGGATTACATTCATACAACACACATTCATATGTACTTTTTTAACGGTGACAAAGTAAGTTCAAATACAAATGTAGTACCAACTCAGTACGTGATTTCGGACGCTCATCTGATCAATTTTTGAAGGCAACATATATGTATACAATCCTCCGCTGCTTTTGAAAGCCCACAATCCTGTGCTTTCCATTCTGTGAGAGTTGAGGTTAAAATAAAGATGGCATTAGAAAGCCTACAAAGTCATTACTTGATAAGGCAGAGAGGCAACAAATCAGCTGCCTAAGTTTTGGGATAGACGCACCCTGGTTTTTTCACGTTGTAGTATGGTACTTTTTAGGGAGCGAACGTTTCAGTGCACTAGTATGATTTTGCGATTGAGACAGCCCTTAAAATGGCCGACTCCCTGATCAGTGTCCTGACTACTGAAGTAGGGAGCAGATTGAGACACACCCATAATCTTTTTTTTTTTTTTTTTTTTTTTTTGCCTAAAATTAGCCTACAGGATGTCTGTACATATCTCGCCACGCGTTAATCAGATATTAAGCACACACGGTCGGCTATCTGTTTTATATCGTGACGGTAAAAGCGCCTTCGGTGCACGCGCATTAATCACCGCCTCATTTTACTGGGAGGATCCCAATAAATGACGTTATTGCTGGCGTACAACTGCAGCGTAAATGGGCTTATACTAAATGAATGCACATCCAATGGGCAAGCAGTCCAAACGGATAATATCAGCAGCTAGGGAGATATCAAACCCACAAAATCACTCTTATATAAGTTGACGTTGAGTTGTTGACTTGCTTACCTTTTTAATAACACTTTGGATTTACGATCCAAAAGTTCTGCTTGACAAACAGGCTTCACTTCAGAAGACTCTTCTCATCCAAACAGTGCAGGTAAGTACTTTTGCAATCCTGTGTGAGATTCAAGAGAATCGTTCATTTAAAAGGGACCAAATTCTTCCATAATTTAGGCTACCCAAAGGTTGTTCCAAACCTATATGACTTTCTGGATCTCAAAATAATTAAAGGGTGACAGCTACAGTCTTTGGTGCATCTTTTTATTAAATGAAAATAAATGGTGACGAGCTGTCATTCTGTTTAGCGACAGATTTTGTGTTCCACAGAAGAAAGTTCATACTGGTTTGGAACAACATGAGGGTGAGTAAATAATGACAGTTTTTTTTTTTTACTGTACCTTTATGAGCGCAATGCCATGTGCCACTTTTTATGCAAAGTTTCTTTCTGGAAGTTTTAAATAATCAGTACGCTAGAAATGTTATTCCAAATGCAATCTGATAGTGCCTCATATTCTCACGGACCTCCGTTCAACAGGGCAAAACAATGTGGTTCGCGCGGACCCTCCTCGCTCTAGCACTTCTTTGCGCACCGGTTTCCAGCCTCTGCTTACCAACGTACAACCCAGAGTCCAACTTTCTTTGCAACAACGAGATGTTCTCCGAGGCGAATGATAACGGGAAACCGTCGAATTCTCTGCTGGATAGTGTAAACCTCCTGTACAAATCAGCGCACGCGCTTTCCTCCGAGGAGCCGCGCGAGAGGAGGACTTTACCCGCGTCCAAATACAGATACTTGAGCCAGACGCAGCTCAGGAGTAAACTGTACCGCAACAGTGCGAAGAGCGACCGACGCAACCAGGTCACTCTTTCCCTCGACGTGCCCACCAACATTATGAACATCCTCTTCAACATTGCCAAAGCCAAGAACCTGCGCGCAAAGGCGGATGACAACGCGCGCCTGCTGGCGCAGATTGGAAAGAGGAAATGAACTCTTATTCCAGACTTTAACGTTTGTTTTTGTAACCAACTGAGGCATGTTATATCTAATTTAATAATGTAATAAAAGTTTTTTTTTCAGTTGCATAAAAAAATAGCAAAACTGAAAATCAATGGAATTTATTAGCAGGTGATATAAATGTCTTTCAAGGGTTTTGAATTATTAGCCTATCCACATAACACTTGTTAGACGTCACTCTTCTTAGATTGTACAGGAAGTGCTTTAAAATTGGCGTAGCCTACTATTATAGCAGTGAGGCATTTGCAGCCTAATTAAAACAATTGTTTGGTTGGTCAAATTGTATGCTCAAGCTTAAAAGAGACATGGAGTATCATATTGCGTCTCAGAGGGAAGTACGACATATAATCCTCTTTCATATTCACACAATTTATCTGTACAAATCAATGAAAGGTGAACTGATGATTATTGAAAATACCGCTCTAAGAAGATAGGCTACATATAAAGTGGGTTGATAAAACCGACATTCGAATATTTTTTTACTGAAAATAATTATTTTTTCGTTAAATAAATAAATAAATGCAAATGAAAACAAAGCGTCCACTGGAAACATATTATTTCGAAGGGAATTTTTTTTTCTGTGTTACGCATCTTTCAATTGTCTGTTTTCACAGGTTTAACCCATTCAGGCCGACAGTTATTGATCCAGGGAGAAAACATAGAAGATAATCAATAAAGTCAGTTTATGAAAGGCTAATATTTTTATAGGCCTATTACGCTATCGACTTACCGATGGCCAGGTTATTTGTTGTTTTTACAAAAACAGCAAAAAGAAGAAAATAGCTATATACATAAAGCAAAGTCAAAAGATGTTTGTAAACCAAGGATTTGGAAATAAAATAATAATAGCAACTTGATACACTTAGCTACTGTAGCACATTTATTTTAAATCATTGCAGCACATTCACAACTTTTTGAAACATATCATTCCAAACAGACTAGTCAACACAATAAGCTGTTAGGCCAACAGTTTTAAATTAAAAATATCCATTTGATCACTTTTGTAAGATTTAAGTCTACATTTTGGTGAAGACAACATTTTTAGATTCATTTTTCAAAATCTTCCAAATGATAAAGGTTAATATATAATATGTAAATAATAAATATTTAAAATATGACAATATGTACAAACAATATGTTACAAATACATATTATAATCCACAAACACTATATATATGTAAAGTTATATACACACACGCGCACGCACGCACACACGCACAACATACACACGCACGCACGGACGCACGCACGCACGAACACACACACACACACACACACACACACACACACACACACACACACACACACACACACACACACACACACACACACATATATATATATATAGTTTTTTATACATATATTTTATATGTACACACACACACACACACACACACACACATATATATATATATTTTTTTTATTTTTATTATTATTATTATTTTTTTATTATTATTATTATTATTTATTTATTTTATTTTTCTGGAACGTACGAAGAAAACCAACCTCTTCATTGTCATCTCGACTTTTAAGCATAGACCTTTATTTTGAAGTGTGAACTCAGTGGACTCCACCTCCGCCAGCTCACAATACACGTCACTCTGGTTGACGTGGAGGAAAAGAGCGTGAATGATTGTCTGAACATCTCGTTTACTGCTCTTAAACATTCAGCAAAATGATCAAGAAGTTCGACAAGAAGGACGAGGAGTCTGGTAAGATCGGTATTAAATTAATGCTGACACATGATCAAATCGGTATCATATGATAAACAGCTTATTTCAGTGGCCGAAATTGTCTCGGTTGTTTTGCTAAGGAAGAGCGTCTCTGCAGGCCACAGCACATCTGCAACTAAAAAAAAAAATACACTTGTTTAACACTAACGATTTATGTAAATGTTTCAATTTTATACTTAACTTGAGCGGTGGATTAACTAGTAGTAGCAGCTATGTGATTTTTGCTGTATCCTGCTACTGTTTGAGTTTAATTAATCTTTATTGAGGAAGCTAATATGCTAGCAATAGCCTTTATTTATCTAACGTTATATTCATTTTGCAAGCTTGTCAACTTAGAAAATCTAACGTTTGCTTCGTGGTTTTTCTCCATAAGGTTTGTATTTAAAGGGAATTTCTGATTTAAGTTGATCAAAGGGCTGCAAATGGACTTCATATAGATGCTATTCTCTCTTGTCGTAAAAACTTTTATTTATAAGGCACTATAATCTTTTGACAGTTCAGAGTCAGAAGATCCAAATCTTTGGTTTTGGTTTACTAAATGGTTAATAAATTGGTTAATGATTGTAACTAATATTGCTGTTTTGCAGTGGCGAAGAGCCACAAATAGATGCTATTCATTCTCTCATCACTTATCCTATGAGCACTTTTCTTGAAAAAATGGCATTATATGATTCATAACTTAAAGGTTATTACCGTAACTATTACCTAATATTGTATCTGAATGAAGGCTCAACCCTTTAGTTGATTGACAGATCTGTTCTTATGTGTTTAGGAAGTGGCTCAAACCCCTTTCAGCATCTGGAGAAAAGCGCTGTACTACAGGAGGTGAGTTTGATGCATTTGAATCTTAAAATTATCTGAACTTCCCTTTAGTACTGTACATTACATTGCATTACATTGGATCTTTGTTTCAAAGGCTCGGATATTCAACGAGACACCCATCAATCCGAGAAGATGTCTGCACATCCTGACGAAGATCATCTACCTTCTCAACCAGGTATGTGATTATCTTTTTCAGCAGTTTTACACTACTGCATCTCTCTTTCTCTATGGACTGATTCATCTCTAAACTCCTTAATTTTTCAGGGTGAGCACTTTGGAACCACAGAAGCCACTGAAGCTTTCTTTGCCATGACTAGGCTGTTCCAGTCTAATGATGTAAGACACTTTATTTGCAGACCTATTTACATTTTTTTTTTTTTTTTTTTTTTTTTTTTTACACTAGTGTTATTAGAGAGCCATAAGTTAAAAAAGGCTAAACCTATATCAAGCAAGCAGTATGGACAATATATACATATTGCATTATATAATAATATAATTAATGTTAGTAAATATAATTTTAATATAATTAATGACAGCAATACAATTATACACAATTTTTAACCCTCTATAGAAATATTAAAGAAAAATGTCAAAATCAAAGAACAAAATTACTAAAAACTAAAGTTAAAATAAAAACTGGAAAAATAAAATAAATTAAATAAAAATTAATTTAAAATATGAATAGAAACTATAATAGTAAATAATTAATGATACACATCTACACTAACACTTATTTTAGTTGAGTTGCAGCAATTAATAATTTAATGCAAATAATGTGCCTTTCTTGCCATAGAGCTGCTTTTTAAGTGAAAATGTATCTGGTTTTTGCCTAATTTTTAGCAAACCCTGAGAAGAATGTGTTACCTGACCATAAAGGAGATGGCCAACATCTCAGAGGATGTGATCATCGTTACAAGCAGGTGAGCAGTTCATTTTGTCATAGCAGTGTATTTCTTATTTGTTGTTGAGGGTTTCTTGAGTAAAAAAAAAGTGCTGTACTTATTCAAAGAATCAGTCCTTTATTTACCTTTTCACTGCAAACAAGCAGACACGGTCCAAACTGCGTGCAGCACTTCATTCACGATAGAGGCAGGGTGAAGTTATGAGGTTTTGCTGACAGTTTGAGGACCCAATGGAGATAGAAGGTTTAGTCACATACTTTTTAATACTTTTCATTGGTTAAGTATTTCCAAAACCCACAGACATTAAAGGGTAACCAATAGTGAGGATTTATGAAAAAAAATTAAATGGTCAAAGGTTTCCTCCTGACAGCGACGATATACTTTTTATAATATGTGTAGTAGTGTAAAACATTGTTATTTGACGAGGAATGGAAATCTTTGCAAATGCCGCCGATATTACCTGAAAATTTGCTTTAAAATTTTGTTTGTGTCTCAGCTTGACAAAGGACATGACTGGTAAAGAGGATGTTTACAGAGGCCCGGCAATCAGAGCTCTCTGCAGGATCACTGATGTGAGTCTCAACTGTTTGAAAACTCATTTCGCTTTGTGTAACAGACTTTATTTGTTATCAGTGAGAAATAAACTACATGGGAACTGATGTAAATGATCATTTCAATTGTGTTTCTTCCATCTTGTCCATCAGACCACCATGCTGCAGGCTATTGAACGATACATGAAACAGGCCATCGTGGACAAAGTGCCCAGCGTGTCCAGCTCTGCTCTCGTCTCCTCACTGGTAAGATCACAACCTACTAGTGGCCAGTGTTATTTTAGTGTTATTTATGTACTGTAGTATGCTAGTATTGTAGAATATCGAATAGAATATCTATTCTATGTATTATAGTATTCATCAATATTTTAAAATGGCGTGCTAAACTGAATAGTATTAGCCAATCACTAGTCTGTTTTCACTTAACTGTTGATTCCACTTAGTCCTGGATAATGTAGCTATCCTGTTTGTTTCTGTATTTGTTTTACAGCACATGGTGAAGATGAGTTTTGATGTGGTAAAACGCTGGGTCAATGAAGCTCAGGAGGCGGCTTCAAGTGATAACATCATGGTGCAGGTTAGTGAGATGTTTGCTTCCTTTGTCTTATGAGTTGGGGGTCCTGTCTGTCTTTAATAAATTGGGATCTCTCTGCACAGTACCATGCTCTGGGTCTCCTGTACCACTTGAGGAAGAATGACCGTCTGGCTGTGACCAAGATGCTCAACAAATTCACCAAATCTGGCCTCAAGTCTCCATTTGCTTACTGCATGATGATTCGCATTGCCAGTAAGCTGCTGGAGGAGACGGATGGAGGGTATGTGTGTTGGACATCAGCTTTTTTTAAGGCTCTTTTAGGCGTTATTAACATCATGCAGTTGCTAATAATGTAGACTTAGTTAGGCTCAGATTTACTAATAACAGCTTGCGCCAGAGCAAACCCTCTTTTGGTATTATAAAATGACTGTCAGGATTTACTAAAGACACGCAGTGAAAAATTATGGCTGAAAAGGCGTGGACAGGGTTATTGTTGCGGCTAACCTTATTGCATATGCTTTTGTAGGAGTTTCCCTTTCAGACGCAAAATTTATTAGAGGAGAGTATTTAAATGAATCCTGCAAGGTGATTTATTATGGTTTGTGCTCGTCAATTTATTGGTATATACGCCATTTAACGCACAAAAAAGCACCAAAAAAAATTGTGCTGCTCTTGGTAGATTGCATTGATCATTATGGAAATGATCTTGCTGCGTCACACGCAGAACTTTCCACTCCCTTCTGTGCTTTTTTGGAATTGTGTTCTCACGCTACTTTACCTTTAGTAAATCTGGCCCATAGTCTGTCTACATATGTTGTTTTAACAGGCACGATAGCCCTCTGTTTGACTTCATTGAGAGCTGCTTGAGGAATAAACATGAGATGGTGGTTTATGAAGCGGCCTCCGCCATCGTCCACATGCCCAACTGTACCGCTCGTGAGCTGGCTCCTGCTGTCTCCGGTTAGTTTTGTCATCTTCATTTATATAGCGCTTTTAACAATGTAGATTGTTTCAAAGCAGCTTTACACAGGTAAACATATAATTTGTGTCTTGTGCATTTTACTTCTTGCTGCTACCTTTTTGCTTTCTAACCAGCGCTCAAGACAGTACACTAGATGTTCAATTAATTTTGTTTCTCTCTCTCTCTCTCTCTCTCTCTCTCTCTCTCTCTCTCTCTCTCTTTACATAGTTCTCCAGCTGTTTTGCAGCTCTCCCAAAGCAGCCCTGCGATATGCAGCTGTACGGACCCTTAATAAGGTTAGTTTTTCCTGTCTGTTTGAATAGGATTTCATTTTGTGAACCATTGCAATATCAACAACTACCACATGGAGACACCAAAGAACACGTTTTAATGTTCAAAGACACTTTGCTATCACCCTTTTATCACAGAAATTGTGCAAAAATCTGCTCTTTTTCACACCAGTGTTTTTTTAGGATCATTGAAATACTAATATATTTCTTATTTAATATATTCCTTTTTTTTTTTGCATGTCTATATAGTTTTTATTTTAGTTTGTTAAACTAACTTAAAATTAGGACATGTAGCCTTGACAAGTTGTTTTTTAGTTTTATGTCTTATTTTATTTCAAATAACAAATGTTTTTGAACAACAAATGTTCAAACAGGTGGCAATGAAGCATCCGTCAGCAGTGACCGCATGCAACCTGGACCTGGAGAACCTGATCACTGACTCCAACCGCAGCATCGCCACCCTGGCCATCACCACCCTGCTGAAGACTGGCAGCGAGAGCAGCGTGGACCGTCTCATGAAACAGATCTCCTCCTTTGTCTCCGAGATCTCGGATGAGTTCAAGGTGACTTCATCACCGAGACAGCAAATTAGAGAGCAAACATCTGTTTTAGATGCATATTCGGAAGTTTAATATTTTATTAACTTGCACATATTGTACTTTTTAAATAAATGTGATGATGTTCCAGTAAGCAATGTGTTTTCATAACTAAATGGTGTGTTTGTTTTCCAGGTGGTTGTGGTCCAGGCCATCAGTGCTCTGTGCCAGAAGTATCCCAGAAAACACAGCGTGATGATGAACTTCCTTTCAAACATGCTTAGAGATGATGTAAGTTCATTTGTTCTTCTGTTAAGATGGAGTCTTGTAAGCTCTCTTAGTCTGTATGCTTTTCTTGTGCCAAACCACATGACCAGATTTATACTGATATTCTTAATACCTGTTTTACTTTGTATCTGTATTTTACTTAATTAGCACCAACAGTTTTAAACATAGAGCTTGCTGTAAAAAAATATTTGTATATGAGAAGCTTCAGATTAAATTTTTCTTTTCTTTCCAGGGTGGCTTTGATTACAAGAGAGCCATCGTGGACTGTATCATCAGCATCATAGAGGAAAATCCAGAGAGTAAGGAGACAGGTCTGGCTCACCTGTGTGAGTTTATTGAGGACTGCGAGCACACCGTCCTGGCCACTAAGATCCTCCACCTGCTGGGGAAAGAGGGGCCACGTACCCCCACCCCCTCCAAATACATCCGTTTCATTTTCAACCGTGTGGTGCTAGAGAGTGAGGCGGTGCGGGCAGGTGAGTAATCTCTTCTGACCTTTGACCTCTGCGTTAACCTCCTTGCAATGAGCTTATAAAACCTGCTCGTGCCACTTTAAGATCTCAGGATGTGTGTGTTTGCGATGCAGTAGGACAGTTTTTTTTTTTTTTTTTTTTGAGCAACACACGTGTCCAAATGATTAACTGCTATCCGACTGCAAGTTGGAGTAAATTTAAGCAGACCTGATAATCTGTAATTAATCAGCTTCAGAGACTGAGCTTTAGAACATTTAAGCATTCTTCTTCTCTGACTCTCCTCTCACGTGTTTCTTCAAAGCTGCGGTCAGTGCGCTGGCCAAGTTTGGGGCTCAAAATGATGACCTGCTGCCAAGCGTCTTGGTCCTGATGCAGAGGTAGGCCTTCACTGGCAGAAAGTGTGTGTGTGGGGTGGGGGGTATATTATATTATATTGGTAATTTGAGGAAATGACCAAAGAAATGTGTGTTGAGAAATCAGTGCAAATGTTTGTTAAACTAAAAAGAGAACATCCTCATTTGATTGGATTAAAAAGAAGCAATGCATACCAGAAAAGAAAAAAAATATATATATATATATATATTTTTCCTAAAAAATAAAAGAAACTCATCATTGGATTAAAAATGATGTAAATGGCAATTTTGTTTTACTTATTTATTTTTTCTCATTAAAGGGTTACTTCACCCAAAATTTAATTAATGAATTACTCACCCTCATGTCGTTTCAAACCCGAAGACTTTCTTTCATATTCGGAACTCAGATTAAGAGATTCATAAAGAGATTGTATAAACCTTGATCAGCGAACATAAACAGAAGCTCAACTAAACCTGCTTGACTCGCGAGAACAAACATCTTGCGGAAGCTCAAAGGAGCTGCGTAACAGACGAGAGTGAACCTCATTGGTTCTTGCACGTCAAGTGAACATACTTGAGCTTCCTTATACCACAACTGATGTGCGAGTTGATGAATGATTAAATGTGAATAAAAGTCTATATTAAATCTGTTCATCATATAAGGTGATTGTGTCTCTTCAGAAGAATTTGGACTAAAACGCTCAATTCATATGGATTAGTTTTACAATCTCTTTTTGAAGCGTCAAAGTGTCAGTTGTGTAGCTGGTTTGGAATGACATGAAGGTGAGTAATTAATTACAGAATTAACATTTTTGGGTGAACTATCCATTTAAGGTATTCTGACCTTTTCATTACTTTTTCGATCACTTTTCCATATGTTTGTCTACTAAAATAAAAGAGAATTTTTATCATAATGTTGCTTATCGCCCATCCATACCGAAATGCGTTAATATGCAATTTGCTAAAGCATGTGTGTGTGTCTGATAGGTGTATGATGGACAGTGATGATGAGGTGAGAGACAGAGCCACATTCTACATGAATGTCCTTCAGCAGAAGCAGAAGGCCTTGAATGCCGCATACATCTTCAATGGTGAGGGTTTGTGTTGCAGTGGTAGTTTTAATTTTCCATTGTTCTGCATAGTTAAGATTCTTATTGTGTATCTGATATGCTGATGTCAGTGATAAACGTTTGTGGTGTGAAGTTTTTATTTATTTATTCTGCATTAAAGTTGAATAATGTTTGTTGAACCGGTTGTTCGCAGGTCTGTCCGTATCTGTTCCTGGATTGGAGAAATCCCTCCACCAGTACACACTAGAGCCCTCTGAGAAACCGTTTGACATGAAGACCGTTCCCTTGGCTTCCGCACCCATCACCGAACAGAAAACAGGTGTGAATAGATTTCCACACTACTAATGAACCAACTAGACTATTACTCAATATAATCCATAATTTGGCATCTGATTTGGATTCTAATCTTCCTATGTCTTTAACCTCTTTTTGGCTAAATTGCAAAGTTTACTCCAATTTCACAAGTTCACTTTATTTTTCTCCTTCATGCCAGAAATGGCACCCGTTGCAACAAGCAAACTACCTGAAAAGCTTGCGCCTTCACGCCAAGACATTTACCAAGGTAAGACGATTAGCCAATCGGCAAAGAGTTTGAAGCAAGCTGTGCCACATTTTTCCTCCCTTATTTTCTTCTCTCAGATCAACTTGCAGCCATCCCAGAATTCAAGAGCCTGGGTCCCCTGTTCAAGTCATCAGAGCCGGTTCAGTTAACAGAAGCAGAGACGGAATATGTAGTGCGCTGCATCAAACACACTTTTGCAAATCACATGATCTTCCAGTTCGACTGCACCAACACGCTGAACGACCAGCTGCTGCAGCGGGTTATGGTCCAGATGGAGCCGTCAGAGGCCTACGAGGTACTACATTACGTACCTGCGCTTAACCTCCCCTACAGCCAGCCTGGCTCCTGTTACAGCCTGGTCCGGTTACCGGAGGATGACCCCACTGCAGGTATGTCTCACAGAATGTATTTTTGCTTTCCACTTTGCTGCTTTTCGGTTGGTTTTCTATGTAACACACATCTTTTTCAGCGGCTTGCAAATAAAAACAGCATTCTAAAACTGTAGTGCTCAAGTTGAAAGAAGTGCAACCTCTCTACACTTAGCTCTTTTTTTCATTTTGCTACCCCACATCTCACATTTTTAAACGCATTCTGTGTGAAATGGTACATTACAGACTAAACTGCTTGTTTGGATGTATTTAAAGTAATTTGACAAGTTTTTAATTGTTTGCATTTGTCTTAGTCTCTTGCACGTTCAGCTGTACAATGAAATATCTAGTCCGGGATTGTGATCCCAACACGGGAGAGCCTGATGATGACGGTTATGATGATGAATATGTGGTATGTGAATTTTCAAAATAAATTCATGGTGAAAAAACCCCCCCTAAAAAACAGGAAGATTATCAGCGGCCATTCCTCACTCAATCTCGAATTTTCACCCTAGCTGGAAGATTTAGAGGTAACAGTTGCTGACCACATACAGAAGGTGTTAAAGCCAAACTTCGGCGCAGCGTGGGAGGAGATCGGAGACGAGTTTGAGAAGGAAGAGACGTTTGCTTTGGCCACAGTCAGAACTCTAGATGGTCAGTTTGATTAAAATCAACTTTAATATCCTAATGACCATCAATAAGTATGTATGTAATAAATGTGTGTTTGATAAGAGTTTTGTGGCTGTAGAAATAATCATCTCTTGATTGTATTTATCTTCACAGAGGCGGTAAATAACATCATCTGCTTCTTGGGCATGCAGCCTTGTGAACGCTCTGACAAAGTTCCTGAAAACAAGAACTCACATGTTCTGGTCTTAGCAGGTTTGTTTCTACTGATTTCATCAATCCAGTTTTTTTGTTCTGTGAGTTTCAGGTCTTGAAATGTGTATTAGATATTAATTTTCTCTATTTCTAACCTGACTTATGATTAATGATCGTGTTTCTGAAGGTGTGTTTAGGGGAGGTCATGACGTGTTGGTGAGGGCGCGCCTGGCGCTGGCTGATGGGGTCACTATGCAGGTGACTGTAAGGAGCACAGACGAGAGTGTGGTCGACGTCATCCTGGCGTCTGTCGGATAAACGAGCGATGTGAGTGACCTGGTCACATGCCAATCAATCTGGGTCATTGTCCTTTTATATGCATCTATATAGTAGCACTGTAATGTTTCACACAACCATCTTTGTGGCTTAACATGAATCCTCTGTAACATCCTGTTTCTGTATTTGATCTGTTCTGAGATTTCTAAAATATTGTGCCACTGAAAGAGATGTGGAAGAGAACTAATCATTCTTGTTTCTCTGGCATTTGAGCTGTTTTGGCCTTGTGTCATGGCTCGGGGGAAATAGTCCTTTAAAACAAACCTATCATTTATCAATAATAAAAAGTCTGGAAGAGTACAAGACTTGTTTTTTGTTTTTCTTTTCCTACACAAAACATGACAATTCGTACAAATACTTTTTTATTTGAATAAAATCATTCATGCTTTGAACACAAATGCATTTACAAGTAATGGCATACTGTATTTCAGCAAACTCTTATTGACAATTGTAAAGATTATTTGGTGCAATACTTCCATGCATTTAGAAACGTGACTGGTATACTTTACGGTTTGTAAATAAATGTATTGGAATATTTTCTAACTACATCTTCATAGGAGCAATATTCCACTCATTTCATCACTCTCTTGCTCAGAATGAGTTGATAAAGCTAAGGTAGGCGTTAATGAAGCCTGTGGGATCCTCCAGCTGTGGATAATGACTCACATGCTCATCTAGAACTGATACTGTGGATCTTTGAACTAGTTTCCTGTAGATGAGGAATAGAGAGGGGAAAAGTGATTATAAATATTTCTATGTTATAGTGCCCATTTCCCTAAAGAGACAGCTTGATCGGTCTTTTCTGTTTGTCACAGCATAGCAGTTTTATCTTGGCTTATAGGTTCCCACTTGAAGTTTCCCAACCTGTTCCTGGAGGCACACCAACAGTACACATTTTAAACTTCCTATATACACACCTGATTCAACTCATCAGCTCGTTAGTAGATATTCCAAGACCTGAAATGGATGGATCAGGTAAAGGGGGACATAGAAAATGTGTACTGTTGGTTGGGAGACACTGGTGTGGTGGGTAATTAATGAGCTTTTAACTTAAAGGATTAAGATTCAGTCAAGAGCAAATGCATTATAAACCATGTCATATTTTAAAATTATATAAAGAAGAAAATGTTCTTTCACAATTACAAGTGCTACAAATCTTTATTCTTTAGTACAAGTCTTGGTTTGAATCCCACAAATTCTTTACTACATTTATTTCATCAGTGGTTCAAAAGAGAAAGCTCTGTTTAATACCCAGAATCCTGAGTTTAAATCCCACAATTTAAGCATATAAAACAAAGCTCTCCATCCAAACACTCAATCAGCATGTCAGATTCAGTGGCTCAGGTTCTGTTTTAGTCTTGAAGCCCTGAGTTCAAATCCCACTGTTACTTTAAATTAATATCATTATATACAACAAACCCCCCAAAATGCCACACTCATTGAGAAAGCCATGGATAAACACACATTAGTTGCGGTTAAGGCTGTGATAGAGGCTTGGGTTCGAATCCCACCTCAGTGTGTTGGGGTAGAGATAATAAATATAAACTGACATATATACTCACTGGTAGAGCTGGATAAACTGGGGATGTGGATTAACTGGATCTAGGGGTCCATAAATCATGTGCACTACAAAGTTAAAATTTGATAAATCAGTCATATTTACAAAGAAACGTTCATAATTTTGTACTGCTGCATTATAATGTATTGTAATATTTTAAATTTTACATTTAAATATGTGAATGTTCACTTAATATATGCTGTCACCTCACCTCAAACGCATATTGCCTAGGGTGCAGACAGGCTAAGCAGCTTCTCCAGTGCTTTTCAATGGATTAAACTACTTAGCCTCAATAGCAATGCCCACAGTAAATCACTTCAGTATGGTAGCATGACGGCTACTCCAGCACTTTATACCACTCAATGAATGGTGTGTACTCACATGGTGTTGAAGACGAGGTTAGAGCCCCCACCCATCTCTCTCTGTGTTTCATCCTCTGGTTAATGTACTGCAGGACACTGGGCGAGACACAACAAAGGATTGTTTGTGACGGTTGTCATTACAAACAAAGCACTGCAGATGTAACACATGGAAAAGCTTGGACACCTGTCCATGACTAGATTTCCATCGTTAAAGCGAATGCCTGTCCACATGTCCCAGAACTCTGCTTCTGTTGGTTGGGTGTACGGTCCAAACACATCCCTTATTCTGTAGGGTGAATACATATAATATTTGCAAACGAAGGTGTTAGGCCACAACCTATAATCATTGATTTATGACTGTGTAAAGTACAACGAATAGTTTGAACTGTACTAGAAAGCATAAAGCTATACACCACTCCCATTCCAGAAGCTCCACTCACCCTCTAGAGAAAAGATGGTAGTTTACTAGGCGAGTAAGTACAGGTGAAACGAAGCCTGAGTCCTTCAGCACCTGTAGATGACAAAAGATTAGAAATATTCACTTCTCCGTTCACAAATGGAAAGAAATCTGTATTTTAAAGTGTCACGCTCACTTTCTGAAGGAATCTTGGATAATGCGTCTCAGGGAATATACCTTTAAAGATTGAAAACAAAAAAGAAAACATTTTCAGTTTTTACATAATGTTAAGGATCTCTAATCAGACTTTTGTTATCTGAAAGAATGTATATATATATATATCATTTTCATGAAGAATGAATACAAATTTAATGTACCTCCATTTGAGAGGCAGAGGCTGTTTATGGTGACGTGTCCGTTCCTGTTATGGTCACTCCTGTGTGTTTAACTGCACGTGAGAACCACCCAGATCATATTGACAGAAACATTAAGCTGAATTATGACAAGAGAGCTTGAAGGATCCTTACAGCTCACCTGTACAGTAACTCGAGAGCTACAGTGTCTCCATAGTCATGTGACAGGAGGTTAATCCTCTGCTCTGAAAGCCCCAAATGAGAGATCAGAGCCTCCACCACACTGGCCTGCTCGAAGATGGAGTAACGGTGTGGTCGCTGGAGTGTCATCATGAGTTGGGACGTTTGTGTGATAGAAATAATGATTCAAATTATGAACAATAAAAGGCCGTAGTTGTAGTGACTGCATGTCTTTCATCTCACCGGTTTGTCCGAAAAACCAAAGCCCAGGAAGTCGAGGGCGATGACTCTATTAAAGCGTTGAGTGAGAGAATCCCAGATCTACAAAACGACAACGAGACTCAAGAAACATCAAGAGCAAATGCTGCACAATGAACACCAAGTGCAAAGCAGAAGTGAAGTATCAAGTCACCGTTAGCGAATTGCTTCCAAGTTGCATTAAATTGAGTTTACAGTAGCTTTTCTGAAATGTTGATGCAGTTTTACACTGGAAAATTACTTAAAAATTGGCTCTGTGGTCTTACCTTATACCAGTCATAGCTAGAAGTAGGAAAACCATGAAGCAGCAGGAGGACATCAGAGCTTCCCACAACACCAACTGACTCTATTGACAAACAGAATAAGACTACAACATCAACAGAGTATATCTCGTGTAATATGTATAGCTTGTAAACAAAGCCTGTGATATACCTTTGTAAAAGATGTTATTTCCTCTGAATGTGAAGAAGTGTCCGGAAGCGCGCCAGGTGTTGAGCGCAGGTGAGAGCTGTGGAGGAGGGATGTGCAGATACACCGCGAGCAGAGGAATGCACAACAGACTCACGTGAAGCCACCACTCCCTGCTCGCGCGACGGCCCGGACCGCACTCACTTTCGTTTTGCTGCAGAGAGACAGGGTACGTTTTTATTTTACTGTACCTTATTTTGATTTGTATAATGCAGTTGTTTTTGTATTAAGATTCCTTGGACCTTGTATGTATTAGAAGTAGAGGCAGACAGACAGACATAGGGGAGGGCCTCAAAGCAGCGTCACAACACGGATTTAAATGAACTAGAAATGCAGCCTTTATATGACGATTCAATTCAAACTTTAAGCTAAATAAGAACTGCCAAATAATTCGTGCTAGTTACTTACAGGTGAGTCTTGTGACATTCTCGATTCCTGCTCACTTGTGTGTCGGCTGTTTTTGCTGGTAGGCTGAAATATGTGCTGTTGAGTGACATTAAGAGTCTGTCACTGAGCTGTCATCTGCGGAATCCGTACTTGCATGGCCTTAAAACAGCGTCATGTTGCCAAGGATCCAAAGGTCTCAGGCTGAAAGTAGAACTCGCTTACGCCCCTCGTGGAGCGGATGGCAAACGGCACTTTAGGATCTACCGAGATCTTGACATTTGTGTAACGTTACGCAAACGAAAGTCCCTATTTATTAAATTAAATGTTGGACAAAAACAAGTGATCACTAGCAGACACTTGGTGTATCACAAGTGATAATAATATTACCTACTATTAGTATAATTATATTAATATTATAAACTATGATATTAATCGGTTCTTGACCAAGAGATCAAAATGGAAGGTAATTGTCTCACTCTCAGATCAGTTCTTAACGGATGGGGTGAGACATAATATCATAGATATACTGTATACATATATACTTGCTTAGTCTAGAACTGATTGTTGATAGAAAACATTTAAATGGTGTCATGGTGCATAATTGTAACTTCAACAGGTATGGGCACATTTAGCAGTTTAACACACGCACACGCACGCACGCTCTGGGCAATGTACAGCTGGCAAGCCCTGAGTCCGGCCATTCATGCGGGTATTGCACCGCGCTCCAAATTCCCCAGATATCAATCCAATTGAGCATCTGTGGGATGTGATGAACCAACGAGTTCAATCCATGGCGACACTTTCGGGGGTCTTGTAGAGTCCATGCCACGGCGGGCCAGCATTGTTTTGGCAGCACCCGGAGGACCAACAGCATATCAGGCAGCTGGTGGTCATAATGTTTTGGCTTATTGGCTAAAACATAGACGTCTGTACACAAATATCATGTCAAATGCACCACCAGCCTAGATAAAAAATAGTCAGTAGTCATTTTGATACTGGCTTTAACAACCATTAGTACAAATCTGTGTTGTTAATAGACCTTAGTCAGGGTAGACGTCATATTGAATGTAACTGTGAGGGACAGTTTTACAGTCTTTATTATTGCATGCACTCTTTAATGGTCCTAGATCACATGTAATTTCTAAACTCAAAAACATTTTTTGTCTACTAAAATGGTTTTGGAAAGATGTTGCAGTGGCATGTTGTTTAGCTACATTACAATCCATTGAACACTCTTGTATGTATCCCTCACAGTGTTATATTCCTGTCAAAAAGTATAAACATGTTTCAGCCCTGACTAAGGTCTATAAGCTTTATTATAAACACAACTACATAAAGAAGATCACTTTAAATAAAATAAAAAGAAAAACGATTTACTTTACCCAGAAACAAACCAAGACTTTTGTTCCATATTTTTGTTTGTTTTTCTATTGTATGACTTTCAGTTCAACACATTGGACATTTATCATCATAATCTGTTTTACCCCTCCAGATGAGAGCATGAGTCACTTAACTTGTAGATCTGCTGGTTAAGATCCTAACAAAATCAGAGATTTGTTTACAAAAAATATCAGAGATACAAACTAATTTGGGGTATTTTTTGACAAAAATGAAACACCAGAATAACCTACCCAATTTCAATACCATAGCAAAAAGTGTTTTATGATGATTTGTTGTTGCATTAATTTGCGTATATTTAGGCACTTGGTAACCAGGCAATTGACGGTAGCCATTGACTTCCATAGTAGGCTATTTGTTTCCTTCTATGGTTCAAGTCAATGGCTACCGTCAACTGCTTGATAACCAACATTCTTTAAAATATATTTAAAATTTTGTGTTCAACAGAAGAAAGAAACTCTTACAGGTCTGGAACAACATAAGGAGTAAATTATGAAAAATCGTTTAGTTTATAACGAAAGCTGCTTGAATCTTCAGTTTGAGGCGTATTCATTGCACTTTTGGTGTGAAAAGACAATTTTTGCCAAAAATAAAACTTTTATTTTCTTGTTATAAGCAAGCACAGTCCAGTTGAGAAAAAGTAACGTGACACATTACTTTCCATAAAACTAAGTAACGCAATTAGAATATTGCGTTACTAAGAAGTAAACTAACACATTAGCTACTTTTAAAAGTTAACTTTCCCCAACACTGGTTAGATTGGCAGAAACTGATGTGCAGTTTTCTATCCTCTCCACTAGGTGACGTAAGCGGGCTTGGGATTCTTGACAACATGTCGCTTGTTGCAACAACACACGTGCAAACTGTTTTGAGAACATATCCTGTAGATGACAGCTCTGTGACAGCATTTAAATATCACTTAACAGTGCATATTCCAGCCCATAAACTAATAAAACCGACGAACACTGCGATAAAGTGAAAGAATCGAGTGTCACGCGACTCACCTGTAAGTAACTCTACTAATAATATACATTGCTGTTGCATTATGTTTACGTGGACACTCACTTCAAAGTCATCGCCCATAAACTGATAGCCACAAACTTTACTTTTGATGGGGTCTATAAACTTAATGACAGACTCCGTGTCATACAATTTAGAAAAACGAATGACTCTTTAATTTAGTTGTTGCCTTGGTCTGATGTTCACTTTAATGATAAAAAACCTTGAATGTAACCTGTCTTTTTTTTTTTAAATATAATTAATGCTGTTTATGGTAAATTAAAACCTGATCTTAACATTACAGGTTAAATAGTCTAAATATTGAACTGGATTTGTTTTGTCCAGTATCCTGCAGAACAGAGGCTGTGAAAACACAAAGACAGTCGTTTATTATAGTGTTGTTGCAGCATCATGTATTAAAGTATTTTAATAGCATCATCATAACTAAACTAGGATCAGGGGAGTACAGGTCCTTCTAAAAAAAGTAGCATATTGTGATAAAGTTCATTATTTTCCATAATGTAATGATAAAAATTAAACTTTCATATGTTTTAGATTCATTGCACACCAACTGAAATATTTCAGGTCTTTTATTGTTTTAATACTGATGATTTTGGCATACAGCTCATGAAAACCCAAAATTCCTGTCTCAAAAAATTAGCATATCATGAAAAGGTTCTCTAAAAGAGCTATTAACCTAATCATCTGAATCAACTAATTAACTCTAAACACCTGCAAAAGATTCCTGAGGCTTTTAAAAACTCCCAGCCTGTTTCATTACTCAAAACCACAATCATGGGTAAGACTGCCGACCTGACTGCTGTCCAGAAGGCCATCATTGACACCCTCAAGCAAGAGGGTAAGACACAGAAAGACATTTCTGAACAAATAGGCTGTTCCCAGAGTGCTGTATCAAGGCACCTCAGTGGGAAGTCTGTGGGAAGGAAAAAGTGTGGCAAAAAACGCTGCACAACGAGAAGAGGTGACCGGACCCTGAGGAAGATTGTGGAGAAGGACCGATTCCAGACCTTGGAGGAGCCTGCGGAAGCAGTGGACTGAGTCTGGAGTAGAAACATCCAGAGCCACCGTGCACAGGCGTGTGCAGGAAATGGGCAACAGGTGCCGCATTCCCCAGGGCAAGCCACTTTTGAACCAGAAACAGCGGCAGAAGCGCCTGACCTGGGCTACAGAGAAGCAGCACTGGACTGTTGCTCAGTGGTTGCATGTCATTCGGAAATCAAGGTGCCAGAGTCTGGAGGAAGACTGGGGAGAAGGAAATGCCAAAATGCCTGAAGTCCAGTGTCAAGTACCCACAGTCAGTGATGGTCTGGGGTGCCATGTCAGCTGCTGGTGTTGGTCCACTGTGTTTTATCAAGGGCAGGGTCAATGCAGCGAGCTATCAGGAGATTTTGGAGCACTTCATGCTTCCACCTGCTGAAAAGCTTTATGGAGATGAAGATTTCATTTTTCAGCACGACCTGGCACCTGCTCACAGTGCCAAAACCACTGGTAAATGGTTTACTGACCATGGTATTACTGTGGTCAATTGGCCTGCCAACTCTCCTGACCTGAACCCCTTAGAGAATCTGTGGGATGTTGTGAAGAGAAAGTTGAGATGCAAGACCTAACACTCTGGATGAGCTTAAGGCCGCTATCGAAGCATCCTGGGCCTCCATAACACCTCAGCAGTGCCACAGGCTGATTGCCTCCATGCCACGCCGCATTTAAGCAGTCATTTCTGTAAAAGGATTCCCGACCAAGTATTGAGTGCATAACTAAACATAATTATTTGAAGGTTGACTTTTTTTTATTTATTAAAAACACTTCTTTTATTGGTCGGATGAAATATGCTAATTTTATGAGACAGGAATTTGGGGTTTTCATGAGCTGTATGCCAAAATCATCAGTATTAAAACAATAAAAGACCTGAAATATTTCAGTTGGTGTGCAATGAATCTAAAATATATGAAAGTTTAATTTTTATCATTACATTATGGAAAATAATGAACTTTATCACAATATGCAATTTTTTTTAGAAGGACCTGTATATTGAATTATTACTGAGGTTTAATGTAATTTGGAATAAGTTTTGTAGTCAATTTACATTTATTATACATTATTTAGACTAACTTTTAAATTATTTTAGGTACACAAAATGGTGTAATGTCTTCATGTTTTTTGGGGCAATAAATGTGTAAATGAAGATTTATAAATGACACACACTTTTATAAAGTGCTGGAATCAAGAATGTCACGCGACTCACCTGGAAGTTACTTTCCCCACGAAGAGCTTTTCTCTTGTAAAGTCACTACCACACATTATTTACCAATCATCATTTGAATTAGATTTAAGTTTGTGTTGATGTCTCCTTCTTCAATGTGTCAAAGCAGGGGTTTAATGTGTTTGCTGGATTATTTTGGTGAAGCTGCTCTTTCTGTGCCAGACACTCATTTTCTGTTTAAAAGTGTAACTTTAACCCTGCTGTTGCATGATCTTTATCATGTGAATTTAAGGAGGTGATTCCTATAAGGCTTATAAAGTAGAATAATAAGCAGTAGAGCTTTTCATCTGCAGATATTGTGGTGGTGTCACTGTAATTAATAGTCTACAGGATTTATGTTTAATAATAGAGTGAGTTGGTGTAATGTGAAGCTCTGATGTTCTTGCTAATTTACACAGTTCAGGTTTTCATTGCACAACATTTACTCATGAAGTCTTTTGATTCTTTATCTTTTGTAGATCTGGGATTCTCTGACTCATCGGTTTATCAGTCCTTGCCCTCGACTTCCTTGGCTTTGGTTTTTCAGACAAACCGGTAAGATGAAAGACTCCTAGCCATTTCAAGTCATTATACTCCTCCAGTACCACAAATTTAAAGCTCTGTCTATAGAATGTATTTTATTATTCATAATTTAATAAAAGCTGTTTAAATGGCATACACTGAAAAGGTTTTTTTTTTGCAGGGGGTGGGGCATAAATGTGTAAATGAAGATTGTGTTATTATAAAATGTAACATTTATATATATATATACAATATACAGCGACATCTTTGTTGATTTATGTCTTTGTCCCTCAGAATAAGAGATGAGTTTGGACCGTTACACCCAGTGATGTGTGGACAGACATTCACTGTTTGATGGACATCTCCGCAGACACAGGTAATGCTTCTAACATTTCCGTGTGTGTTGTTGGTGTGTAAATTACCATCATTTTCTCTTCTAAGGGCCAGGCCTTTGGAAAGCAAATGATGGTAACCTAAGTAGGTGGGTAAGGGAGGTTTTAAGCAGGTTTTTTTTATAGCCATTTTCATTTTTTTCAAGTCAAAAGCATAACCCCTGCTGGACACCGTGTGGGAGCTCAGGGGGGGACCCCATGATCCCCCACGCCTTCTCACTCACACCACAGCATTCATTCTTATCGCAGAGATCTGGCTGGACTCAAACCAGCAACCTCTGAAACCATGAGGCAGCGCTCTTACCTGTGAGCCACAGATCTCTTGTCTGAACATGTGCAGGAACTTATATTTCACTATTCACCCTGTATGTGAGCTGGGCTTTTACAATAAACCAGTTAAATGACACATCTAACGCACTGAGCTATCGGGTTTGAACCCATGACTCTGGCACAACCTTGTCTTCCAGTAACGTGTGTTTAGCCACTACTCCACCATGGCTTTCACACTGAGTGCTGCCGCTTGAGCCGCTTTGTTGGATATAATGCAATACATGGTCTTTAATATAAGCAATAGAAGGATTTGAACTCAGGACTCCAGGATCACAACACAACACTTTGTATCTTGAGCCACTGAAATCTGTTAGTTGATGGCGTGTTTGAACTGGTTTTATTGAGAGCTTTGTGTTATATGATGGAAAAAGCTGTTCAGTTGCGAGTTTCAAACCCATGAAACTTTCCTGCAAGTGACGTGTGTTTAACCACTGCACCATCATGGCCTTCACAGCATCATCTGTTGTTTGGTGCACTTTGTTGGATATACAATTTAACATGGGTAATCTAAGATTAAAAAGTAACCATTTATTTCTTGAGCCACTTCAGTCCCAGAAGTTTTTAGCTCTTTTGGACTGAGTTTTATTGAGGGCTTTGTTTTCTATGATGAAAATATTAGCTATTGAGGGATGTGAACAAAGAACTGTATGAAAGACAAACGATAAGCGACTGAGCCTCGGCATTTGTGATGTTCGATTTGATTCAGTTTGGTTGTTTTTAGCTACAGCATTAATTAAAGCAACAATTTTATGTCAGCAATAGTTGGATTTGATCTCAGGACTCCATTATTAAAACACAATGTTTCGTCTCCTGAGCCACAGAGTCTGAACTTCATATATTGAGGGATTTTAATCCATGTTTCCATTAAACTAAAACTGATAACACATACACTTGTCATTAACATATGACTTGTGACATGTTTTGTGCTAAATAAATCAGTCCAACAACTTCCTGCTAGATTCTAATAACCCTGAAGATCTTGATCGGCTGCTACAGCTGTTTTTAATCAGGGTTGGAGCTAAACTCAGGAAAGTGGCTCATCAGGAGCAGGATTAGATACTTTTAAAATCTCTTTCCTCTTCATGCTGTTTTCATATATTAATGCAGATACACTTATTGTCCACAAGGTGAGGCACATGAACACACAATAATCTGGTCTCATGCACGTGCCTGTTCTCCATCCATGATTCTCCAAACACTTGTCCTGTGTAGAGATGCTGGAGTCTGTCTGAAGGCAAAGAAACACAGGACAATGTGTTTGTTATATTAGCAGTAAAAAGCTGCCATTAGACACATTTATATTGGCATCTCTTTGATCACAATGCATGAATCTACAACCAAAACGACACAAAGTCATTGTAAAATTGTGAACAAACACATCAAATAATCAACACACAGGCAAAGGAAAATATTTTGTCCGGTATTTTTATGTTTACATTGAGTTCAACACAACATTGTTTCTGTCTTACCACATAAGCTGATGTGAATCATTTAACGAAACTACTAAATCCACGTTGCTCTGTTGGTCGAGGTCGTGACAAAATCATAGATTTGTTGTAAAACATGTTCAGTGTAAATGTAAGTCTCTCACCTGCGACTCGCCACCTCGGGTTTGTAGGTTCCTTTATTAAAGCGGATAAACTTATTCACCACAAGAGGGAGCTGATGATCAGCTGTTTGTCACCCGACTTAAACACATTTAAACAAGTAAAAAGAGTATTTTGCTTTAGTATAAACATGTCAAGGGATGTGTGACATTTTGGCATATAGTGAATCTGAATACGAATCATTTTTGAGTCTTGGCACTAAAATACGACTCGTCAGATAGAAACTGAAGCGCAGTTTTCCATCCGCTCCACTAGGCGGCGTAATCGAGCCTCAGATTCATTCTGTCCGCGGCTTCAGATGACTGACAACACAACGTTTGATAACAGTCAAAGCCACAACATGTGCAGTTTATTTTAATAAGGTTACAAATTCCGCAGATGACAGTTCAGTGACAGACTCATAATGTCACTTAACAGCACATATTTCAACCCATAAACAAACAAACGTTGTGATAAAGAGCAGGAATCAAGGATACACAAGACTAGGCCTGTAAGTCAACTTCACTTACATTGTTTTTCTCTTGTAACATTATTAGCAGACATCTTGCAGCCCTTATTTATTGTATTGAGGTCATTATTTAGGTGTGTATTGATTCTGAATTCTGCTCCTCTGTCAGCTAATTTAGACTTTGTTTACATTCTACTCTGTTGCTGAAACTCCCTGTCAGACCTTCAGAAGAACAAATGAATAGATTGTTGTTGTTCCGTTACATTTATACTCTTTGAATGAATCTCCATCTGATCAAGTGGATTATAAAGTGGAATAATAGGAAATCGTGGTCTTTGTCTCTGTTGCTGTAGTGTTACTGTAGGTAATAATCTACTGGATTGATGCTTGTTCATAGAGTCAGTTAGTGTGTGAAGCTGATGTTCCTGCTGCTGCTTCATGGTTTTGTAGAGCTGCAGTGTTTTGCTTCTAATGAAAACCATCAAAAATACAGTCCAAGAGAGGCTAAAACCATGTGCAGGAAACCCGGCTTTATTACTCTTGTTTATTGTGAAGGAAAGTCTCATCTTAATTTTACCTGAACCCAAAGATTAGATAGATGCAGCATTACTGAAGTATAATATACTCTGTAATATATTGTTCACACTGCACAGATTTAGGCTTTCGAATGTATTTCACTTACATCTATTAACTAGTCTTGTCTAGTAATGTCTATTTTTATGTGTCTTTCCTTACAGAAGGAATGTGTTTGGACAGTTACATCCAGCCAACAGAAGCAGAGCTCTGGGACGTTTGGACAGACATTCACTGTACGATGGACGTCAGCTCAGGCACAGGTAATGCTTCTGACATGTTGGTGTGTAAATGTGTAGGTTACCATCATTTTCTTTTTGAAGGGCCAGTACTTTGAGAAGCAAATTATGGTAACCTAAGTAGGTAGGGAAGGGACGGCGAATGAATTTTTTTTAATAGCCATTTTCATTTTTTCCAGTCAAAAGCATAACCCCTGCTGGACACCGTGTGGGAGCTCAGGGGGGGACCCCATGATCCCCCACGCCTTCTCACTCACACCACAGCATTCATTCTTATCGCGGAGATCTGGCTGGACTCGAACCAGCAACTCTGAAACCATGAGGCAGCGCTCTTACCTGTGAGCCACAGATCTCTTGTCTGAACATGTGCAGGAACTTATATTTCACTATTCACCCTGTATGTGAGCTGGGCTTTTACAATAAACCAGTTAAATGACACATCTAACGCACTGAGCTATGTGGTTTGAACCCATGACTCTGGCACAACCTTGTCTTCCAGTAACGTGTGTTTAGCCACTACTCCACCATGGCTTTCACACTGAGTGCTGCCGCTTGAGCCGCTTTGTTGGATATAATGCAATACATGGTCTTTAACATAAGCAATAGAAGGATTTGAACTCAGGACTCCAGGATCACAACACAACACTTTGTATCTTGAGCCACTGAAATCTGTTAGTTGATGGCGTGTTTGAACTGTTTTTATTGAGAGCTTTGTGTTATATGATGGAAAAAGTTGTTCAGTTGCGAGTTTCAAACCCATGAAACTTTCCTGCAAGTGACGTGTGTTTAACCACTGCACCATCATGGCCTTCACAGCATCATCTGTTGTTTGGTGCACTTTGTTGGAATTTAACATGGGTAATCTAAGATTAAAAAGTAACCATTTATTTCTTGAGCCACTTCAGTCCCAGAAGTTTTTAGCTCTTTTGGACTGAGTTTTATTTAGGGCTTTGTTTTCTATGATGAAAATATTAGCTATTGAGGGATGTGAACAAAGAACTGTATGAAAGACAAACGATAAGCGACTGAGCCTCGGCATTTGTGATGTTCGATTTGATTCAGTTTGGTTGTTTTTAGCTACAGCATTAATTAAAGCAACAATTTTATGTCAGCAATAGTTGGATTTGATCTCAGGACTCCATTATTAAAACACAATGTTTCGTCTCCTGAGCCACAGAGTCTAAACTTCATATATCGAGGGATTTAAAACCATGTTTCCATTAAACTAAAACTGATAACACATACACTTGTCATTAACATATGACTTGTGACATGTTTTGTGCTAAATAAATCAGTCCAACAACTTCCTGCTAGATTCTAATAACCCTGAAGATCTTGATCGGCTGCTACAGCTGTTTTTAATCAGGGTTGGAGCTAAACTCAGGAAAGTGGCTCATCAGGAGCAGGATTAGATACTTTTAAAATCTCTTTCCTCTTCATGCTGTTTTCATATATTAATGCAGATACACTTATTGTCCACAAGGTGAGGCACATGAACACACAATAATCTGGTCTCATGCACGTGCCTGTTCTCCATCCATGATTCTCCAAACACTTGTCCTGTGTAGAGATGCTGGAGTCTGTCTGAAGGCAGAGAAACACAGGACAATGTCTCTGTTATATTAGTAGTAAAAAGCTGCCATTAGACACATTTATATGGTCAGCTGTTTTATCATAATAATAATTTAACCAAAAAAAATGAATCGAGCTTTACTATAAATGTATAATCAGATTCGTGCGAAATCTGTATTCGTAGGTCTGTAAAAGCCAGAGTCTCACTCTTCCATTCATAACCTCACGAGAGTCCAGAGATCCAGAGACTCACGTGCTCCTCATCACGTGACAGACACAGACGAAGATCCAGCCCAGATTGACTATAAGTGCTGCACGAATCGGAAACCAAAACGACATAAAGACATTGTCTAATTGTGAACAAACATAACAAATAAACAATATACATATATACAAGCAAAGTAAAAGAATTTCGTAATATATTTTGCTCCGTATTTTATGTGTTTGCAACTGAGGTCAACACAACATCTGTCTTACCACATCATCTGAGAGCTGATATGAATAATTTAACGAAACTACTAGATCTTTGTTGCTCTGTTGGTCGAGGTCGTGACAAAATCATAGATTTGTTGTAAAACATGTTCAGTGTAAATGTAAGTCTCTCACCTGCGACTCGCCACCTCGGGTTTGTAGGTTCCTTTATTAAAGCGGATAAACTTATTCACCACAAGAGGGAGCTGATGATCAGCTGTTTGTCACCCGACTTAAACACATTTAAACAAGTAAAAAGAGTATTTTGCTTTAGTATAAACATGTCAAGGGATGTGTGACATTTTGGCATATAGTGAATCTGAATACGAATCATTTTTGAGTCTTGGCACTAAAATACGACTCGTCAGATAGAAACTGAAGCGCAGTTTTCCATCCGCTCCACTAGGCGGCGTAATCGAGCCTCAGATTCATTCTGTCCGCGGCTTCAGATGACTGACAACACAACGTTTGATAACAGTCAAAGCCACAACATGTGCAGTTTATTTTAATAAGGTTACAAATTCCGCAGATGACAGTTCAGTGACAGACTCATAATGTCACTTAACAGCACATATTTCAACCCATAAACAAACAAACGTTGTGATAAAGAGCAGGAATCAAGGATACACAAGACTAGGCCTGTAAGTCAACTTCACTTACATTGTTTTTCTCTTGTAACATTATTAGCAGACATCTTGCAGCCCTTATTTATTGTATTGAGGTCATTATTTAGGTGTGTATTGATTCTGAATTCTGCTCCTCTGTCAGCTAATTTAGACTTTGTTTACATTCTACTCTGTTGCTGAAACTCCCTGTCAGACCTTCAGAAGAACAAATGAATAGATTGTTGTTGTTCCGTTACATTTATACTCTTTGAATGAATCTCCATCTGATCAAGTGGATTATAAAGTGGAATAATAGGAAATCGTGGTCTTTGTCTCTGTTGCTGTAGTGTTACTGTAGGTAATAATCTACTGGATTGATGCTTGTTCATAGAGTCAGTTAGTGTGTGAAGCTGATGTTCCTGCTGCTGCTTCATGGTTTTGTAGAGCTGCAGTGTTTTGCTTCTAATGAAAACCATCAAAAATACAGTCCAAGAGAGGCTAAAACCATGTGCAGGAAACCCGGCTTTATTACTCTTGTTTATTGTGAAGGAAAGTCTCATCTTAATTTTACCTGAACCCAAAGATTAGAATGTGTTTGGACCGTTACATCCGTTGCTGCAACTCCTTGTCAGACCTTCAGAAGAACAAATGAATAGATTGTTGTTGTTGCGTTAAATTTATAATCTTTGAATGGATCGCCATCTGATGTTTATATTATAAAGCGGAATTATAGGAAATCGTGGTCTTTGTATCTGTATCTGTTGTTGTTGTTGCTGTAGTGTTACTGTAGGTAATAATCTACTGGATTGATGCTTGTTCATAGAGTCAGTTAGTGTGTGAAGCTGATGTTCCTGCTGCTGCTTCATGGTTTTGTAGAGCTGCAGTGTTTTACTTCTAATGCAGACCATCAAAAATACAGTCCAAGAAGGGCTAAAGCCATGTGCATATTACTCTTGTTTATTGTGAAGGAAAGTCTCATCTTACTTTTACTGGAACCCAAAGATTATTATAGATACACCATTACTGAAGTATAATATACTCTGTAATATATTTTTCACACTTTACAGATTTGGGCTTTCAATGTATTTCACTATGTACAAAATTGAGTAATGTCTATTTTTATTTATGTGTTTCCCTACAGAAGGAATGTGTTTGGACAGTTACATCCAGCCAACAGAAGCAGAGCTCTGGGACGTTTGGACAGACATTCACTGTACGATGGACGTCAGCTCAGGCACAGGTAATGCTTCTGACATGTTGGTGTGTAAATGTGTAGGTTACCATCATTTTCTTTTTGAAGGGCCAGTACTTTGAGAAGCAAATTATGGTAACCTAAGTAGGTAGGGAAGGGACGGCGAATGAATTTTTTTTAATAGCCATTTTCATTTTTTCCAGTCAAAAGCATAACCCCTGCTGGACACCGTGTGGGAGCTCAGGGGGGGACCCCATGATCCCCCACGCCTTCTCACTCACACCACAGCATTCATTCTTATCGCGGAGATCTGGCTGGACTCGAACCAGCAACCTCTGAAACCATGAGGCAGCGCTCTTACCTGTGAGCCACAGATCTCTTGTCTGAACATGTGCAGGAACTTATATTTCACTATTCACCCTGTATGTGAGCTGGGCTTTTACAATAAACCAGTTAAATGACACATCTAACGCACTGAGCTATGGGGTTTGAACCCATGACTCTGGCACAACCTTGTCTTCCAGTAACGTGTGTTTAGCCACTACTCCACCATGGCTTTCACACTGAGTGCTGCCGCTTGAGCCGCTTTGTTGGATATAATGCAATACATGGTCTTTAATATAAGCAATAGAAGGATTTGAACTCAGGACTCCAGGATCACAACACAACACTTTGTATCTTGAGCCACTGAAATCTGTTAGTTGATGGCGTGTTTGAACTGTTTTTATTGAGAGCTTTGTGTTATATGATGGAAAAAGCTGTTCAGTTGCGAGTTTCAAACCCATGAAACTTTCCTGCAAGTGACGTGTGTTTAACCACTGCACCATCATGGCCTTCACAGCATCATCTGTTGTTTGGTGCACTTTGTTGGATATACAATTTAACATGGGTAATCTAAGATTAAAAAGTAACCATTTATTTCTTGAGCCACTTCAGTCCCAGAAGTTTTTAGCTCTTTTGGACTGAGTTTTATTGAGGGCTTTGTTTTCTATGATGAAAATATTAGCTATTGAGGGATGTGAACAAAGAACTGTATGAAAGACAAACGATAAGCGACTGAGCCTCGGCATTTGTGATGTTCGATTTGATTCAGTTTGGTTGTTTTTAGCTACAGCATTAATTAAAGCAACAATTTTATGTCAGCAATAGTTGGATTTGATCTCAGGACTCCATTATTAAAACACAATGTTTCGTCTCCTGAGCCACAGAGTCTGAACTTCATATATTGAGGGATTTTAATCCATGTTTCCATTAAACTAAAACTGATAACACATACACTTGTCATTAACATATGACTTGTGACATGTTTTGTGCTAAATAAATCAGTCCAACAACTTCCTGCTAGATTCTAATAACCCTGAAGATCTTGATCGGCTGCTACAGCTGTTTTTAATCAGAGTTGGAGCTAAACTCAGGAAAGTGGCTCATCAGGAGCAGGATTAGATACTTTTAAAATCTCTTTCCTCTTCATGCTGTTTTCATATATTAATGCAGATACACTTATTGTCCACAAGGTGAGGCACATGAACACACAATAATCTGGTCTCATGCACGTGCCTGTTCTCCATCCATGATTCTCCAAACACTTGTCCTGTGTAGAGATGCTGGAGTCTGTCTGAAGGCAGAGAAACACAGGACAATGTCTCTGTTATATTAGTAGTAAAAAGCTGCCATTAGACACATTTATATGGTCAGCTGTTTTATCATAATAATAATTTAACCAAAAAAAAATGAATCGAGCTTTACTATAAATGTATAATCAGATTCGTGCGAAATCTGTATTCGTAGGTCTGTAAAAGCCAGAGTCTCACTCTTCCATTCATAACCTCACGAGAGTCCAGAGATCCAGAGACTCACGTGCTCCTCATCACGTGACAGACACAGACGAAGATCCAGCCCAGATTGACTATAAGTGCTGCACGAATCGGAAACCAAAACGACATAAAGACATTGTCTAATTGTGAACAAACATAACAAATAAACAATATACATATATACAAGCAAAGTAAAAGAATTTCGTAATATATTTTGCTCCGTATTTTATGTGTTTGCAACTGAGGTCAACACAACATCTGTCTTACCACATCATCTGAGAGCTGATATGAATAATTTAACGAAACTACTAGATCTTTGTTGCTCTGTTGGTCGAGGTCGTGACAAAATCATAGATTTGTTGTAAAACATGTTCAGTGTAAATGTAAGTCTCTCACCTGCGACTCGCCACCTCGGGTTTGTAGGTTCCTTTATTAAAGCGGATAAACTTATTCACCACAAGAGGGAGCTGATGATCAGCTGTTTGTCACCCGACTTAAACACATTTAAACAAGTAAAAAGAGTATTTTGCTTTAGTATAAACATGTCAAGGGATGTGTGACATTTTGGCATATAGTGAATCTGAATACGAATCATTTTTGAGTCTTGGCACTAAAATACGACTCGTCAGATAGAAACTGAAGCGCAGTTTTCCATCCGCTCCACTAGGCGGCGTAATCGAGCCTCAGATTCATTCTGTCCGCGGCTTCAGATGACTGACAACACAACGTTTGATAACAGTCAAAGCCACAACATGTGCAGTTTATTTTAATAAGGTTACAAATTCCGCAGATGACAGTTCAGTGACAGACTCATAATGTCACTTAACAGCACATATTTCAACCCATAAACAAACAAACGTTGTGATAAAGAGCAGGAATCAAGGATACACAAGACTAGGCCTGTAAGTCAACTTCACTTACATTGTTTTTCTCTTGTAACATTATTAGCAGACATCTTGCAGCCCTTATTTATTGTATTGAGGTCATTATTTAGGTGTGTATTGATTCTGAATTCTGCTCCTCTGTCAGCTAATTTAGACTTTGTTTACATTCTACTCTGTTGCTGAAACTCCCTGTCAGACCTTCAGAAGAACAAATGAATAGATTGTTGTTGTTCCGTTACATTTATACTCTTTGAATGAATCTCCATCTGATCAAGTGGATTATAAAGTGGAATAATAGGAAATCGTGGTCTTTGTCTCTGTTGCTGTAGTGTTACTGTAGGTAATAATCTACTGGATTGATGCTTGTTCATAGAGTCAGTTAGTGTGTGAAGCTGATGTTCCTGCTGCTGCTTCATGGTTTTGTAGAGCTGCAGTGTTTTGCTTCTAATGAAAACCATCAAAAATACAGTCCAAGAGAGGCTAAAACCATGTGCAGGAAACCCGGCTTTATTACTCTTGTTTATTGTGAAGGAAAGTCTCATCTTAATTTTACCTGAACCCAAAGATTAGATAGATGCAGCATTACTGAAGTATAATATACTCTGTAATATATTGTTCACACTGCACAGATTTAGGCTTTCGAATGTATTTCACTTACATCTATTAACTAGTCTTGTCTAGTAATGTCTATTTTTATGTGTCTTTCCTTACAGAAGGAATGTGTTTGGACAGTTACATCCAGCCAACAGAAGCAGAGCTCTGGGACGTTTGGACAGACATTCACTGTACGATGGACGTCAGCTCAGGCACAGGTAATGCTTCTGACATGTTGGTGTGTAAATGTGTAGGTTACCATCATTTTCTTTTTGAAGGGCCAGTACTTTGAGAAGCAAATTATGGTAACCTAAGTAGGTAGGGAAGGGACGGCGAATGAATTTTTTTTAATAGCCATTTTCATTTTTTCCAGTCAAAAGCATAACCCCTGCTGGACACCGTGTGGGAGCTCAGGGGGGGACCCCATGATCCCCCACGCCTTCTCACTCACACCACAGCATTCATTCTTATCGCGGAGATCTGGCTGGACTCGAACCAGCAACTCTGAAACCATGAGGCAGCGCTCTTACCTGTGAGCCACAGATCTCTTGTCTGAACATGTGCAGGAACTTATATTTCACTATTCACCCTGTATGTGAGCTGGGCTTTTACAATAAACCAGTTAAATGACACATCTAACGCACTGAGCTATGTGGTTTGAACCCATGACTCTGGCACAACCTTGTCTTCCAGTAACGTGTGTTTAGCCACTACTCCACCATGGCTTTCACACTGAGTGCTGCCGCTTGAGCCGCTTTGTTGGATATAATGCAATACATGGTCTTTAACATAAGCAATAGAAGGATTTGAACTCAGGACTCCAGGATCACAACACAACACTTTGTATCTTGAGCCACTGAAATCTGTTAGTTGATGGCGTGTTTGAACTGTTTTTATTGAGAGCTTTGTGTTATATGATGGAAAAAGTTGTTCAGTTGCGAGTTTCAAACCCATGAAACTTTCCTGCAAGTGACGTGTGTTTAACCACTGCACCATCATGGCCTTCACAGCATCATCTGTTGTTTGGTGCACTTTGTTGGAATTTAACATGGGTAATCTAAGATTAAAAAGTAACCATTTATTTCTTGAGCCACTTCAGTCCCAGAAGTTTTTAGCTCTTTTGGACTGAGTTTTATTTAGGGCTTTGTTTTCTATGATGAAAATATTAGCTATTGAGGGATGTGAACAAAGAACTGTATGAAAGACAAACGATAAGCGACTGAGCCTCGGCATTTGTGATGTTCGATTTGATTCAGTTTGGTTGTTTTTAGCTACAGCATTAATTAAAGCAACAATTTTATGTCAGCAATAGTTGGATTTGATCTCAGGACTCCATTATTAAAACACAATGTTTCGTCTCCTGAGCCACAGAGTCTAAACTTCATATATCGAGGGATTTAAAACCATGTTTCCATTAAACTAAAACTGATAACACATACACTTGTCATTAACATATGACTTGTGACATGTTTTGTGCTAAATAAATCAGTCCAACAACTTCCTGCTAGATTCTAATAACCCTGAAGATCTTGATCGGCTGCTACAGCTGTTTTTAATCAGGGTTGGAGCTAAACTCAGGAAAGTGGCTCATCAGGAGCAGGATTAGATACTTTTAAAATCTCTTTCCTCTTCATGCTGTTTTCATATATTAATGCAGATACACTTATTGTCCACAAGGTGAGGCACATGAACACACAATAATCTGGTCTCATGCACGTGCCTGTTCTCCATCCATGATTCTCCAAACACTTGTCCTGTGTAGAGATGCTGGAGTCTGTCTGAAGGCAGAGAAACACAGGACAATGTCTCTGTTATATTAGTAGTAAAAAGCTGCCATTAGACACATTTATATGGTCAGCTGTTTTATCATAATAATAATTTAACCAAAAAAAATGAATCGAGCTTTACTATAAATGTATAATCAGATTCGTGCGAAATCTGTATTCGTAGGTCTGTAAAAGCCAGAGTCTCACTCTTCCATTCATAACCTCACGAGAGTCCAGAGATCCAGAGACTCACGTGCTCCTCATCACGTGACAGACACAGACGAAGATCCAGCCCAGATTGACTATAAGTGCTGCACGAATCGGAAACCAAAACGACATAAAGACATTGTCTAATTGTGAACAAACATAACAAATAAACAATATACATATATACAAGCAAAGTAAAAGAATTTCGTAATATATTTTGCTCCGTATTTTATGTGTTTGCAACTGAGGTCAACACAACATCTGTCTTACCACATCATCTGAGAGCTGATATGAATAATTTAACGAAACTACTAGATCTTTGTTGCTCTGTTGGTCGAGGTCGTGACAAAATCATAGATTTGTTGTAAAACATGTTCAGTGTAAATGTAAGTCTCTCACCTGCGACTCGCCACCTCGGGTTTGTAGGTTCCTTTATTAAAGCGGATAAACTTATTCACCACAAGAGGGAGCTGATGATCAGCTGTTTGTCACCCGACTTAAACACATTTAAACAAGTAAAAAGAGTATTTTGCTTTAGTATAAACATGTCAAGGGATGTGTGACATTTTGGCATATAGTGAATCTGAATACGAATCATTTTTGAGTCTTGGCACTAAAATACGACTCGTCAGATAGAAACTGAAGCGCAGTTTTCCATCCGCTCCACTAGGCGGCGTAATCGAGCCTCAGATTCATTCTGTCCGCGGCTTCAGATGACTGACAACACAACGTTTGATAACAGTCAAAGCCACAACATGTGCAGTTTATTTTAATAAGGTTACAAATTCCGCAGATGACAGTTCAGTGACAGACTCATAATGTCACTTAACAGCACATATTTCAACCCATAAACAAACAAACGTTGTGATAAAGAGCAGGAATCAAGGATACACAAGACTAGGCCTGTAAGTCAACTTCACTTACATTGTTTTTCTCTTGTAACATTATTAGCAGACATCTTGCAGCCCTTATTTATTGTATTGAGGTCATTATTTAGGTGTGTATTGATTCTGAATTCTGCTCCTCTGTCAGCTAATTTAGACTTTGTTTACATTCTACTCTGTTGCTGAAACTCCCTGTCAGACCTTCAGAAGAACAAATGAATAGATTGTTGTTGTTCCGTTACATTTATACTCTTTGAATGAATCTCCATCTGATCAAGTGGATTATAAAGTGGAATAATAGGAAATCGTGGTCTTTGTCTCTGTTGCTGTAGTGTTACTGTAGGTAATAATCTACTGGATTGATGCTTGTTCATAGAGTCAGTTAGTGTGTGAAGCTGATGTTCCTGCTGCTGCTTCATGGTTTTGTAGAGCTGCAGTGTTTTGCTTCTAATGAAAACCATCAAAAATACAGTCCAAGAGAGGCTAAAACCATGTGCAGGAAACCCGGCTTTATTACTCTTGTTTATTGTGAAGGAAAGTCTCATCTTAATTTTACCTGAACCCAAAGATTAGATAGATGCAGCATTACTGAAGTATAATATACTCTGTAATATATTGTTCACACTGCACAGATTTAGGTTTTCGAATGTATTTCACTTACATCTATTAACTAGTCTTGTCTAGTAATGTCTATTTTTATGTGTCTTTCCTTACAGAAGGAATGTGTTTGGACAGTTACATCCAGCCAACAGAAGCAGAGCTCTGGGACGTTTGGACAGACATTCACTGTACGATGGACGTCAGCTCAGGCACAGGTAATGCTTCTGACATGTTGGTGTGTAAATGTGTAGGTTACCATCATTTTCTTTTTGAAGGGCCAGTACTTTGAGAAGCAAATTATGGTAACCTAAGTAGGTAGGGAAGGGACGGCGAATGAATTTTTTTTAATAGCCATTTTCATTTTTTCCAGTCAAAAGCATAACCCCTGCTGGACACCGTGTGGGAGCTCAGGGGGGGACCCCATGATCCCCCACGCCTTCTCACTCACACCACAGCATTCATTCTTATCGCGGAGATCTGGCTGGACTCAAACCAGCAACCTCTGAAACCATGAGGCAGCGCTCTTACCTGTGAGCCACAGATCTCTTGTCTGAACATGTGCAGGAACTTATATTTCACTATTCACCCTGTATGTGAGCTGGGCTTTTACAATAAACCAGTTAAATGACACATCTAACGCACTGAGCTATGGGGTTTGAACCCATGACTCTGGCACAACCTTGTCTTCCAGTAACGTGTGTTTAGCCACTACTCCACCATGGCTTTCACACTGAGTACTGCCGCTTGAGCCGCTTTGTTGGATATAATGCAATACATGGTCTTTAATATAAGCAATAGAAGGATTTGAACTCAGGATCACAACACTTTGTATCTTGAGCCACTGAAATCTGTTAGTTGATGGCGTGTTTGAACTGTTTTTATTGAGAGCTTTGTGTTATATGATGGAAAAAGCTGTTCAGTTGCGAGTTTCAAACCCATGAAACTTTCCTGCAAGTGACGTGTGTTTAACCACTGCACCATCATGGCCTTCACAGCATCATCTGTTGTTTGGTGAACTTTGTGAGATATACAATTTATTATGGGTAATCTAAGATTAAAAAGTAACCATTTATTTCTTGAGCCACTTCAGTCCCAGAAGTGTTTGGGTGTTTTGACTGAGTTTTATTGAGGGCTTTGTTGTCTATGATGAAAATGTTAGCAACTTTGGGATTTGAACCAAGAACTGTATGAAACACAACCTCTGATACCGTGAGGCAGCGCTTTTATCTGTGAGCCACAGATCTCTTGTCTGAATATGTGAAGGAACTTATTTTCACTATTCACCCTGTAAATGAGCTGGGCTTTTACAATAAACCAGTTAAAGTGCTGATGCATCATCTAAGGCCAACCTGCCCAAGTGGGATTTGAACCCGAGCCTTTATCGCAGACTCATTCTCAACTGACGTGTGTGCAGCCGCTACACCATCATGGCTTTCACGGTGAGTGCTGGCATATGGGAAGTTTTGTTGGATAATATGCAATCTATGCGATTTTATATAAGCAATATTGGGATTTGAACCCAAGCCTTTATCACAGGCTCACCCACAACTGAAGTGAGCTTAGCCACTAACTTTATTGACTTTCTTATTGAGTGTTAGCATTTGGGAAGTTTTGTTTAATATTGGGAAGGTTTATTTGATATAAGGCAATTTGTGGGATTTAACATAAGCAATAATGGGAATTTGAACCCAAGGCCTTATCCCAGCCTCAGCCACAATTGCCGTGCGTTTAGCCACTGAACCATCATGGCTTTCACACAAAGTGTTGGTAATTGTGATGTTTTGTTGAATTTTGGGAAGGTTTGTTGGATACAATGCAGTACGTGGGATTTAACATAAGCAATAGTTGGATTTGAACCCAAGCAGAAAACCAAGGTTTTTTAAATGGTGATTTAGATTTTCAGTTCGGCTACACCTTTAATTACAACATTTTATCATAAGCAATAACATGATTTGAACTCAGAACTCTCAGACTGAAACAAAACAACTTGTGACCTGAGCCACTGAATTGTGTGTGTTTTGGATAGAGTTTTATTGAAAGCTTTGTTTTATGTGATGAAAAAACATTATCAAGTATGGGATTTGAACCAAGATTTCTACAGAAGGCAAGCAATCAAACATTGAACCAGAGCTTTTGTGCTTGCAATGTTTTTTTTAAAGGGTGATTTAGATTTTCAGTTGGGCTGCACCAATAATTACAACAACATTTTAACTTACCAAGAGTGAGATTCGACCTGAGGACTCCCAGACTGAAACACAACACTGTATGACCTGAGCCACCAAGTCTAAGCATATGATAATTGTTTCACACATATGGTTTATGGAGAGCCTTAGTTTTATATGATGAATTAATTGCACAATCGAGAGTGGGATTTTAGCTCAAGGCACCACGCTCAAAGCATAATGCTTTAACACCTGAGCCAATGAGTCTGACAAGCTCAGGTGTTTTGGACTGGTTTTGTTAAGATCTGTTTTATATGATGAAAAAATTAGCAAAACGTGTTTTGAACTTAGACAGTTATATACAATCAGCCAATCAGACTTTGCAAATTGTGATGCTGGCTTTAGTTTTGTGCAGGTTATTTAGATTTTTAGCTCAGTTACAGCATTAATTAAATTAATTAAATAAGCAATAGTGGGACTTGAACTCAGAACTCCAAGTTTTGAACACAACACTTCATTTCCTGAGCAACTGAGTCTGAGGAGTGAAAGTTTTGGACAGATCTTTATTTAGAGCTCTATTTTATATGCTGGAAAAACATTGCTAAATGTGGGATTTGCACCAAGACAGAGCCACAAAGTCAATGTTCAAACCACAATTTAAATGGTCATGACCTGAAATATTAAACTTAGTATTGTATCAAATGTACAAACAATCACAAAAATGGTAATTAAGACCTTTAAAAATTCTTTACATGTCAAACTCAAGCTGATTGCACATAATGTGAGTAAATAACATCACTTGTTTATTCAAATACAGTTTTTGTGTAAAAAGAGTCCATCAAACCAGCATGGAAGTTTCTAGTCGTCACAAAGACCTTGATAAGCTTTAGGTGTTTTAATAAGGGCTGGAACTAAACTCAGGAAAGTGGCTCACTGCTTAAAGTAGATTCTGCAAATATCAACTCAGCGACGGACTCATACCCCGTTTCACAGACTAGGTTTAAGCCTAGTTCTGAGGCCTATACCATGAAGCCGGTTTAGGTGGCTAGCCAGCTATGTTTCAGTTTAGTTTGCGCCAACCCTGGGTTTTAGGCACCATGAAAGTGGTTTGGCTTTTAGCAGTGTCCATCGCCATAGTAACTTACGCTCCACAGCTAACATGGTCCGGGGCAAGTTATGTTCCAGGAAAGAGATCTCAAACCGAAATGAATTGTACCAGTCAGCTGTGAGCAAAGGATAAAGCTATTTTTTTCTTGCTGTGTAAATTTGTTTAAATTCTTAATATTTTTCAATCTCGTAATATTCTGCAGAAGAGAGAAGTGAATCGCGCTGCTTCTTTCGCGAGAAATGAATCGCAGTTTCACTCTTTCTCAGCATGTGATTGGCTGTTCACTACTGATGTCACACCTAAACTCAGGATCAAAGCCTGACTTGACAGAGAAAGATAATCAGCATCATGGTACCAACAAAGTCTGGTTGGATTGGCTTGGTTTTGTCAATTCAAAACTAATCCTGCAACCCAGTTTGTTCAACTACCATCATGGTACAGGGTGTTTTAACTGAAAAAAACGGTAACACTTTATTTTGATGGTCCCTTTTGAACATTCTGGTGACTATAAGTAACTTTGCAAATACATGTCAACAAACTCTCATTAGAGTATTAGTGTACTGTCTGCTTAATATCTGATAACTCTTTATTGTGATGGTCCTCCAACAGACAGTCTACTGACTATAAGTAACTATGCAACTACATGTCAACTTATTCTAACCCTAACCCTACCAGTCTACTAATACTCTACTAACACTCTAATGAGAGTTAGTAGACATGTAGGTGCAACGTTACTTATAGTCAACAGAATGTGTTAAAGGGACCATCCAAATGGAGTGAAACCAAAAAAACTTGCACTGACATATGTCTATGTCTAGTGTCTCTCCATTACAGAATAAAATATGTTTGGACCGTTACATCAGCCACCCAGAGATGGCTATAATTATAATTTTAAAATTATTTTAAAAACAAAAGCCGATTGATTTTGTGGCAGCCGATATGTGCATCCTTACTTTTGAGAAGCACCCATCGAGTCAGTAAGTTGAACTGGACAACCGGATCAAGCTCTAGTCGTTCAATCGAGTCAGTTCTTTTTAATGAACCAGTTAATTGTTCATCACACAAAGCTTATCATAAGGGCTTCTGAAGAAGCTTCTGAAGGCTTCTAATAGCCGTATGGACTGTTTTTAGAATGCATTTTTGGAGCTAAAAACTGTCTTTTGAATGAGAAAAATCTTGCATTATGCTTATTTAATCTAATGTGTGCTCAACATGAAGGAAAACATGGCCCTCAGGTTACGCTAAATATCAATTTTTATTCTTAAAAACCATACACGATACTCGACAAGTTTAAAATGTAAGTTGAATCACGATATCCATTTACATTGCGCAAGAAAAACAGACATGTTCTTTTATTTCCAAACGTTATTTAAAAAAAAAAAACAGATCCTTAAAACTGATGGATAAACATTCATTCCCATTATAGGAAGACGCTATAGAAAAAAAAGTTATGGATTATTTTAATACATCTATTCTAAATAGCAAACTCAAGCAGTCTTTTTAATTTAATAAACATGAAAAAAAACTAAATAACTTATTTAAAAAAAAGTGCATTGTAATGACTGAACAAATCCGAATCCCTTTCTCCTGTTTTTCTTCCTTTCTTCTCCTTTATTACACCCTTAAATGAACCAACCAAACAGAGAGAAGCAACAGTCTGAATTGGAACCCGCTGCCAAAAAATTAAGTCTACTCCTAAACATTACAAAAAACACAAAACATGTTAGTATTTTGACCATAAGTTTCATGCTATAAGCCACCCTGAGTATTATATTAGTTGGAGAACCAATCACGACCCTTGTTTAAAGAGTGTCCCACCCCCCATGAATATAATTTATGTAAAATCCCTGTAGGTCTGGTTCAGCAGGTTGAGATGTTCTCATTTCCGCATAAAAATACAATTTATTTATATGGTCTGTATCAAAACGTTCCTTGGGAATCTGAAATAAAGTACCCTGTGCTGTAATATCAGTGTTATACGCATGTTTTTTTTGAAAATTCTTCACGTTCATTCCTTTGCGTTTCCAGTACTTCAGGTCTTAAATATATTCTACAAACAATTGCAGCAATATTTTCTTAACTGACAGCAATCTTTATGGAATATGAAGGAGAAAAAAAAAGTACAAACTTTGTCATTTTCTTATGACCAACAAACCAAAACACTTAAGGAAATATTTTCTTTCAAAGAAACAAGGGAGAAAAAAAAGAAACAAAATTTGAAAACAATTCACTCTTTTTCCTTCCTTTATTTTTCCTTTTGACCGAGACAACAATTCACTACCTAAAAGACAATCTTAAGTTAAAATTCTTTACTTTTTAAATCATTGCATCCTTTTCAATTCAATTTTCTAGTTTTTTTTTTCAGCCTGAGTAAACAAACTTATGATACATTGGCAGGAACTTAAATGTCATTGTTGAACTGACTGTGGACCATTTCAAATAAGTTAAATCACAGATGCATTCATTCTTTAAAAGCTGACATGGTGTGGCCTCCACTTCAAAATCACACCGTTAAAAGCGTGAAGACTCCAGCCATTTCACACAATTCAACTTCCAAATGAGAATGAGAAATGGAATCTTGGAACTTAAAACAAAACAAAACAAAACTAACCACTTTAAGGGGTGAAATAGTATGAGAGGAGATGAAAGGACAGAGATCCTCGACTACGGCTTCCTCCCATCACCAGTCCAATGAAAAAAACCTCACATGGACCTCAATACCTTCTCTGCTATACAAGCCTTAATGTTTTCTATTTGGCTAGAAGGTTCTATGTATCTACAAATATATAACAAATAAAACTTGCAGGCAAAAATAATTCGGTTTCCATAGAAACACCCTTTTTTTCCTGAAAAATACAGCAGTGTCTGAAATATTTCTCTTATTTCATTTGTCCCCATTTCTCTGCATCAGGAAGCTCTTCCACCAACAAACAGAAGAAAAAAAAAAAGTATCTACAAACTTTGTAAACAGACCTGTGTCTTCCAAAAAACATAAATAATTCAAAATATTAACAGCCAAATGATGCAGAAATCAGTGTTTGAATAAGCAAAGGGCAAAAAGAACAAATGTACAACATCATCCAGATAAAGAGAAGCGAAAGCAAAGAGCTAAGCTCCCGAGAGATCCGCCCCTCTCATCCAATGAGTTCTCCAGGCTTTAGTCTCTGTGGAGACGAGCAGGTGTTGTGTGTCGTACCGAGGGGCAGAGCTGATCAAAGGGACGTCTCTAGGCTGTGCATGGGGCTCCCGGGTGTTGAGGGAGTGGCTGGCTTGCTGGGATCCAGGAAGAGGTGGATGCCGCTGTCTACGGCATTATTGTTCTGATTGGGCGAGGGTGGGGGAGGAGGAGTGGGAGTGGCGTTTCTCTTAGTGGGGGCGTCGTCCTCTGCATCCGTGTCATCGATGAGGGGGATGTGGGGTTCTGAGTCCTCTATCCGGAACTCCGGATGGGTCATGAAGTTGTGGATGGAGCTCCGAGACTCTGGCTTCTCCAGGCCCTCATAGGGCGACAGCGAGCTGCGGAATGCATTCACCACCCGGATCTGTGGGAGAACAGGACGTAAAGTCAGCCTTGCCGCTCGCAGAGATCTGCCACTCGTTCGCACACACGTACACAACAGGCATACAAAGTCAAACATCACTTCTTTTTCTTTTTTCTTTTTTTTTTTTTAAGTAAAGGTTAAACCAAATGCCAAATGGACTGGTTTTAATTGATGAGTGGAGAGCAGTGAGGTTAGCGCACCAAAACCGTCTGAGAGGGAGTGTGTGAGCGGTCAGATGTCGTGCAAAAGAGAGAGAAAGAGAGAGAGAGAAAGAGAGAGAGAGAGAGAAAGAGAGAAAGACCAACTCTTGAAAACCTGATGCTTGTGTTACGGTGAGCTTATCCTCTGACCAAGGGACAGAAAATCCTCTTTTCTCAGGATTGAGAAGTAACAGATGTACCAAACTGGAAAAAACTTCTCAGTTGTAAATCACATATAGCCAATTATTCAAAATGCAAATGAGAAATAGAGAGAGAAAGAAAACAGAGGAGACAAGGAGAAGAGAGAGGACATGGTAACCCCAGAGGACACAGCTCAACACATGAGGTTAATATTTTTGGGCATGCTTGTATTGGTGGGGAGGTATAGATCACTTATTATGTTGTGAATTAGAGACGCAAAACTTTAAAGCAGCCAAGCAAGTTTAAGCTAACCAGCACAAGTAAATTCACAAACGGTCTAGAGATGTGACCCATGCAGAGCAGCGCTACCTTGTGTTTCAACAGAGGTAAACCTTTGAGTATAGCCCATGACACATTTCACAGAATCTAAGAAGGAATATGCGGCAGTCAGTGTCGTAGCGTTTCAGACTCAGTTTCCCAAAGTCCGATATCCTTTTTTTTTTTTAGCCCATTTCAAGACTAAAAAACAACAGACAGTTTCAAACAAAATGCAAAGTGCCCTGAACAGAGAAAAAGGGTTTGTGGACAGCCAGGACCTGATGAAAGATGGAAATATTGATGTGGTTAGAATTGTGCTGTAAGACAAACAGAAACGACATGATTTCACCAGCTTCTCTTCCAGATCGCAGATCATCCCTGTAAAATAACAAAGTTACATAAAAAAAGACAGACAGAGAGAAAGAGAATGATAAAACTGGCACTTAGTAGAGCATGTGAAAGTGTGAGAAAGAAGAACCCGTGTTGAGTACAGACAGTAACGCCAAGAATGAGTGAACGAGCAAAAACTGACACCACAAGAAAGGTGACGAACAGCAGGATTACAGAAAGAGGGGAAAAGGAAGTTCATTTGTGGCTAAACTACAGCACAACATCCAGCATTTCTGTTAAAAAGACGATCCAACAGAAACCTAAAATACTTACCAGAACGACGCCTTAAAAATGTCCCGCAAACCCATTCACAAGACCAATTTGGCGCGATTGGCTGGGTTATCAGTGTGACCATGGGCGTATACTCAAAACATTTACACGCGGAAGACTATGAGCCTGGAGAGCACGCACAGGGCTGCAGACACACCAGATGGTATTAGACAACTACTCTTCATCGGTGAAACCCAGCCAAAGCCATCAAACACAGACACCTCAACCTTAACACTTAAGATACACAGCCGTTAACATTGAGAAGCAATGTGGAAGATGTTTCGAGATACAAATCGTTTCGAACAAGAGAGAAGGAGACATTAGGAGAAGAATGAAGACCGTTAGGCGAGAGGAGGAAATGTTAATTGTCATGCACTAATAAACACGCACTCACACCCGACAGTGGCAGAAGCGGTGTTGAAGGCAGTAGCAGGAGATAAGGCTACATGTGTAGGGCTAGAAACATTGGTTACATCGAGCTGTTGGCTGGTGCTGGAGGGCTGGCGCCTGACGGCCGCCTGAAAGGAAATTCCGCTCTGGAACGCACTCACTACATCCATCTGGAAGGAATCAGAGAGTGTGATAGGCCCAGAGAACGCACAGGAGAGAGAAAGAAAGAGTCAGAGGAAGAAATGAGAAAAGAGAAGGGATCGAGGAATAAGGGCACCCATATAAAGACAGAGAGTAGCTGAGAGAAGAGAAGAAAAAAAAGGCACTGAATTAAAAGAACCTGACCTGACATCTGCCTTTAGCATTGATCGGCTTATTGCACTGATAAATTGCATTAATAAACCCTCTTCCACCAGTATAAAGGGAAAAAGGGAAATAAATACAAAGATCGAAATTAAGCAAGGCGGGCATTAGGGCTCCTGACTGCGGAGTTGTGCTGTTTTCGAGAGGTTACCTGAGTCTGAATGCGGTTGAGGCCTCTGAACCACAGAATCTGCCCCCTGCGGAGCTCTCGCTCAGCATGATCGATTTCCTCCATGTCATCCAGCTCCTCCAGCTCCTCATCTGGGATTTCCTCTTTCTGCGTGCCGTGACCAGCAGTCTTCAGGAACTTCAGCCGACTTGTGGGGATCGAGGAAATGATCTGAATGAAAGAGCGTAGATAGATATCAAGTGGGCCAGGAAAAAAAAAATGCTGTCATGCAATTTAGCTCACTGGCATTAGGGGGCACTGCTCTATAACTATTGAGGAGTTTGTATTGGTGCAAGTTACAGGCTGGCTACAAGAAGCTGATTTATATAATATAAGGAGGAATAGTCAGATGATGCTCACCTGTCCCCAGAGTAGACATCCAAAACCCAAGAAGACACACCATAGCCACTGTTCAATATTGAGCCCCACACAGCTGAATGGCTTTCCTCCAAACTGCACGATCACAATCTGAGGGGGAAAGTGTCAAATAGATCACTTTTTTCCCCCACTTATTGAATTCATGACATTATATTTGGATCACACAAGCATTTTTAATTCAGAAATATCTATTTATGTTTAAGTAGTCAATGTGCTCTGATTATAGGCCTTCACGTGGACTCACTGCATACCTGAATAACAAAAGTCCCAAAGACGATGCTACAGAAGATCAAATTGTTGAAAATGCCTTCAAAGACATTTCGTTCCCCGTGGATCTTCCGTGCATTGATTTCATTAAACAGCTGCATCAACACAAAGGTGTTGAAGACGATGGTGTAGTGCTCAGAAGGGGGAGAGTGAAGAGGGGCATTACGCCCACTGTCAATGTCGAATATCTTCTCACCTGAAAGTTGAGCAGAAAGTAAAAACATTGCAGTGTTAGAAATAAGGCTCTTTGTAGCATCGTAACAAAATTAAGGATATAACAGCAGTTACAATAGACAGGGTGCAGTCAAATGGCTTATAAAACAATTAAAACTAACATCTGTTGGTTATTAATAATTATTTATATTATTTTAACTTATCACAACCTGCAGGCTCCTCCCTTTTCATGGATGTTTGCTTTATGCTATTATAATGACTCGGTTGGTTTAATCATTCTGTTGCCTGAACATGTCCAAGTTCTTACCAGCAAAGAGCAAAGTGAAGATGATGGTGAGCTGGTAGACTCCATGACCCAATATGTTCTTCATCATTGTCCTGGAGATGAGGGGTTTATTACGGCCGTAAGGCTTCCTCAGCAGAAGAGATTCGGTGGGGGGTTCAGTGGCCAAGGCCAAAGAGGCAAATGTGTCCATAATCAGATTTACCCATAACATCTGTACAGCTTTCAACGGAGAGTCCTGGGAGAGAGAGAGAGAACAGGAGGTGACCGTTCTGACCTCATTCACTGCTGCCACCTTCATAATGTTCAAAAACACCCTCTCAGTTATGCATTTGCATGAGTACTGACTTTTTGCATTTTGTGCAGTTTTTCGGTGGAAATCTGCACTATTCTGCATAATGAATTTAAACGTGAATACTGAGCTGAAAAATGATCCGTTTAGACGAAATATTTAACACAAAGCGCAGAACTACGGGAATTAGAGGTGCTGAAATTCTGGCGGAGTCTGCGAGCAGAAATAATGAGTGGGCCAGCTCATGAACGATATCCAGGGACAATTACATACGAAACAAGCAGAACACCTGAGGCCTGAGCCCACGTCCAGCCTTGGCTACTGACAGCAAAGCAAAAGCGCGAATGTAATCCTCCCGTTCATTATGCAATAATACAGGACCTCAACTGCAATCAGCCTGACTATCATTCCATTTAACAGAGGAGAGCTGGCTCATTTCGGACTGGTGCTTTGTCTGTGGACAGCAGTGCCAGATCCCATGCTGACAGCCTGCAAGTCTTCATGCCTCAGCCTAACAATTTCCAATCACTTCACACAGGATGGGTAGCAATCAGCTGCTTCCATCAACCACCATGGTTCATCTGTTAAGAAGCAATCCATTGCGCAGAACTGCACTATTTATCTTAACAGCAAGGTCAGCTGCAGCGTTATTGGTAGAAGAGAGGTTTTTTTTAATGATACCTGTGTGATGCAAGCTCCAGTAAAGGCCACGATCACAGCCACCACATTGACGGTGAGCTGGAACTGGAGGAATTTTGAAATGCTGTCGTACACATTCCGCCCCCACATGACTGCCTTGACAATGCTGCTAAAGTTGTCGTCAGTGAGGATGATATCGGAGGCTTCTTTAGCCACGTCTGTGCCAGCAATGCCCTGAAAATAACAAGCACACAATATAAAAGGCATTCAAATCAAAATCGAATGCACAGAATCCTTATAGAATTCTTTTTTTTCTTCTTTTTTTTTGCCACATACCATGGCAAACCCAACATCTGCCTTTTTTAAGGCAGGGCCATCATTGGTGCCGTCTCCTGTTACCGCCACAACCTGCCTCTTCTCCAAAACAGTGCTGTCAATTATACCTGAAGGAAAAGACATGCGTCAAGACACACAGCGATTCCAGAGACACTCTTTGAACACAGAATTAATAGCTCATACTGTAGGAGCGAGTCTCTGAGCACCTTTGACTAGTGTATGCTTGTCTGTCGGCGAAGATCTCGCCAGCACCCGGAGTTTAGGCCATATTTTGTCAATCCGCTCTTGTTCGATCTGGAAGAAAAAATAAAAAAAAAGGACTCATATTATGAGCTTGTGAGCTTCTGTGTTTGTGTGAAAAGTCGTGCCATTAATAGACTGTGCCTTTCACCTCTCCCTTTTCATTACGGATCCGGCGGTTGAACTCTTTGCCCTCCAAGCAGAGGAAGTCATCTCCTGCCTGCAGGATGCCACATTTAGTTGCTATAGCGCGGGCAGTGTTAAGGTTATCCCCGGTGACCATGCGCACTGTGATTCCAGCACGCTGGCACTTTCTAATGGCATCAGGGACCTGAGCAGGAAAGAACAAGTGAGCATGACCGAGAAGTTATTACTGCAAGGGACTCTTTCTCAAAATTACAATAGTTAGGTATTTCTATGGTTGAATTTTATTAGGGCTGCAATAAACTATTATTTTGATAACTGATTATTTCTTTCTTTGATAAATTAGGGAAAGTGTTTCCCATCTGTACCACCACAGTTTCATAATGAACTAAAAATTTATTTAAACTTCACATAAAAGGTCTTTAACGTGATCTAAAAGCTCTGCGTTTTCCGCCAAAATAAAAGCTCAAAGGTTTTTCCTCTTGCAAGTGTAGAAATTAGAACAAAAGTAAGTTCCCTAATGTAGCGTAAAGAAATATAATATTATGAAGTATCAATTTACATTTATTTGACAGTGCATTTGTTATATGACTATTATATGTCATAGGGATAATAATAATAAAAATACAAAAGTATTATTATGATGATGATTATTATTATTATAATATTCTAATTGTTTGGCTTCCTAAAACACCAGTGTGAATGCAATGTAGACACTATACAGGTCCTTCTCAAAAAAATTAGCATATTGTGATAAAGTTCATTATTTTCCATAATGTAATGATAAAAATTAAACTTTCATATATTTTAGATTCATTGCACACCAACTGAAATATTCCAGGTCTTTTATTGTTTTAATACTGATGATTTTGGCATACAGCTCATGAAAACCCCAAATTCCCATCTAAAAAAATTAGCATATTTCATCCGACCAATAAAAGAAGTGTTTTTAATACAAAAAAAAGAGTCAACCTTCAAATAATTATGTTCAGTTATGTACTCAATACTTGGTCGGGAATACTTTTTCAGAAATGACTGCTTAAATGCGGCGTGGCATGGAGGCAATCAGCCTGTGGCACTGCTGAGGTGTTATGGAGGCCCAGGATGCTTCGATAGCGGCCTTAAGCTCATCCAGAGTGTTAGGTCTTGCGTCTCTCAACTTTCTCTTCACAACATCCCACAGATTCTCTATGGGGTTCAGGTCAGGAGAGTTGACAGGCCAATTGAGCACAGTAATACCATGGTCAGTAAACCATTTACCAGTGGTTTTGGCACTGTGAGCAGGTGCCAGGTCGTGCTGAAAAATGAATCTTCATCTCCATAAAGCTTTTCAGCAGGTGGAAGCATGAAGTGCTCCAAAATCTCCTGATAGCTCGCTGCATTGACCCTGCCCTTGATAAAACACAGTGGACCAACACCAGCAGCTGACATGGCACCCCAGACCATCACTGACTGTGGGTACTTGACACTGGACTTCAGGCATTTTGGCATTTCCTTCTCCCCAGTCTTCCTCCAGACTCTGGCACCTTGATTTCCGAATGACATGCAACCACTCAGCAACAGTCCAGTGCTGCTTCTCTGTAGCCCAGTTCAGGCACTTCTGGCGCTGTTTCTGGTTCAAAAGTGGCTTGCCCTGGGGAATGCGGCACCTGTTGCCCATTTCCTGCACACGCCTGTGCACGGTGGCTCTGGATGTTTCTACTCCAGACTCAGTCCACTGCTTCCGCAGGTCCCCCAAGGTCTGGAATCGGTCCTTCTCCACAATCTTCCTCAGGGTCCGGTCACCTCTTCTCGTGTTGCAGCGTTTTTTGCCACACTTTTTCCTTCCCACAGACTTCCCACTGAGGTGTCTTGATACAGCACTCTGGGAACAGCCTATTTGTTCAGAAATTTCTTTCTGAGTCTTACCCTCTTGCTTGAGGGTGTCAATGATGGCCTTCTGGACAGCAGTCAGGTCGGCAGTCTTACCCATGACTGCGGTTTTGAGTAATGAAACAGGCTGGGAGTTTTTAAAAGCCTCAGGAATCTTTTGCAGGTGTTTAGAGTTAATTAGTTGATTCAGATGATTAGGTTAATAGCTCGTTTAGAGAACCTTTTCATGATATGCTAATTTTTTGAGACAGGAATTTTGTGTTTTCATGAGCTGTATGCCAAAATCATCAGTATTAAAACAATAAAAGACCTGAAATATTTCAGTTGGTGTGCAATGAATCTAAAATATATGAAAGTTTAATTTTTATCATTACATTATGGAAAATAATGAACTTTATCACAATATGCTAATTTTTGGAGAAGGACCTGTATAAGAAAACTAAAAATAGAGTTGCGAGTCCCCTTTAAAGTCCAGGTACAAGTCAATTCACAATTCATTTTTTTTTCTTTGTTAAATTTGCACAGTGAATATGGGTTGGAGCTCTTAATTTGGAACTTTCAAAATGCACCAGATTGATGAATTTAACTTTAAAATGTACACAATTCTCTTACGGAGGGGCCGAGGTCCACCCACAACAGTCTCACAAAATCCAGCGGGATTTCCATTTTTTACAAATTGTTATTCCACATCCTGCCCAATGTTGTCCTTCAAACAATGTACAATTTGAAGACAATGAAAAAAAATATGTTGAATGTATCCAAGTATGCCATGTGCAATTTAACATTATGTGGGGTTAAACTGATTGCTTACCATTTGAAAGTAGAAATTAATCACTAAATAAAAATTATATTAAAGAAAGATTGTATTACTCATGTTACATATAAAATATTATCCTTATATTTAATGTCTTTAATGTAAACAAGAAATATTTTAGAAAAATTAATATTTTAGTCAGAATTATTGCACTCCTTATATTGAACTCCGTCTCTTTTTGCGCATTCACGTGCTTGGTGCCAACTCGCTTGCTGTCAGGATAAGCCTTTAAGCAAAATGGAAACACTTGCGTGGCTTTCTAACATTTACACAAGGATATAACCATAACATTTAAGTAATGTGCTGAGGAAAACGTGTTACAAATGGCTACTGCTTGTACCTCTGGTCTGACTGGGTCTTCAATACCAACGACACACAAACAGGTGAGCCTGCTGAGGATATCGTTCTCGTTTTCCCAGTCTGGTTCTCCTTCAGAAACAGGGAAGTCCCTGTAAGCCAGGCAGATGGTCCTCAGGCCCTCAGAGGCCATAGGCTCGATCACTTTCTTCACCATGTCATCTCGGTCTCTGGGCCGGAAAACCTTTGCCTCACCCGTCGCTGTCAGGACTTTAAAACACCTGGGTGAGGAGAGAGCAGGTAAGATATCGCAGATACCCAACCGCACATAGCAACTGAGCCATACAAGTAATTTCTCCAGGGAAATCTATCATTAACGCAGCCAAGGGGCTTTGGAGGTGAAGCATTTGATCTGCCAATCAAGATTGCTGACACACCTCTCACACACTCTTTAAGAAAAGCGATAGAATACTGCAACGTTTTACTCATCCTTTGAAATGCATCCTATGGTGCCAAGCTATTAACAAATGACCAAACCAAACATTTATGATTGAGCATGACATACTTCTTCAGCAGAATCTCAGAGGCTCCTTTGCTGAACATCCGGAAGCTTCCGTCAGCATTCTTCACCACGGTGCTCATGGATTTCCTGACGGAGTTGAAGGTGTAGACTTTGTAAAGCTTCTCTTCAGGGATTTCGTTGCGGATTGCTTGATAGTCTTTTTTCAAGTCCACAGCAAAGCCCAGCAAGGCACATTCAGTTTTGTTGCCCACCTGACGATTCAGGCCTCCCTCCTTCTCAGGGGGCTGGAAGAAAAGATAATCTAGTTAAAAATCATAAAAACTATAATATGAGATATGCTTTAAAACATCTTTCAAAAGGGTTTTAATTCAGCCACCGGTGCTAAACTGCCAAAATGTATATCAGTAAAAGATACAGCATCACGATATACTGTTATTTAAAGGGAGAGTTCACCCAAAAATAAACATTCTTTCATCATTTACTCTCCCTCAAGTTGTTCCAACCCTGTATGAGTTTCTTTCTTCTGTTGAACACAAAAGATATTTTGAAGAACATTGGTAACCAGACAGTTGACGATAGCCATTGACTTCCATAGTATTTTTTTTCCTGCCTATTTAGTATTATATTATTAAATAATTAGCTTTTATTTTTATATTTTCAGTTTATCATTTTAATTTTAGTTTAAGTTTTAGCCATTTTGCTATTTGTTTATGTCTTTTTGATTTTTTGTCATTTTAGGATGAAGTAAAGTCACTATTGACTGATAATGTATAGTTAAAAATGCTCAATCAAAAAAAACAAAAAAAAATTAATTTAATGAAAATAACTCACCATGATTTTGGTGGTGTAAGCGCAGTTGACACTGATGCCCACTGTGAGCAGCTCCATGATGCTGGCAGGAATGAGATCAGGCTCAGGGACTTTCTTGTAGTACTTGTCAGCAATATTGACCTGAACAACTTTCATCCGGTTCATAGTCAGAGTCCCTGTCTTATCCGAACAGATGGCTGTGGCATTGCCCATAGTTTCACAGGCATCAAGATGCCTCACCAAATTATTGTCTTTCATCATTTTCTGAAATACAACAGCAAAGTAAAACAATGAAAAATTTGGGATGGTAGCAGGGAGGTGATAAACTGACAGATAAACAATAAACAGATTGAGCGCAAAATTAAACAGGAAAGTCCACTAATCCCCAACTAAATGGCAGAAACCCAGCGAAGTAATATTACTGAAACAGCTACATGGGGAGGGTAATAAATGCGAAGCGATATGTGAAAAAGAGATGGCAAATCATGATTATTAGATCAGCATATGCTGCACATTGTCAGAACAAATGGCTAACGTCACACCTCTAAGATGTCCACATCATGAAAACCATGAACATTTAAACAAAAGATGCAGGGTCATACTTTGACAGAGTAAGCCAGCGAGATGGTTACAGCCAGCGGAAGACCCTCTGGGACGGCCACCACCAGCACAGTCACACCGATGATAAAGAACTTAACAAAGAACTGGATGTAGATGGGCGTGCAGTCTTTTTCCCAAGGAAGGTCCTGGACCCAGAAAGTGTCCACCACGAACAACACCACCAAAATGATTACTGTGATGGCTGACATCACTAGACCTGCACAGAGACACATACATTAACACCTCTAAAGCCCAATGCGCACACCGAAAAAACCATTACCACTGAGAGATTGACTGCTAGGCTTCAGAGACCTCACACCTGACAAATGCAGTTTTCTGCTCTGTGTTGACATATTTCCTATTAAAGTTTGTTGAGACATCCATTTTTAAATAGCCAACAGGCTTTAGTTATGTCACGGCCATGAAACTACTGCTAGTCAGTTTAAGGTATTAGGGGGTGGGATTTTTTTCATAGTAGATAGCATTTGATTGGACAAAAATCTGTGTAATGCTGGACGAGTCATCAATATATTTGGCTAGTTTTCCCAGAAGAGAAAGACTGTAGATTTAAAATGCATCTACCTTCTAAAGTGTCGTTTTCTCAACTTTTAGGAGGACACTAGCAGATATAGATGCCCTCAAAGTGAACATGCTTACCTGCTTTTCCGATTTGGACCGCTAATTTGGTCAGCTTTCCTTGCAAGACCGATTTCTCTTTCTTTGACATGTTGGATTTTCTCTTCTCCTCACCCTCAGCTGCTTCATCACTGTTTAGAGGCTGCATCTCCATTGCGGCACCATCCTGGGCTTTAGCTACGAAGAGAAAGAAAAGAAAACAGTGAATATGCAGTGGGCAAAGGAATTCACTGCTCAGACCACAGGAAGCCTTTTCTAATTAAATTGTGGTTCCCCCACGTGACAAATATAATTGAGAAGATTAATTATAACAGTGATTATAAATGAATGATCTTTTTTTTTTACAGTCTGAAAAAAGAGCTCAAGATCGTCCTCACATTTAAGAGCCACATGCAAACCCATGTGACCAAGTCACCAAGGAGACATAAAACCTCATCGCCACACTCAGATGTCCAGCCCATCACTTATCACTATCGGCTATAAAAGAAGACATGCACACACTTAGCCTGATCTCAAGGCCATTGCTCTGCGTGCTAAAAGTACAGCCTGCCAGTGAGGTGACATCACACAAACAAAGAACTCAGCATGCATGCAATCATACAGACAAGCACTCAGCAGGATATCTACGTCTAACGCCGCTGAAGCATGACGTAGTAGACTTGTGTGCAGGATTTAACGGGTGTGTGATGTGAGGTAATGTGACTTCATCTGAATTAGCGGGGGGTAAGGGGCGATCTGGAACTGCTATTTTACCGTGCTGTGCTGCTGCGCCCTACTAACAGAGCTGTAGCGCTAGTCTGGTGGATTAAAACTCATTTCTGGCAGGGCGATCTGTAGCAGGGGCTTTAATAAACAAGCATGGTCTACTTTTAGAGTAGAGTTTGATTCTGAACACAGGGTGGCCTGAATGTGGACACTGCCCTGCTTGGGAAGGTGATTTTAGATAATAAAAGGTTTCAAGCGAGACAGGTGCACATATCTGGACACTGCTAATTCAAAGGTCGGTAAAATTAAAAATTAAATAACTGTTTATTATTTGAATATATTTTTTAAATGTAATTTATTCCGCTCTTTAGCATCACATGGTCCAGAAATCATTCTAATATGCTGATTTGGTGCTCAAACATTTCTTATGAATGTTGAAATCAGCTATGCTGCGTAATATTTTTATGGAAACAGTGATACAATTCTTTGTAAGATTCTTTGAATAGAAAGTTTGAATAGAAAGTTAAAAAGAACAGCATTTATTTTTCAAGAGTTCTGTCGCTTTTGATCAAATGAACGTGTTCTTACTGAATAAAAGTATTTACTCATTTCAAAATCCTACTGACCCAAACTTTTGAACCGTCGAGCTCCAAAACACTCTTAAAACCAACCTAACCTCTCAACACTACACACACACACACACACACACACACACACACTTCTTTGCACCTCACTAGTGTGGATAAGCTTTAATGAAGATCCAATAGCACTAATGGGTTAAGGCAATGGTTTTAATGCAGTCTGCAGTTAGTAAGAGGGTGGCCTGCTAAGCCAATATGGTGTTCATTATGTCATTAAGTCAATAGGGTAACTAACCTTTCTTTCTGTTCTCCACAGAGCCATCTTGCTTTTTATCTGTGAAGAGAAAGAGAAAGAGAAGCCACATAACAAACTCACTAATTTATTCATTATTCACCATTATGTAAGCGACGGCTCTGCAGCGCACATTTGAACATATTTCCAATTATGCAAATCTTCTCTTTGATTTAACAGAATGAGAAAAGGCTCTCGAATATTTAAGAACAGATGTGTGCCTCAACCTCGGGAGGCTTGCAAATCCACTGCAGTGGCTTGACCCCAAACGCACAAAATTGTAAAGAGGTGCGCAGTCACTGAACAGCAACTTGGGGTCCAACCTCTGGAAGTACTGAAATATTCATGTATCTGCAGGCACTCATTTGGAGCCCCAACACAGGCTGCCAGAAATGCATTAAATGGCAGTTAGTTAATGGAGTGCACGAGAACTTGTTACATTTTTCCAGGAGTTACTGCTTCAGACATTTTATACCAGACGAAAAAATACTGAAGAAAAAAAAAGGTCTTTTACGAGATAGACAAAAGCACACTTTCATGAATACAGAAACAACACAGGCCTATTCAATTCATTTCTCTGCAGCCACAGTAGCTACAGAATGAAAAGGCCACAGGTTGGTCTATTTTAGTTTCTGAGGCAGACTAAAACGGCACCAAATAATACAGACAACTTACTTTTCTTCTCTTTCTTCTTCTCTTTTTCTTTTTTCTTCTTCTCCTCCTCCTCCTCATCCTCGTCATCTTCTCCCGCCCCCAATAACGTGAAGATGATTCCAGTTTGGGAATTGACTCCAACAGCAGTGACAACCATTTTTCCAGAACCCTCCATGACATGAGTACCTGCACAGAGGAAGATGAGGTGAATAAAGGTCATGTGCCATTATTTCTGTGTTCTGGTAATGGTCCAGAACACAAATATGTGGAAGACTAAAAAAGTGACGAACCATCAAATGTCTCACAGCTCAGCTTTATGAGAGATAACTAGTTATCTAGAGTATCCAATTTAGTAGAGTATTTAGTATTCAAAATGTGGGTGTAAGTCCTGAATATTTTGGGCTCACTCTCATTTGGAACCAAACTGTGTTTGAGAAGGTAACAGTTTTAAGCATTATACAGGCAGGTCTTCTGATTTTTTTTTATTATGCTCTATGAACACTAGTCATTTACTTATTGGGCTTTTTTTTTTTTTTTTAAATGGAAATGACTGGCCATTTTTATGCCTCCCATCTCAGGCTTCTATTATAACTCTACTATAATTGAGGCTTGAGGAGGGGGACTATGAAAAAATGTCAGGGAGAGGTTTCTGCAAGGCTAACGCAAGCTCCGCTGGAGGAGTGCCCACTCAGGCTCGCAAATCCCCCTTCATCTCCTCTGGGAAGGCACACAGCAATATCATTCTATCAGAGGATCAACTTGCTTTCATAAAATGGGATTAGCTGAAGATGTGCAATAGCCTTGCTGAGAGGGAGCAGGTCCTACATAGCCAACATCTGAACTCAAAAGCTGGACATTTATTTGGTTTGACTGAACTTTTGGGTAGAGGCGAGACAACTCAACAGAAAATGCACAAAAGTTGTTGTTTTTTTAAACTTTTAACAACACTAATGATCGGTTGCTGTCGCTGTGGATTATATCTTCATGTCCCACCTGACAGCAGCATAGGATCTTTCTCCATCGATTTCTTCACATGGTCAGACTCTCCAGTTAAAGAGCTCTCATCTATTTTGAGGTCGTTGCCCTGGATGAGAACGCCATCAGCAGGCAGGAGGTCGCCTGACAAAGAAGGTATCCCATCACAATAATGTTCATTTCTGTCAGCAGTTTTTGAACTTATTTCAAGGTGACTATACAGGAAAAGGTAATAATCACTCAACACTAGTGAAATGTTAGACTGGCACTTTTGACATCCCTCTAGAAAGGAAATGAGAAATCTCAGCAAATAAATGTCAGCTTACCATATTTAATTTGTGCAACGTCCCCGACGACAATCTCGGCCACAGGGATAGGAATGACTTGCCCTCCCCGAACCACCGTAAACTTTTGCTCTTGTTCTATGCGGCTCTGTAAGCCACGAAACTGTTTCTCCTTGCTCCAGTCATTAAATGCTGTTACGAGCACCACACAAACAACAGACAGGAGGATCGCTGCTCCTTCTATCCATCCAGCTTCAGATTCTCCTTCATCCTCTACTCCACCCGCTGCATTCCCGCAATCTGCACACACACACACACACACAAACAATAAAACTCAGCTCAGAACAGCCTAAAATTGAGAAGCTATAAATAAAGCAGAAATAAAGAAATGGGTTACTTACTTTTACTGCCTGAATCCGGAGGTTTATAAAAAGAAAGGCCTAAAGAAACTATTGCTGCCACTTCCAAAATAATCAATGTTACGTCTTGTAATGCTTCCCATACTAACTGAAGAAAGGTTTTTGGCTTTTTCGGAGGTATAAAGTTCTGTCCAAATGCTTCTTTTCTTTTGTCAATATCTAAGGGCTGCCCACTTAATCCTGGAAGAAAAAGAGTGAGAAAGAAACACAAAATTAAAAACTCAAGTAAACAAAGAACACAGGCCTTCATATATATGATACTTAATGACTTTATATGAGAGTAAGCGTTGAAAGTTACGAAAGAGATACAGTCTTTATGAATAAGAAGAAATATATGCATTTAATCGATTATGAGCTATTAGCACAGCTAATCCATTAATACTGGCCTTACAGCAGTAAAGTGAGTAGGATTTTGACAAGATCCTGAGAATTTCCTGGGTGTGAAAACTTAAGTTAATCCAGGACCAATGCCAAAAACTGACAGGTCAAAAACAAATGTTGGGTTCATTGTACACCGTCATTCTCAGGAATCATTCAAATGCACTGGTGTAACAGCAGTCCTCTGGTTTGCCTATTTGAATAACTCTCAACATTCAAAGCAGGTATTCAAAGTAGTCATGGTGTGTGCGTTCAGTTCACTCACACTCACCACATTTTAAGAAACAAAGAAAGGATGTACATGTGAATGAGCCATGCGGACGAATAGATTGTGTGTTTAGACACTAGTGTCTGGGCGTCAGAATGAATGTTTATGTGTGACTGAACAGAATGGTCAGCAGAGCCTATTGTCAAGACAACATCCTCCACATTACTCAGCAAAGCCATAGAGCCGCTTGGCTTTTGCTGTCACCCATTGAGCTGAAGGTTTCACTGCATATTAACACTCAGTGTCTCAAAAGCACATTTCTGCTACTGGATAACACAACTTTTATCCATACACAACCAAACAGCTTTTTGTTTGGACAACTTCAATGTCTGCGACATATGCATTCATGAATTCATTTGACCAATGATTTTATCCAAAGCAACTTACACAGCATTTGAGGTATACATGGGAATTCCTGGAGCTCAAACAGTAGAGGTCATTGGCTTGATTCCCAGAGATAATGTTCTTGATTATAATTATTAAGCATAAATGTTCAAATGTATACCTTGAATGCAATGCAAGTTGATATGGATTAAATGCATAAATGTAATTGATTTCTCATTGCTAGCGCCATGATCTACCAACACAGTAAAAAAAAAAAAAAAAAAAAAATTTGAAGGTATAAAAGATTATTGGACTGTTTTACAAGAAAATACTATTTAAGTCTTTCTATTTCATGTTTCATTAAATGTGTTGCTTGCCATTTCTTTGTAATGAAAATCCTTTGTAATGACTAAATCCTGCACCAATTGTTTTTTTTCCACTTCAAAAAAATATAGCAAGATTCTTCACTGCTGCTTAAAAATCTAGCAGTTTCTATTCTAGTGGAAACTATTTCACAGAACAATCTGAACATTATAATCTGTGACTAATAAAAAATAAATTTTGCTGAAGGCAATGTCATGCAAAAAGATTACTATCACTTCAACGATGACATGTAGATAGGCCTACATAGATCCTGAAATAAGAAAGAGAAACCAAAAATGAAGCAAACTAAAAATGTTAGTTTGTACTGGTAACCAATACTTATTGATGAAAGCACAGCAGCTAACTGCTGAAAACTTCTGCTTGCTTCAACGCCAGTGCATTAAATCCAGGTTTGTGTAGTGTGGAAATTGAGGCTGAGGATTACATTCTCTCTCTCACTGCTTGGAGAGTGTGGGCTAAGGAGCAGATGAGTCAGGTCTTACGCCTCTGTCAAAAATGCATTTATGCTGCAGTACACATCTCAATTCCACTCTCACTCAAGATCAAGCAGACAGCTAGTTTAAAGCATCACTGAAGCGAAGATTAAACAAGAAGAAGAAAAAAATAAGACCATCAAACCATGGCCATTTAGACAGCTAATTATTCATTTGCATGCTACTGAGCGCAGAATTAGCGCTATGATTGCTGGAAGTGCTAATACGTTTTAGGTGTTGCGAAGACTTCAAGGTTTTTGCAATTTCCTCAAAGGAGACCAAATCATTTGACGTCAGTTTCTCTTTTCACCCGAGACCTTGAAAGCCACAAAAACAGGGGCCTCTATAGACAAGAAAATGTTTTTACTAATCTCTAATGTGAAAATCCATGAAAAAAACATTTAACAAGCTAGACAAGACAATAGAAAACATTAAATTATGAATAACTATGCTAATCAACCCATTCAGACATCAACAAAGCAAATTATAAGCAATGGTTTTGAATTACTTTACAAACAACAATCTACTGAGCTCCATGCTTTTTTTTTTACTAAAAGCTCATTCATAATAAACATCTATAGTAAGTGCTTAAGACAGAAGGATATTTCAGACAGGTGCAGTAGCTGCACCTAAAACGCAAAGTTTGTCTTTTCTGTGCATCCATCTCTAACTTCCGCTATTGTTTGAGCCAATATTGCTGGGTCGGTCTGGTTAGGATGCTCACACAAACAGAGCAGTGTTTTGAAGTATACACCTTTCGTGGAAAAATCAATACTAAATTTAACACCCATTTTTAACTCTTACTGCCCCAGTAAGATTGTCCTAAGGGCCCATGAAATAGGTTAATACTAGTAGCCCTTTCAAATAAAAATCCGTTAACACAAATCTCAAATCGCAATTAAAGTCCCTCGTCTCTACACATGTGAATTGTTTAATATATTCGATTTGAGGAACCTTTCAATAGTAGTCAAATGGGCTAGCATAAATACATATTCACATGAATAACATGAAAAGAACATCACAATTTAAAGTGATGCCAAAAGAGCTTTAAAAAGTAACTAGTTAAATCAAAAAAGTAGAAAGATTAGTGGTGGCTTTGCTACGAAATTGAGAAATGGCCTACTTACTAATTAGAAATCCCTTTTCAATTGTCAAAGCTCTTGTAATCTTGAATGACTGCTTAATTTCCTATGGCAAAACTGAGTGATCTGATTAAGCTGTAAAACGTGTCATAACAGCAGGGCTGCCTGCCAGCGTGCTATTGTGAAGTGGAGGGAACCGGGCAGAGCTAAACCGGCGGATCACTGTGGGGCTCCAATCTCTATAAGGCCCTCTATAAGTCTGAGCACTGAATAGAATACCGAGGGAGAAATTCTCATACTATTCTTCTAAGACTAATACATAATTCACACCGTATACAAAGCTCGGACACAGCATGGGCCAAATTTCAGACAGTCTATTCAAGAAACAAAATAGGCATTTTTAGGAGTCATATCGATGTTATCAGTGTGACCCCATTATTTGAGCCATGAAGTCAAAATATATATTTCCAATGACGCTATAGTTCCCACTGACACCATGACAAAGGTATAGCTCTGGACTGCAGACAGCACAGTAAGCCTTTGTTTCAATCACTCAGTATTTCATCGACTGCTAATAAAAGTCAGACCTTGTGAGGGTAGGATGCAGCAGGTGACACTACACACAAGCACGCCATGCATATTAGAAGGTAGAATTGCTTCATTATTAAGACTGAAAGATAAGAGTTTGCTGTAGGGATGCATGATATATTAGCTACCATATCGGTATCGGCAGATATATGCTCATTTTTAATGTTATCGTCCCAATATAACTTTTTGGCTGATATATTAAAGTTAATGATAGTTAATGAATTATTTCCTTCAGCTGAGACACTTCAGATGCGCACTGTTCACCACGATGGTTTTGAATTGCTTGAGATATGATTGGAATCACTTATTAAGTGCAACATGTGCAGCGCAAGCCTGTCATATAGGCTACATAAAATTATAAGGAGAACATTATTATTGTGTGCTTGGGACATGGATTTTAATGGTGAGACTTTTGTTTTTGTAATCAGGCTCTCAAAAATTAGATAAAAACTTGATTTAGATTTAGATTTATCTATCAGTTATCAGCTTTCAAATATAAGGGAATTATCAGTTTTCGCTATCGGCCGGTACATCTGGACTGGATTGGACTATAAAATAGGCCAAATATGGACCTGAGCCATATCTTTCAGAATGATAGTCACCAACCAGAACATCTGAGCAAGCACACATAATACCCTATTTTTAACATTTTCTTCAATGGAGGAGCAAAACTAATTATAGGTCAATGCACTAATATTGTCCCTTTGTAGCTCTCCATCAGGAACATGAGCTACATTTTGACTTTAAATAACAAAAATGCATTACTGCTGATCAAGCCTGCATGCTAAATAGATAAGTGAAGTATTCTCACGGAAACACTGCCCAAAAGCCCCCAGTTGACATTGGTATTGATCTGCGACCCCAGCGTGTTCACGCACGAGAAAACGGTCTCAAAGAGCCTACAGAAAACTGCTATAGACATGGTGCCGTTTTAATCTGGGATCAAACTGAAAATCCCTTCCCCCAAGAGTTCAATCAAGGTCAGGTCAGCGATTAAACCTAATGTCTACAGAGAGGTAATAAACCAAAGGAGCTACAGATGTGGTCTGCACACTGACTCTGCACTTTTACCCTATGTTTCCCTAAAGACTATATATACCTGCTCACACATCTCTTCCAATGAAAGAAAGTAAAAGAAAATATCCAACTGTAAGCAGAGACAGCAAAAAGACAAAAAAAAATTCAAATAAAAATCGATAATAAAAATAATCAGTAATGAATTTTATTGTCGATTAAGTCAGATGTCTGTGATGTGGCACAGAAACTTCTGTCGATGATGTCACTTTGTACTATTTGCTGGGAGGAACAAGTTTACGACCAAAGTTGCCTAAATTATGGGAGAAATATGTATTAAAAGCTTCAAAGAAAGTCATGAGCATATGGCTGCATGTGGGGTGTCAGGTGCTTCGACAGATTGCTTGTGCTTTTTATTACTTACTGTACATGCTGTTATATTGCTAAAATAATCTTATTGGTAAATGTTTCAACCTCAAAAGTTAATTGAGTGCATCCTAACAGTAGGTGTTTTGCTGTTAAAATTAAAATACTCCTAAGAGCGCGATTGTGATTTAGCTTTCCTATAAAAAGAGATTAAAATAGTTGTAGCCCTAGAGATAAATAAAGAAATGGATACACAGTATGAGAAAAATGAAGGAAGATAGAGCAGGAAGGGTATAAAACTAGTCATTACAAAAGCTGTTAAATTTCTGCTGCAGCCACATTCTCACATGCTATATCAAATGGGATGATAAATGCATTTGTGTTTGACATTAAGGACTTTTATTTGAAATGTCAAACACACCGACATGCAGGATATTCTTTGTCTAGTCTAATTGTTTAGTAGGAAAGAAAGATCTTCATCTCAATCAGACATTGTGTAGATATTAGCATACTGTCTATGTGCTGCCTGAGCCCAGGCTCATGTAGCGAGCAGCAGCAGCAATGGGACAACAGCAGCAAACCTCCAAATAGACTGCAGATGCACTAAAGTACAGCAAGATACCATTCAAGTGTAACGGACCTGCTCACAACTGCTAACATCTGTATGTTTAGAGTGAAATGCAACAGTGCTGTTTAAAACCATCCAAAGAGTGGGTGTTGCTTCCACTATACCTCCTGGACCTGTTTTTTGCAAAGCAAAGAGAGTGCAAAATAATGATTATGTACCATCTACAGGCGATGTTTTCAGTCTGCTGCAAAGTCCATTAACGTCCGCAAAAGATTCCTGGATTCTGTGTAATCCTTCAGCCCCTCGCAGTTCCATGAGAGAGCGCAGATCATTAAGCGAGACCCCAAACTCTCCATCGTGATTGGGCTCTGCCACAGAGTTCTTCACCCCGCTGTATGAGTTGTTAGCCATGTCTCCCGGCTACACCGCGACTCAGCAAGGGTGGAAAAATGGCGTCCCAAAAGGAGAGCTATATCCTCAGGAGACCAATGGCAGTAGTTCCCATAAAAAGCTGACGTCCTTCAGAGGAGGAGGAGGAGGAGGAGGATGCCCGACTGCAGGTGGCAGGACTGGGATAACTCACAAGCCATTCTCATCAGCCCGTGGCGTTGCTTTCATTGTGAATGATACCTTAAACAATCAGCCCAAGGACCTGCAAAAAAAAGAAAAGAATGTTTGAGTATAAATAATAATACCATTCATATTACTAAATGTGCAAATCCCCAACTAGAAAATAGATTAGTTTGTTGATTTCAAAACAAAATGTCAACAAAAAAAACACCTTAAGTTTAGAAAACTCCCCATTGGGCTCGGACTTAGTAAGAACAAACTCATTGGCTGAGTTTCAAGGTGACATGCTACCCACTGTTACAGGCACAACTATGTGGGATGCGTGGAAAATGACCTGCCATCTTAACTATGTGAGAGACGGAAAAAAAAAGTGTAAATAAGCCCAATGAAACTGCTTGGACATATATCTTCATGTACACAAACAAAACAGAACACTCCGTATCTATAGCATGCCCTCAAACCAAATAACACAATATCAGACTTCACAGTTGAAACCCACTGGACTTTCAATGAACAATTTCTTTGGGACTATTTTAGTAGATAATAGGGCTAAATAAAATACAGACAATCAAGACATTGTCTGTCCGAGCACCATACAGCCAGTCTCTCCCTTGTCATGTAGCCAGTCATACCCTACCAGCCTCTACTATCCTTGCCTTTATCAGGAAGATTTCATTAAATTACATTATTAGAATTATAATAAAGGAAATTATCCAGCAGCAGTAGGGGTGATCTGTAAAGATTTAAGAAGGACCAGATAGAAAATTCAAACCATGAGGATGAGAAGATGGTGTTGTGTAGAGTGCTTTTTTTCTGTACACAGAGGTAAAAAGTGTAGTAGCCCTCCAGGACTGATTTACTTGCAGTAGTACACGCAGAGCGTGGAACAGCATGCTATTCTGTAACAGGCTACCAGCTGGGCTATCAACTTCTCTCACAGCCAATGTCATGAACACTGCAGACAAAAATTAAGTGAACAATCTTTGGCTAAAACTACTCTCTCAGGTGCTGAAACTCTGGACTTGACCTTTTTATGAAGCTGCGACAAAATGTGTTCCTGCACAACTAAAAATAAACACAGTAAAACAAAGAACATTAGCGAATAAAGTCTTAAGTACACCAGTCAACAAGCTCAATTTTATCTGTTATTAAAACTGGAAGCGAAAAGGGAAACACCCAAGAGCTTTGCACTGCAACGGCTAACTGTGTTCCTCCCTTTTGAAAAAACAATTAAATGATTTGGTCCTAGAACGTGTCTGTGCAAATAGAAGATGGGTTAACATCATCTCAAGGTTTCGTGGTACACATTTCATTATCACAGTTCATTCTGACAATTCAGAAAGAAAAGGCACTGTAAATAATGCGTGCAGGTTTCAAGTAGATAACCTCTTTCCTAAACAGTCAACCTATTTTTTCTTCCAGTTTTCATCTATGAGTGACTGCACGGCAACGATGAGGGAAGTGCCAAACCTTTGCTTAACCATGACAGTTTCAGGTTGCAGAGCAGGTCACATGTCACAACAGTGGAAAATCATTGTGATTGGATCTTCAAACCAACAGCTAACACATTATGGTTGAGCAACAGTAATGTTAACCCTTGCCATACAAATCTAGAGGACAGTTTTGAACCTGCATCTGTGGACTATTAATTTAAGCATCACATCATATACTTATATGATATGTCTGATAGTCCTCACAAAGAAACAGGCATTTATGCCTAGCATTGTGTAATTTCATGCATTTAGCCACGATTCTATCCACCCTAAAAACTATACACTTATCTATGCACCTGTGAATAAATAGGCAGTTTCACATGAGATCTAAGAGCTCCCTATTGACAAAATGTAAAGTTGCAAACCTAAGAAAACCAAAGGAAAACCCTCTCGTTAAAGGTTGGCAATTGGAGACCATACACTATACAAGCCAACTTCACGCTAGTCAAGAACAGCGATTCCAGGGATCCCTCTGCAGTAGAGCTGTCGGTAATGGGGTATTTTTAGCAGCCTCAGACAGCCCATCCCCCTTGCTGGCTGAGGCTGAAATGGGTCAGGCCATTTCTATGTGAAGGGTACAATGCAGAGACACCCCGCCTCATGCTACATGGTTCAGAGCACTTAAGGCCACTTCACACCACCAACTGGGCACTTCTACTATACCTTTAGACACTGATCCTGCCAACTCACAGTAGCCTGCCACCCACTCAACCACATAAAGCACAACTCAAGAAGAACCTCAATGACACCTCCAAAAAAAAAAAAAGTATCCTTCATGCTGAAAAATAAATTGCTTCATATTTCTAGGGCGCAATGATTTCTGTGATGCAGAAAACATGGAATCCAGTCATTAAAATGGAATGTACTGTACAATGCGAAATGTCACAGAATTTGCCACAATTTGGATGAATAAATCAAAAGTAGGACTATAGATACATTTTTATTAAATTATAAAGCTCAATCCAGAAGAAAATAAAACAATCCATATGGAACTATTGGTGTTAAAGAAATTGTTATAAATTATTAAATTAATCAAGTTTTATGAATTCAAATGGGACAACCGTTTTGATTATTAAAAATAAAATAAAAATTAAATGGAAAACAGAATTTGGTAAAGAAATAAAACAGATTTCAAAGGGCCCTAATTATTCTTTCTGCTTTGTTAGATGAGCACAGTGAGAAAACTATTAAAAAATGCAAACAGCTAGCCAACGTACTTAAAAGCTCAGTGCTTTCGTGTTCTCACCAGGGCCTAAAACAGCATATCTAAAGAAGTGATTTTAAAGAACAGAAACATTTAAGTTGATTGTTATGGGTGCCATTCACAGCACACAAGCCATCCATTTGCTCCGACCCCTGCCTCCATGTCTGACACTGCACAGTAAATGAGAGGTGACTCGAACCATTAGAAGTGATGGGCATTATGAGGCTTCAGAATTGCAACTCATTGAACTCAATGAATGTCACTTGGTGAATGTATGCGTTCTTGACCGACACGACTAAAGGTTCTGTTTCTGTCCAAATACAATCTGTTTATATTTAGATGAACACTTCCTAAAGACAGCACCTGTAAGCACCAGACAAAGAGTATTGCTTCCACATTCCTTTGAGGGGGGGAACGGGATTTCACTAACTGTTTTTACTGAGCATCAAGTTGAGTGCATCGAAAAAATAATACATTTGGTTGCAAATCAAAAGCCTGAAGAGCAATTCTTCATCTGCTTGAGGTGGTAATTTACTCATCATTTAAGGTAGAAGAAAATATACAACATTGTTCTTATTTACAGACCTCATTTAGACTCAGGACAGAAATCCCATTTACCCCTAAGATGGCCATTTTATCTCTGTCATCAACATCTGATTAAGGCATAAAGCATGACGCTATACAGTAATTAAATAGCAACATTATTCAAATGTACTTAATAGCACAGCGCTCTATTTTTAGCTGTTTATAATAGCTTATGAGGGGTTGAATGTCACCTCAGATTAATGTGACACCAAGGCAGTGGCCTCTTACATAAACAATACTAGAGAGAGGGGCTAAGTTACCCTTTTTCCATTCTAGTCATTATGGAACACATTCACTTAATATAATATAACCTTACAGTTTTTACTACAAGCGTTGTACAAAGCCATGCTAATTTTCTTTGACCAAACTGTTTTGTTTGATCTCGTTGGACGTATAGAAGAAATATCTGTAATCAAATAATGTGTAACGTGTGTTTACAGTGTTGAAATTAAACAAAACAAAATTCAACAGAGTATTAGTGCAACAGACCACAAAACTCATGGTTTGGATCAAATTACGGTTTGAGTTACGGATAGGATAATTTTTTGGATCAGCAACAATAAATAAATGAATGAATTAATTAATTAATTAGGGTGGAGGCAAATGTAACTTTGCTTTCCATTTAAAGAACACTTACTTCGATACCACAGCAAAAACTAGTAGCCTAACTAATAAAGTTCAGACATTATTAAAGACAAATACAAATACACTACACTGTAAACCCTAAAAAAATAAGGTAATCAGTAACCTCGACTTGAGCTATGGCATTTCCAAGTTTATTAGATTTTGAGTTTGTAGTACTTATGTGATCATTTCCCTTAACTTTAAATATTGAGTACATTGTAAACCCTAAGATAGAAGAGCTCCAAAGTTAAATATTTTAAAGTTAGTAGAAATTTTAATCGATTACTATACAAGCATGTTTATTGTAGACTACATAAATTAAAATTGATGAGGCAGACTCATTCAACTCCATTGCATCATATTATACACATTATTTTTGTCTCAACCAAAGGCACGCCAGTGCTAATATAATTAACAAAGAGACTACAACTACAGGCATGTACACCAGGTTAAACAACATACAGCATATGTAGCATGTCTTGAAGTTTCACAGCCCATCCTCGACCTAATCACAGGCTCTCTTCAGCACAATGGTAACTGCAACAACAGAAAGCCCTTTAAATCTAAACACAACAGAACATTGAACACTAAAATTTCTCTCCATGTATTAATCTTGTGCAAAAACACAAATTTTCCGATAAATTTAAGTTTCTCTTAAATCAAAAGAAACAAAGCTCAGTAAACTCAAAATAATGAAACAATTAAGGTTACTTAAAATCTATCAGTTTCTTTAACTCAAAAGAAAAAGAAAATTCTTAATACTCATCATTCATCAAAATCAATTTGTTTGAACTAATTTGTTTAAGCTTGCCCTACTCAAATCAATTAATTATTCTGAGCATTAGGGTTTACAATGTAATTACAAGCATAAATAAACAATATAACAAAGTTATAAATAAAGTAAGGTCCACATAAATGTAATAATTAGGCTAATTGTAAAATAGCACTATCGTGTTCACTGTATACATTAAATATAGAATAATCTTTGTTTTGTTGTTTGATTAGCATAATTGACAGAGCTAATGCACCGATCCAATATACTGATATACACATCCGATTTCTGGCCTTGTCTGTATAAGGATCATGGATCAACTACACTCCGTTACACCCCTTCTCAGAGCAATGCATCGTTCCAATATCCATTATAGGAAAACTCCTTTCTTAACTAAGTCGGCATTTAATGGAAGTTTCAATAGTCTTTTCTTGAACAAGAAAAAATGTAGGGCGGCACTTGACTTTGTCCTTTGGGAATTGATTGGATCGTCATTTGCCATGATCTCATGTGAGTGACAGGTTGTCCCGCCCTCTCGCTGATAAACACGTCATCAGAGAAGAGAAGTCATGGCAAGATGGATGGGGAGCTATTTTGATTAAAGGGCACATGAAGTTGCAAAAAATGTAAAAAATATGAATTGTTCATTTTGATTTCATGGTGACCAAGTTGGAACCTGTTAGAATGCTCTAAGAACATGTGCTTATAATAAAACATAATACACTTTTTCCATCAATATAATATATAACATTATAATATGACAATAATAATATATGCAAGACAATAAGATTATCCTAATCATCATTTGCATGCAAGCTGCTTATCACAGAGCTTCAGTAGCACATCTACTATAAAGCTTTAGGAAAAATACTTCATTACATAATAATATGTAAAGAAAAAAATAGATATTAAATTAATAGATATACAACTGGGCCATTCTCATGCACATAACAGTCCAAAGGCCTCTGAAGCTCACTTGACAGTCAAAGGTTAGTTTATGTTAAGGGTAAATCATTAAAAAATGAAACCATTACTTAAGTCAAATCATATATTTCCATCATGCAATAATTCAGAAAACACTTAACAAAGACAGCTTGATGCTTAGCTTTCGCAATATGGACAACTTAGCTTTGAAGAATATTGAATGGCAACAAAATCCTCAGTTCGAATTTGTCTCTGTTATGCATCAGGAACTGCTGTTATTACAATGACTTAATATGTTCACCACAAACACATTTAAATATCAATTTCCTAAGTAGTGATCTACACCAAAGGTCAGTGTACACACTACACCTAAATAATTTGTGTAGAAGACCAAAAAAAGTGCACAAATACACCCTTACGATTTGAGCTAGAGAAAGCTGAATATACACTGTCGACTCAAGGTCACATTCAGCATTGCTGTCATACAGCGAGGCATTATCATGGGCTGCAAAAGCTGAAGCAAAAAAAGCAACAAGCAGCGAATGATGTACGCCAAGAAGCAACAGACCTGACACGCTATTTAAACGCACACCGGGGTCTATCTAGAAATTCTAGGTGCCATATTCAATCTCAACACATTGGGCAGACAGTAGACGCAATAAGTCAGCCGATTAGACTGGGTACATTGTGTTTTGCACATCTGCTCCTTCAAATACGATCCTAGCAAATTTGACGTGTCGCACAGCGCTTGTTCCAGTCTCCATGCCCAGTCACACATGACAGGAGGAATTAGGACTGTATACTACAACTGTTGACACGAATGCGCCAAGCTTAAAGGGACAGTTCACCCAAAAATAAAGAAAAATAATAATTTATTCAATCTAATGATGTTTGTTGCACACCTTACTTTCTTCACAATTAAATAACCAGATAATCAGTGGCCCATAGGCTACATGTTTCCATACAATGAAAGTGAATGGTGGCTTCGTCTGTCATTCTGACTAACATCTCTTAACACGAAAGTCACACGGTTTTGGAACAACATAGTGACGAGTAACTAATAACCCCTTTGCCATTTTTGAGTCACATTTAACGTTGGTTAAACGAAAAGTGTTGTAAAACAGCGAAATGCGATCACTGACAAGCAGGTAACGTTGATGGTTCGAAAGGCAAGTTGACAGCTGAAGCGTCCTCGCATTTGGCTTTAGCCTGCTATAACGTTAGTGGTCTCAACTCAAGTCATTCTGTCAAAAAGGGTGCACTGTTTTAACCAGACCAACATCATATCTTTCCCCGAAACTGAAGGGGTCTCCAACTTCCAGTCGCAATTCAAACCGTCATTTTATGGTAAAACCCTAAAAATACCCGGCTGGCTAAAGTCACAAGCCACCGAACCGCCCGACGCACAGAGACGGTCGCTTAACAAGTTGGCTCGTTTGACAGCATTTCATTGTTGCGAACTGTCATTGAACGACAAAACGCTCGTGTAAAATAAGAAATCGTCGCTTAAAATGCAAGAAAATCATAGAGATTGTTTTTTCTAGTGAGTTTGCATTCTTATATCAGGGACCAAATGAAAGTCAAGGGTTCTCGCTGTAACGTTAACGGTAACAACGTGAGTCTTTTATTTGAGGGCTTTTAAACGACTGACTGCGGTTAAAATAGCATAGTCACCCGGTCTAGGATAACGAGTAAAAAAACAACATAAAATGTACAATCTCCAATCTATAAATTTTAAATTAGGTTAAAGCTCCGAATTATAGGCTATATTTTAACATGAGTATTTCGAAAACACACGCTGTATCGCATGATCGAATCTGTAGAAACGCGGCGCGCGCAGTCGAACACATTTCAGAAGCTTCATACGTCAAAAGCAACTTTCCAGCGTGCACCACACATCAGCCCAGCATCTTAACATGGTGTGATATATTAAAACCCCATTGATCTTCCACACACCCCCTCCCCTGCAGTGACAATAGGCAGGCGTGGGTTAAAAATGCACAGCAGCCTGGTTGCCTTCTTGCCCCCTTTATCTGCCTGCTACCAACTAGCAGGAGTTGCCTAGCCAATTTGGCTAGCTGATAATAACGGAGGCTAACATAAAGCACGGTAGAAGTAGACAATCAGCAAAGAGGAAGCTAAAAAAAATGGTGCATTTAAAATGCAGTAAAACCACAACCATGCATGCGATAAATGGAGAAATTACACTCACAAAGCTCTCCGAACGGTGCCTCAGAGATCCCCCTCACTCTCTCGGTCTCCCTCAGACTCACTCTGCCGTCTATCTAGCTCTTCCAATCTGCAGAGAAATCCCACCCACAGCCTCGCGTAGCATGGGACATGTGATGCACGTCAGGAGGACGGGCACTGACATACAGGATGATCCTCATTGGCTGAGACGAGATGTCAATTACATTGGGTGCACCCTCTGCTCAGCGTCCGCGCGCATTAACATAATTTATAAAGATGTTCCTGAGACCGGTTACATGTAAAATAACTTGTTCCGCGTTGTTGTTTATTTTAACCTAATAAACGGCACGTTCTTCACTTGCTGGCGTGGTTTAGCCCCGCCCACTGTCACGGACGAGTCTTCCCCGGAGGCTAATTAAACCTGACGTCATTCTTTCCATGACGTCGCCCGTTCTGTCTCCACGATTCTGGTCTTGTTTGATTCGCAGTGCGCAGAAACTTATTACTCTCGCTTATCTGAACCGGATTGATGAATTCTGCTGCCTTGATCCTCGCTCACCTTCTTTCCCATGAATAAGCATAAACATTTATCAGTTGGTTAACATATCAATGTGGGTAATTTGAATGATTACGTTGAGTCTCCTTCTTGAATTACCAACCAGACAGATTGTGCAATAAAAAATAAAAAAAATATTGTGCAATCTTGTATTCTTTCTTTCGGATGCTAATAGAGTGAACTTGCATGACCAGCATTTTTTCTCTCTGCATTTTCATCAAACAATGTCCACTGAAGCACTTAGTTTAGCAGCCAGTCTGGCATCTTCCTTTAAAACTGCAGTACAAGCCCGGAGCATTTCTGTTTGTGAACCTTTGTTATAAAATATACCACGTTCTCGTGTCAGGGACTACCTGTACCAGAGGCGAAATCTTAAAAAAAAAAAAAAAAAAAAAAAAAAATTAAACAAATGTTACTGAGCTACCGGTATTTCTCCTTTTTCATGCAGATGCTCAGCTTCCTCTTCATCATGATATATAGATGCATTTCCTGTTCCTGAGGTGGAGCGCTGCAAGACTTACAATGTAACAGTCAAATCTAATCTGTTCAGATTGTGATAAAATAGTACTTATTGTAATGTTTCATTTTTATGAAGCATGCAGCGCCTCACTTTATTTAAACTATACAGGTGAATGCTCTGTCACTTATGTAAAAGGATTCAGACAATGAAAAATAGGCTTCACCAAAATTACCTCAGCTCTTTCAAAATGTTCTTAAACTAAGCCTGAAATTATGTTGAAAAAGTTATTCCTAAAAGGAACAATATTATCAGAGATTTATAAGACCTATTATAAGACTTTTTTTTCCACACCTAACAAAATCCCCATGTACTTCTTGTGGTTGTTTCTTTACGACCTCAGCTGTTATGACAACCACTGTTGGCATTTGTTGATCATGGTATACTTGAAAGATGATGCCAAAAGTAGAAATGTGTTGTGGGTTTCCAAGGCCTCAAAAGAAGCCACATTACCATCCTCATTCTGTTTTTTTTTTTTTTTACCGCTCTTTCATACATGTGGCCATCTATTCAAAGTGACTTGCAAATTTCGAACAACACACATATGTCCGTGTCTATCTATATTATATTTATAATAAATGTCAATTAATAAATGTTAAATACATACATACATACATACATACATACATATAGAGCTTACCTTAGTAGATTGTTATGATGTTATGATTCAGGTTGTGCATTCAATTCTGATGATTCGGAAGATCATTCCTCTATGTATGATGTGTGTTTTTTTACCCTATTTTATATAGAAATACTGTAGACTTGCTTCCATCATGCAATAATTCTCTGGAAACCCAAAGACCTGGTTTTACAATCACACAAGCACCTCTGCTCAACCTGGGGGAAAAAACAGCACAGTTAATAATAAAAAGCAGTGTTTGTGCTGAGTGCCAAGATCCTTTCACCTAATCTTTAAATAGAAGGACATCGCTGCAAGAGACCATCTTCAATCCTGTAGAGCATTGGGTTTTGATGTATGGCAAAACTTCAACTTTGTAAGACCTTTTAACTTGTGTTAGGCAAGGCTCAAAGGTTTGCTAATGTTCAATCAGATAATGTGGGGAGGGAAGGTGTCAGTGAGTGCATTGATTGCTCAGCTTTTGTGCAAGCAGCTTGTAAATGTGGAGCATGTGATGCATATGTCTGCTGTAGGAATCTCTGGAGTAACCCGTCGATCTATTAGGCCAGACCACTTCGGTTTGCACCATATTTTCATCTAAAAGTAACATATAGCCCTGGCTAAGCCACAAGAGGCAAACAAGTTTCCTTTCAGGCTTCCAAAACCTCTGAAGTAGAGAGGACATGAATCCTATTTTTATTTGATCCAGTTTCCACTTCTGAGTTTTTTATTTGGAGCCGGCACACAGTGATGCCTGGCCCTTGAGCAGATGTCCCAGCAGCGCACAGATCCGCAAGTGCAGCCACCTTAATCATATTCTCATACACAGATTCATATGTGTGACCATTCACCTACAACCCACAGTGTCAAAGTTTAGGGTTTCAGGATATAATTACATATTAAGGCACAATGGACTGTATTGTGAATTGACTGAATATAAACTACAACAAACATTTGTATATGACCTTGCTGGACATTAGGCCACAAATATACAGTGATGTCAGAGGGGGGAAGTTAGTGGCGGTCTTGCTTTCATATCAAGATCTAAGATAAGAATGTTTGCTTAACAAGCGTTTCAGAATGAAAAACAAAGCATTCTTGGGTCAAAAATACTTCAGAGAGGAAAAACTCCTCAGGGCAGGCAATGGTGTTGCCATAAGACTTAAATGTGTCTCTGCTGAAAATGACAAAAGATGTGTCATGGAATGTCAGCTGACTCAAATCATTGTGGAAGAAGAGGACAGTGGAAATGGCTCATTAGCAGACTTGCACAAGAGGGTCCAGTACCCTATCAGTCAGGACACACACACTAGTATTACTTCCTCTGGTTATCAATCTCCCTTCTCCAGCATTCTGGCTCTTACTACTGCTTTTTCCACAATGTCAGCACAGAACTTCCTTTGTTGGGACACAAAAAAAAATACAGAAAATGCAGAGAGAAAAGACAGAATTTAGACTATATTTAGCATTATAATAACATACAGTGGCCTCAAAAGGTTTTTGGATGCTTAAGCCAAACTTAAAATAAAATAAAATGTAATATTTTTTACTTTGTAACTTAAATACTTTTAACTGTCCTGAGGGGATATTTAGTTTCCCTCAATTTCACACAGATGCATCCTAGCAGAATAAACACAAGTGTGAAGATGTTCCAAATATGTTTGACACCAGAAAGTGTCCAAATACTTTAAGTTCAGTAGGTTTCTTTTTAATTTAATACTTTTATTCAGCAAGGATGCATTACATTGTTTAAAAGTGAAAGTAAAGACTTACGTTGTTACAAAATTTCAGTTTTAAATAAATGCTGTTATTTTCGATGTTCTATTCATCAAAGAACCCGGTCAAATTTGTTTCACGGTTTACACAAAAAAATGGAAAAATAATAACAACTTCTTCAGCTTTTGATAATAATAAAAAAGCTTTCTTGAGTACCAAATCAGCATATTACAATGATTTTTGGAGGATCATGTGTCACTGAAGACAGGAGTAATGGTTGCTGAAAATGTGTTGCTGGTTGATTTAAAACATATTCAAACATGTAAAATAAATATTTAAATTGTAATAATATTTCAAAATATTACTGTTTTTGCTGTATTTTTAATCAAATAAATGCAACCACGGTGAGCTGATTAGGGAAACATAATTAGCATATTGAACAGTATATTTACAGTTTTGCTGTTAATCTAAAATTTATTAAAAATTATTATTATAAAAGTTATTTTTGCTTGAAAATCATTCCTATGCTATATTAAACGTCACTCTGTTTGATATCATATTTAATGAAATAGAATTCATTCATTTTTAAGTGCCCAAACACTTTTTGGGGCAACTATATAATAAAATGCAGAAGATATGTAACTAAAAGCAATGTTTAGTAGCAAGACGCACTATTACATTTCAAACATTCTAAATCCTATAAACATGGGGTTACCGCTATCAGACGCTGCGATTGCTGCAGTATGCGAAACAGGCATGGGTTTCTGTTGGGGCAGGTTGTTTGGGGTTAGAGAAACTTAATGAGAAACATTCATTATACCAAACATGTCATCAGACAGCTGTAATTACAATAATTGTCTCTTCTCAGAAATACTACATGGGGTGAATATGGGGTTTGTGTGGTGTAAAACTCCTTAATTAAGTCAACAATAAACTCCCCTCACTGTCAGAGCGACAGTTATTTTCCATGAGAGAGAAGAAATAGCGTTTGCACAAAGTGCGTCCCGCAAAACATACAAAATGTCATCTGATGATGCTTCATTGAGTGTAACGGCAGCCAGGGCGGGGTTATGGGATATGGCAAAGTATAACATTCAAAAATTAGACCGCAAGAAAGATGTTAGTCTGCTTTGGGCAGGGGCATGTTTGTGTTTCCAGTTTCCAGTGGAATTTACAGCAGGAGCTCAGAGGTGAATGGCCCAGTGGAGAAAGACTGCAGCTGTACAACTCTCTCTCTCTCTCTCTCTCTCTCTCTCTCTCTCTCTCTCTCTCTCTCTCTCTCTCTCTCTCTGTGTGTGTGTGTGTGTGTGTGTGTGTGAGAGAGAGAGAGAGAGAGAGAGGGGGGGGGGGGGGGGTTAGCACAGACAGTGCTCTTAGTCAGCACTGGACCGGCAGCCGGGCCGGGGGGCCAAGTTTCCACTTGCGAACAATAATTCACCTCAAGTGCCCAGTGTGTATGTGTATGTCCGTGTGTGTGAGAGGACATCCCTCATTCTGAGGGCTACAGAAGTGCCTCTCCCACCCCAACATCCTCCAGTTCCAAACCAAACGATTTCCATGTAAAGATATTTACACTTAATGTTTGAGTGTGTTTGTGTATGTTGTGTAATGGAAGCAGAAGACCTTCTCTTCAAGAAGGTCAATGAACCACCATGGACACTTACACACAGTGAGGGTGGAATATTCCGGGTTCAATACAAGTTAAGTTTAGTCGACAGAATTTGTAGTTCAAAATATAATTTCTCATCTCTCATTCTTTAAAAAGAGCAAACATCAGGGCAAGGCACTTACAATGGAAGTGAATAGGACCAATTTGTAGAGGATATTTTCACTGAACAGTAAAATAATGTTAACATGCGTATTGTTTATGTTTTGTGGCTATACTATTGTAAAAAAAATATTGTCCCCATTCACTTCCATTGTAAATCCTTCACTGTAACCAAAATTTTGCTATCTTTGAAAAATACTTAATTATTGGCCACAATTTATGTGCATTTAGTCTAACTTTTGAACTCCTAAAAATAAAAAGAGTTTAAGACGAACGGTGTAATTGGAAACGTGATTTTTGGTTAAAAATGCAACCTCTTTTCACTTGTGCGCATCATTTTAAGTCATGGGATGCTTCAAAAGAAGCGAATCCAACGTTCAAAGGTGCATTTAGTGCAAATTTACATAGGAAAAACAATGTAAAAGCAGCTCAGTGGAATCCAAAAACACATTGTGTAACACACATCTTGTCTCTAAATCAACATCCAAATAGTGAATTTATAGAACAATCTGATCTTACTATCTTACTATCATACTGATATTAAGGCCTTACAGCCTGTATTCGTGTTCAAATGGAGAGCCATCTGTAGGGTGGCAGTGTCTGTATTACAAAATTGGTTTAAACAGATGTATTTATGTGTCATTTTCACCTCGATTTATTAGAGCGCCGGATTACAGAACAAGTGACCAATCAACCATCATTTACTCCAGTGCCACAACATTAATAAAGCAAACCCTCGACTGACCTGAGCTGGTTATGCTGGATTGTTGAGAATTGGAGCAACTCTTATGGGAAATATAGGCGCCCTTTTGTCTCACTCTCTTCCTTTTCCCATGGACTATATACCTGATGTGAGGCATGAGGGAGAAGAGAGGAAGAGGAAACGGGGTAATACAGTGGGCCTTCACATCCTGAAGTCCAGTAACACAAACACACATGCACATGCCCCCTTATCTGTAACAGGTATTGGTCCTGACCTAAGAGCATTATATGGGAGAGGAAGACACAAAGATGGAGATGGATGATAAAAGAGGGTGTGAGAAAAGATACAGTTGAATTGGATATTAGATAAAGATTTTAGAAAATAATATCCATATTAGATATCTTTCTTGTTGAAAACATTATTAATTTAGTTTATATTTCTGTGGTGTTGTGAGCCCCGCCCACTCTGAAATCTCATTGGTCCACAATTCTGTATATCAAACATCAAAAGTTTCTGATTGGGTGTTGTGTTCTGGTCGTATGAGAGATTGTTACTTCTGAATCTCTTTTGATCCATCTTTTTGAAGCACCCTCCCTATTAAAATGGATTTGCAGCATTTTTTGACTCAGTTATCTCCAATGTGTAGGCACCCTATGCTACACACACACCCATGCCACACACGGTGGCTACTGCAGCATCTGTTCTGTGCTGAATGAAGGAGTGAGCGTGTGGTTAACCCATAAACAGAGCAGGGAGAAAGTGGAAAGTGAAATGAAAAATGGTGCTGCGCTCAAACTAGACCACAACCATTTTAAGAGCTGAAATTTTCCTACCTCTGACCACTGGAACAAGCAAAGTGTCTACCAGTGCAGCAAAATGATGGCCTGTACTTTGAAAAGATACATTTGAATAATTTTCTCTGATTCGTTCATCCTCAGAATTTAAATTCATATTTGAATTTTGGCATCGTGAATCAAAAGGCGTGTTGTTGTAGCTTCTTTGCTCTTGTGATCTCATGGGCCAGCCGAAGCTCAGACAGAGGCAGAGGAGGGATCAATGAATCTACTACAAAGAAGCGAGTGCAGTCAACTGGAGCTTGAATTATTCCCTCTCTGAATTCACACTATAATCACGCCAGCCCTCAGCATATCAGCACTCTGCAGTGCCATTGTGATTTCTTGTGATGAAGAACACAGTTTAGATTCACATCAGACAAAGAAACTGTCAATCAGACTGTCATCCTTTAGTATCTAGGTGCAGCATGATTGTAGACCAATGACAATTCATGGTGGGCGGAGCTACTCGGACTCTGTGAGTGTAAATAAACCTAATGAGATTTTTTCCATTACAAAAGCCCTTTTTGTTAGCTATTTTTATATACACATCCCTTTATTTACATATACTTTACATACTTTTGAACTCTCAATTTTGTTTGTAGACCTATACTGTGTTCAAGTGCAGTAGTGTAGTGCATGGGAGAATGTTTTTATCTTCAGATTGAGGTTCTATGTTTAATAATCATAGCATTTAAGCAGTGTGCAGTTATTGTTGGAAAACATATTTTTTCACGGAAAATAGGATTGTGAGCATGGCTCATTCTAAACCTGATGGCCCAAAACCAGACAGAGGCTGCCAGAGGTGATTGGTAAAGCCACTCCACTGGTTCTGCTGGATTGTTGAGAATTGGAGCAACTCTTATGGGAAATATAGGCGCCCTTTTGTCTCACTCTCTTGCTGGCTGTATATGTAATGTTAATATCCATTTATCACCACAGCTTTCAAATAAACCAGCCTTTTTGCACTTGGGACTTTTTTAGAAAGTGAATATCTGGAACTTTATTTCTGTATTTCCGTTCATGTCGCTGATGCATCAATGGAGTAGATTAAGGTGTTGCAAAACACCATAAGTCAAGCTTATTTTGGTTGCTGTGCAAGTGAAAGGTCATGTTAAAAAAAAATCTTTAAACTGGAAAGATTTGAGTGATGTGAATTAGCCTTAGCAGTAAACTGTATATTTTGGAAGCAGATGTTAACAGGTCATTCAACCCAGTAGCAGCGTCTATGTACATGATGAAGACAAATTGTGCTTCACCACACCAGCTGACACGTTCTTCCATCACTAACCCCCAGAAGTCGTAATGTTGCCTGGTCATGGCGACGGCGAGTGTAAACGGTCCAGGTCGAAACTAGCTACCGATGCCAGAGTCTAAGCCCGGTCTGTTGATTGTCTGGCTGTGTGATGCAGGCCAGCTGGAATCTAACGGTCGTTTACATCCTCCTGTCAAACAAGAACCTCCAGCCTGTCAAACTTAGTGGAAAGACGACAAAAACTACACTCCCCAGAGCTTTCACTAGAGAAACGGTTTGAAGAGACAGCTAAATAAGGGCAGAAATCTTGACGAATGTTTGGAAGAAAGGCGAGTGCTTTTAATCATCTGGAGCATTTGATGGCTGTGTTCTCCCTGTGTTTGTTGTAAAGAAGACAAACCTGTTATTTCTCCACATGGTGCTGTCACACCTGATCTAACGCAGAATATAGCTGAGGACACATAAGGGCCAGGGTGGCACTGGGACGCCTAGATTGAAGGCAGACCACCCAATTTAATTGCCAGAATATACTAATAAATAAAATTCACATATATGCATATCATCGGTTGTGAATATAGTTTGAAATAAGGAGGTGCATAATACCTTAAAAAGCATTTCAATTGATTTTAAAGGAATATCTGTGGATGATGCCTGAAAAATATGAACTGAAATGCCATGTTTGCCTAAGGCAGCTAATACACACTCAGTTCTACCGCATACAAAGATGAACCTGTAGTAAACAACATTAAATGGGCAACAACTGCCTCACTATCAGTGTAAATAACAAAATGAACAATAAAACAGTAGTCTCCATAATCCATTCATGTCGTAGTGCATGCTGGGAACCGTAGTTCTTTCTCCAGTTTTACCTGGTAAACTTAATTGTTGCTAGCACCACGTTTTAGTTAAACTGCAGGAATGCTCAACATTAAATTTAAAGGGTTCACCCAAAAATGAAAATGATACACATGTAATTGTTTTTTAAGGGTTAGTAAAGGTAACATAATTTTCAATTCATGGGTGAACTATCCCGTTAAATGTAAGGTCATTCTAAATTTGTATGACTTTGTTTCATCTGTCGAACACAAATGAATAATACATTATGAAGAACTGTTTTTCAACTGTTTTTGTTAATTCATTGAAAGTCACTTGGGTCAAAAACACATTAAAGGGGTCATGAATTGAGAAATAACATTTTCCTTGATCTTTTGACAAGAAAGAGATCCTTGTACTATAAAACATCAAGTTTCAGAACTCAAAACCTCCTCGTTAGTCGAAAAACAGCTTTTATTAAAAACAAGCTCTGAAAAAGACTTGTTATGACGTAATAGTGCGATGAAAACCTTCTCTGCAGAAGAAAATCAATACTTAGCCATCATCGCATCTTTGGCCCCGCTCACTGGCAGGTTAGTGAGATGAGAAGAGAGATACAAGATCACTGGACTAAAAATAACATTACCTTCTAAAGGATCATAATGTTATAGGAAAAAGTGGTTATTTATTTTCAACTACCGGTATGTGAATGTTTCAGTAGAGCATTGTTTGTTTGGTACATTTCACTGTACAGAACGGATCAGTCACAATTTCGGCGCAGGCTGTTGCAGACTGTTATTCAAATGTTGTGGCATTACTGTTGGGTCCATTTAAGTCTGGCAAAATCGTTTATTTCCGTTTATGCGTCAGTAAATCAAGCCAGTGACTGAACAGTCAACTTCACATTGTTTCTAATAGCATAAAACAATCTGTTATTTCAAATTGTGATAAAATCATATAGAGAAAGTGATCAAAGAATCCTCCCTTCTAATCACTGGAGCTGTCAATCACAGTGCGGGTTTATCAGTGACTGAGTGGACTCTCACCAAAACTCCTGTTATAATCAATGACACTGCACAATGTACACACTGCACAATGAATCTCTTATCTACATAGTGTTTGCACTGTTAGGTATGATGAAAGCATTCTTGAGAGTGCAGAAATCAAGTTGCAATGATGAAATCACTACATTCATTCGCTCAACAGACATGTCTGTCATTGGCCTAACAATGCTCATTGCTGGAACGTATTATGCCACAGGAGTAGATCTAAATATAATGCTATAATAGTAAAGACATAGTAAACATTTTTGGCAGAGTTCCACATGTAATACTCATTTCATATGCAAAACTGTTAGCCAATCACAGCAGTGGGCGTTTACACTGAAGTCTCATAGCAGACACGCCCCTTAAAACAGAGCGTTCAAATCAGAGGGGTAAAATCAGAGTAGAAAATAGCCTTTTATTTCTTAACTATGACAATTTGTATGTAAAAATCGTACTTACAATATAATTACACCTCAAAAAACATGATAAAATAATAAATTAATGCAGTTTATGACCCCTTTAAACCCCAAATTGACTTTCATTATATATATATATATATATTATTTTTTTTACATTTTTTATTTTATACATATATTTTTTTTCCCCAAATATCTTCTTTCGTGTTCACAGAAGAAAGGCAGTCATATAGGTTTGGACATGAGGGTGAGACAATGATGACAGAATTAAAATGTTTGGGTGAACTATCCCTAAAAATGTACAGTTATTAGTTAAATGCATTATACTGTGTAAAATCAGCCAATATTGTCTAATAAAGGATAAGGAAAGTAATAAGGTTCATTATATACACATTTATAACGACAGTAGGCAACGAGTAAATGTCCACTCTGTTCCACCAAGGTCCGCCCACTTAAATCAAGCTGTAATGGTCATCTTCATTTGTGATGTGGAGTCCGGTTTGTTTGCATCTCTATTTGGGTCAGAGTTCTCTGAGGCAGGTCTGACTGTGGCTTCAGCAGCCGTGTGCATTGTACCTGGTCATTCATAATAAAACAGTCTACAAATAATGAATGAGAATGGTGAGTAACCTGAGGATAAAGTGGGATAGAAAAAACTATGGCCTCCTCTCTTCTAAACTTCAGAGAGAGAGAGAGAGAGAGAGAGAGAGAGAGAGAGAGAAATGAGCCTAAGGTCCAAGAAACCAAAAAACAGGAAACAGAGGCAGCTATAATTTATAAAGAAAAGGAAATGGCCGCCCTAATTTGGAAAAAAAACATCCCTGGCAAGGAGCAGTGGAAGAACACTCAAGTTATAAGACTCATGATGTGTATTCAAACTAGTGCAGGGCCTCATCTCCATATTTCAAGGACCACTCTTAATTTGCACCGGTAGCCAGATACTTTGGCCTAATGCTGATAGCACAGCCGGAGTTTTGTACATCTGTCTCGAGAGAGCGAGGGGATGTTTACTTTTTGATGGAAAGAGACGAGTGTCCCAGGTGTTCCATTTAAACAATGGAAAAGCACTTACTGTAACTGTTCCTACCGAATTTTATCTTCAGAGACACAGGTGTTTGGAATGCAGCGGACCCACGCGGCAGGACTCTCGCAGCCCAGCAGGTAAAGCCGCTCGTCCCCTTCACCAGCACCTTCTAATTAATTAAACCCTTCACACCTCAAAAAACACCCATTGATTTTAGGCATCGAGTCCTGAGTGCAGCTGGGGCAAGGAGCACGCGGAGCGTTCGAGACAGTAGTGCAGGGACAAAATAAATGATTTATCATCTATCTTGGTTTAGGTGATGATATGAGTCTTGGCGTTTAGAATTACGACTCCTGAAAACTTCCTTTGGATGAATAGAAACCATAGCCAGATGGCAAGAACATCTGTTCAGTCTCATCTGTCAGATAAAATGTGCAAAGGGTAACCGTTAGGGGTACAACAGCTTGTTACTAGGGCAATACGGAAGACCTTTGTACTTTGTCAACTCATTTGTATCTTAAAGTCAGTGTTGGGGAAGCTACTTTGGAAGTGTAACTTATAAGCTAACCATAATTTGAAAAAGTAGTTAGCTACGCTACAAGCTCAAACTGATTCATTAGAATGAACGAGACATTCCAGTGTCACATTTGAAAGGAAGAACCAATTCAATAGAATAAATCAGCCAGATTTGAGAGGAATATTAGAGCATCTTTGATTTTTCCTTCAGCTCTGATTTTAAAACGATTTGGTTCACCGTTTGGTTGCACTACTCTACAAGCTTGTTACTGGAAAAGTTAGTTAGTTGCTCCATAATCTTTTGTGACTGTACCCTGCATGACTGTGAGGGTGTATGTGGGGGTGTGTTTACACAAAGCCGTTTGGACACTTCAGTGACACATGCAGGAGTGAATGCATAATGAAAAACAAAAGAATGAATAAATGAACAATACAGGATGGGAAAAGCTTTCAAGGCTTCTGATGTCCGACTTCAAACACAGCAGCACAGTGGATAAGCCGGGAGAGGAGAGAGGGGTGGCACGATGGAGAGACATGAAGATGGAGGGGGGAGATTAAGAGAAAGGTCAGAGGAGGATACATCCTGTCTGCTCAACTCAGTGGCATGTCTGCTTGGTGCATGGGGCGACCATGCTGCATGTGTCTCTTTCCTCTTTATTGTACCTATCATATATAGTGCCAGTCCCAGAGTAACTCATCATAGGCACAAAATGCTGACTTGTTGCTCTCGAAATGACAAGTACTGCAATAATGGCCCTCGCTCGGGTCCCACAGAGAACATGTTCCCATCCCGTGGTTCCCCTGTGGCAAATCCTGCTCCCAAAATGCAATCAAGACTTGCATACGCTGATGAGTTAACTGTGTCACCCTGGGGAAATTGATACTGGAGATCCATTTAGTGTTAAGAGATTGCCCACCTCTGCCCCATCCATCAAACCTCAACTGTGGGAATAAAGCTCCTTTTTTCTTACAAATTTAATTTCAAAACAAAATTTCTCAGCTGTCATGGTCAAATGAGATGTCGCAGTCACCTTATGTGTCACATGACCCATTTCTTTGCGTCTACACGGATCATAACTGTGCAACAGGGACACTGAGGGACAGATTACTCATGAACGACAAAAATGAATATCTTACTATTACCCATGATTCCCTGTGTGCACATCCCAAATCAATCTGTTTGGTTATGACAAGGGCAAGGTCTCTGTGATTGCACATTTGATATGACAGCGATTGTTGAGAGACGACGCTCTGGCTGGCCAATTCCCTTGAGCTTAATGGCTTCAAATTAAACTCCAGTTGCATTTTGGGATACTGGAGCAGATGACTATAAAGGTAAGAGTTGGGACCCAAAACTGTAGCTCAACCGTTAGCTAGAAATAAAGTGGTCTGTTATTAAAACTATATTTTGCAAATTGTTGGGCATATGCATTTCATGTTCAATTATTATATTTGAAATGATAATGGCTGCCAAAACATAGAAACCAAGCAGTCAATGTATATGTTAATAATTTTGCATATCGTTGTGTATATATGATCATCTTAACTTTTTTTTTTAAGGATATTTTTGTTTACTTTTGGTACTGTATTGGGCCATGATGTCCCATGTAAAATATATGTCCAAAGCAAAACCAGCTGAGAACAACTGATATAATGTTTGTCATCAACAGGGAGACACAATTTGATTTGGATTTTTGATTCATGACATTTGACAGATAATTTAAGGTCTTTATGGCACAGATGAATTATCTTCTTTCACCATATTGGGTATTTCAACATTAATCAATCTCCACAACCCTATGTCATTCATATATATAAAATATGCCCTTATCAGCAAAATACACAGTACATCCATCAGACATGAGTGATAAATTTGAAGTATCTGAGACTGACAGCTGAAGGGTCGAGACAATTATTTGACCATAATGAGCTATATCTAATTTGATCATATTACAGTGCAGTCATCTCTTCCACACAGACAGAGAGATGGAGGATTCTTTAAGCACACAGACATTATTTTAATATCACACTTAATTCATCACTTTAGTATATGATCAGCAGTCTCAGCTCAGCGTAGCACAGAGCAGAACGGAATGTTCTAATAAAATCCCAGGGTTCACCGTCCTGTTTCATTGGACCTGGGTCTATAATCCTTGATATGATTTTCACATCTTTGGAACAAACTATTTTTCCTTTTACCCTTGCTACCCTGTTATTCCTATTTTATTCACTCACATGGTTATTTTACAATGCATTGTTTTACTCTCACACACACACACACACACACACACACACACACACACACACACACACACACACACACACACACACACACACACACACAAAAACACACACACACACACACACACACACACACACACACACACACACACACACACACACACACACACACACACACACACACACACACACACACACACACACACACACACACACACACACACACACACACACACACACACACACACACACATCCATCCATACATCCATACATCCATCCATCTATCTATCCATCTTCTAGTTTATCCCTTCATATAATCTCTAAGAGAAGTATATTTGCTGTATGCAATTTTATATCAAGTAAATGTCAATTTTTTGTTAGCGGATTTAACATTAACATTTAATGTCTAATATTAACCTATATGTTTTAATGTAACCTTCTCCATTTAAATACTTTGGTCAGTTCAAGAATAATTTATGCAATTGTATATTGTTTATTTGAAAGAATTAAAAGAGCAGTTTCATGTCTATCCTGAATTGTTCAACTGGTCAAAGATGTAGAAAGTAATTAGTAATAAGTAACGCAATACTTTCTAGAGAGAGTGGTTAGTACTGTAATCTAATTACACTGTTGAAGATGTAATCAGCTAATCATTACTTTTTTAGAGTAACACACCCAACACTGATGTCAACCTATTTCTACTAACCCTAACCCCATCCCTAACCTAACCGTCTACTAATACTCTAATGAGAGATAGTTGATAGTTGCAAAGTTACTTACTGTAGTTAGTTAGTTAGTAGAATGTCTAAAGACTATCGAAATAAAGTGTTACTAAATGCTTTTATTGCATTGCAAATGAACTTGTTATATACACTTATTTTGCCTTTAGTCTTATTTGTAAGAATATTAGTTGAATTTTAATAATTCATAACCTAAAGAGTCAACAAAAAACTGCAAGCTAGGATGCTCCATCTCCTTCCTCTTTAAAAGCAAGTGAAGGAGGGAGCGAGAAAGAAGCAGGAAAAACTAAAAGGGGTTCTGTGATGTTGGTGATGCCTGTGAGCACAAAACATTTTATAAATAACTAAGAGACATGTGCCCGAGGCTCATTAAAATTAAACAAGCCCTCAAACTGAAAACATACGGCGTCTGAGATATTAATAAAAACCAAACCCCAGGGCGAGAGGAGTCAATGCAGGGCATGAATTGCAACAGTCTCAAACCCAGCATGGAAGACAGCTGACATATACCACCTGTGTGCATGCGAGTGTACATGCGTGCACCTGCTGTGAAGAAAGAGAAGAGCGGAGTGTGAACGTGTGAGGCAACAAACACACCATTATTGGTGATATGTAAATGAATGATTGGCAGTCTATGTGAATCTGTGAGTGTGTATTGAGACAGATCTTGTTTGGTAGGGTGAAAAACCCTCCTAGATACAAACACACACACACACACACACACTTCTCAACAGGGCACACCCAGAAAACCAACACACAAATGACAAACAGCTGGAACTGATTGTAACTAACACTAGTGTCCAAAAGACACAGTTGAGTTAATAACTGTCATCTGCATAAAGTAGAATGAGATAAGTCACCTACACAGTGTTTTGTGCAACATTAATGCAGACTGATAGAGACCCATGAAAGTGGAGCAATGCACTTCTCTGAATTCACAATGGGTTTACATGCTGTCCAGGAGCCCTGGTGCACATTTGCATGCATTAGTGAGATTCAGAGACACTGACGAGTGAAAATCACTGCTCCGTCAGAGCTTGTGGGTGTCAGTGTCAATATAAAAGAGTGAAAAAGGCCTTTCTGAGAAAGCGAGTGAGATCCATGGGTAATAAACTCATAGAACAATATTAAAGAAAAACTGTTGGAGCAGCTTAAGCTATATTCACATTGACTTTGATTTTGGAGAATTGATGTCAAATTGGCAAAGAAACGGCTGTGAGTTTTTCAAGTCAGACTTGATTTTTATTTATGTTCGGAATGAATTATGTTGTTCTGTGCTATTGCTTTTCACGTGCTTTTCTCCTCTGGATTTCTTACAAGCAATTAAGCAGGCCAAGTCAAGACTCAATTTGTTTTACAAAGAAATATGTGATGGTTGTCTTGAAAACTTTATAATGATTGTGAGACTATATTACTTTGAGGAAATATACACAAAGCACCAAATATTGAAGTGGTAATGCAAATTACAAATATGCAGCTAATGTAAACTTTCTGTGTGTTGTGCTAATATGCATAGAAAATCACAATTTATACTGTCATTCAAAAGTTTGGGGTAAGTAAGATGATTTATGTTTATGAAAGAAGTCGCTTATGCTCACCAAGGCTGCATTCATTTGATCAAATATATAAAAACAGTAATATTGTGAAATATTATTACAATATTAAATAACACTTTCTATTTGAATATATTTTAAAATGTAAATTATTCCTGTGATGACAAAGCTGAATTTTCTGCATCATTACTTCAGTCTTCAGTGTCACGCGATCCTTCAGAAATCATTGTTATATGGTGTTCAAGAAACATGTGCTGCTAAATATTTTTGTGGAAAACATATTTTTTTTAGGATTATTTGAGAAATAGAAAGTTTAAAATAACAGTATGTATTTGCAAATATATTTTCTGTATTTTTTTTATATATAAATGTCTATATCACATTGGTTATCATTCAGGTTATCATTGTCATTGTATGGTTTTGGAAATGTAACTGTGCATGCTCATTTTCCCTATATTGTTTTTTTCACATTAGCCTGTGTTGACATCTTATGCTCAGTTTAAGTTCACGTTTAAAAACACTATAATTTATTAAAACTTTAAAAATGAAATCTTAAATGCACATCTCAAAATGAATATTCATTACTGTACATTATAATATTGCGATGCCCAAATTCACTTTCTTGCAATATTGATTTTTGTTTAAAGATTTTTTTTCTAATTTATATATACCAAACAGTATTCGGATTTCAGCACTAACATGAAAATAATGCTGAAGCTTTTTTTTGTGTGCAGACTTTAAATAATAACATTTTCTGGGTGGACACTTCGGATGTACAGGTGCAGGACATGCCCCTAACTGATCTGGGAACAGTGGATGCCTGATATCATCACTGTGTTCAATTCACAGGAGTCCTGCTCAGCCAGCCGTTGCCGTGGCGATGTCGATGTAACATTCCTGTAGAAAAGTGCTGTTGAAAAGAGGAAGGTGTGTGCGTGAATGATCCAAGGGGAGGCATGAAAGGTAATGAATCCTGAGGCAATGAGACAGGCAGACAGAGCACTCTGAGACAAAAAGAAAGTGTGTGTGTGTGTGTGTGTGTGTGTGTGTGTGTGTGTGTGTGTGTGTGTGTGTGTGTGTGTGTGTGTGTGTGTGTGTGTGTGTGTGTGTGTGTGTGTGTGTGTGTGTGTGTGTGTGTGTGTGTGTGTGTGTGTGTGTGTGTGTGTGTGTGTGTCTAAATAAAAAAGGAAAGAGAAGAATAGACAGTGTCAGCGCTGGAGGCAAGAAAAGCAACATTTCAGATTCTACTTTAGATTTTAGCAGTAAAACACAATCACATTTCATTAATAAGAAACCACACAGATATGTGAAATCAATGCATGTGTGACACATTTGAATAGGAGAAACTGTCATAATAAAAATCAATGAATCATCTATTAACTTTTGCTAAAAATACTCCCACATAATATATCATTTAATGCCACAATTTGGATGCAGATTAATGCATTTGACAGACACAAAACCTGTATTTAGGAGTCAATATATGTATTATTTAGGGTCAATATAATTGATCATAAGTCTATCTCACTGGCCTACAGAATCAATTTTGCATTTGAGTTTGTCAATATGACAAAAGCATGTCATGTTCTTGTGTATCTTCTGCACTATTTATTTATTGTTAGCAGTACATGCGCAGTCTTGCTTTTTTATTTTTAAGACGGCATGTCAAGATAAAACATGGAAGGATGTTTTCTGTTAATACTGGTTTGCATCTGTCATTATCGCACAAATAAGTTTTAAAACATCAAGATTCCTATCCAACAAAAAACATGGTCTGTCTACTACTTATTCTAATAAATATGCACATAAAAACAGCACTAAATGTAACAGTTAAAAAAAAGCTTTTAGATATTTCTAGATGCAAAAAATCTGCCTTTGTTGTTCCTACTTCCCTCCCCCTTTCTTTCTCTCTAGCGGACCGTGAGGCGTGTGCTGCTGATACATTAGTTGGGAGGTTTTTATGAGCGGCTGCACTTACTCCCAATATTTTCCGCTCAAAACGTTTCAAACCATGTCTCAAATTAGCAGAAGCCTGGCCCTGTATACTGGAAGCACCACCTAAGGCCTATAATGGAAAAACAGTTCCATCTAGTCAAACTAACAAGTCCTGCGCTATTTTGTAATAGCTTATTATACACTTGTTTTGAAAGGTTTATGGTCTATTTAATGACATTCTATTAGCACTGCAGTTTTTGTAATCTCAGCCAAGGTCTTCTCAACACGCCATTTTGAAACCCGGTAGAGCTTAATGCCGTAACACCTCATGGGACCCATTTATTGTTTTTCATACCCCACCCCGCCGCCAGAATTATTATTATTCTTAAGCCAGAACCATTGCTGAGAAACAAATAAGCAAACGGTAAAAAACCGAGATTTGTTCATGCAGTCAGCGGCTAATAACTAACCCCGTGTCCTTGCATGGCAGGCACTGATAGCTCTGTGACTAGTAGACTGTTAAATCCCTGTGCTATTGCGTCACTTCAAAAGATGAATCCCGAAGGATACATCACTGAGGAGATAAGATAATGTGCCTTACACCTGCAAGAGGGAGGGAGAGAGAAAAATTGCTAGAGACTAAGTTGATGTCACAGGTTCCCTAAAGAGGGATTAGAGGTGAGGCATCACCACTTGACTTTTAGTAAACATCAGCAGCTTTTGCTCACCTTGATGATACCTTCTTTCACACATTCACAGACATGTGATTAAATGATTCTTTTTGGTCTGGATCTATTTATTGAAAAAAAAAAATCTAACATGCAGTTCAATTTTATTATTCCCAAATAGATAAATTGAACAATTAAGATGTATATTCATATATATATTCAAGGACTAAGGGAAATATGTTATTATTTTTACCCCACATGACATCTTTAAAATGAATCAATTTATACAGTAACACTTTTTAATGGTTTAAGGTTTTATTTATTAACCCTTTGATACACAACATGGGTCTAAATAGACCCGACTGCGTTTTCATTTTCTATATCTTTGCAAGAAATTAATTTCATCATTCAGTATTCCAGGTATTCCTCAATTAACTTGTTTTAGATCATTACAAATCCTTATTTAAATTTTTCCTTTCTTACTTTTCGAAAAAAAATCGTTTTTGTATCACTACCCTTCTAATGCGCAACATGGGTCTAAAAAGACCCGTATTCATGTTTCTTTGATATTTGAAAGAAATGTATTTTATCATTTATTAATCCAGGTATTCATTAAATATCTTGTTTTTGATTTCCACAAATCATTATGTTTATTTTCCTTTCTTATTTTTGAACAAACACTGTTTTTGTTTTTCTACATCAATTTTACACACATGGGTCAAAAATGACCCATATAAGAACCCATATAAGAAACCTGATATTTATAAATAGTATAAATATATTTACTGCAGAAAACTATTCACCTGCCACACATTTCACAATTCAACATGGCTGCTTTTGTATATTTCATGCATGTAAGTTTTATTAAATACATTTTTTTGTCACAGAAAACGTTTGATATTTTGACATCTAGATAGCCTAATATTTGAACGTTTAGGCGAAGGTTACCTTGACCTTTAAATCCATAACTAGTTTAGTGCAAAAGAGAAACGTCCAATACTAAGCTAGCTTGCACTCGACATATTCTATTTTATCTAATGTTAGCTAGGTCAACAACAAAAAAAAGTTGCAATAGAAAGTTATATATAGCATATATTGTTGCTGTTGGGCAGCAACCTTGTACCTCCATATTCATTTTTATTTGTGGTCATAAATCAATGCTATCGGTCACATAAACCGCCATGTGGCGGCGTTCTGGTGCACTATGGCTGCTGTCGCATCATCCGGATGGATGCTGCACATTGGTGGTGGGGAGATCCCCCTACAGTTGCACTACACTACAGTACAATTTCAGTGTTATCAGTTATATGTGCGTTATGTGTGACAAAGTGGCCAATAAACATATTTCAAGTGTTACAGTAAATGTGTTGATCCAAACAACTGTAACATTGGCTATTTTAACAAAAAGCGTTCTTTATTCTTTTGTTTTATCACGCTTGCATAGATGGGTCATTTCAGACCCATGTGTGTGAACTTGATGTATTAACACAAAACCTAGGAAATATTAAAATATGAATTTGTGATAATTGAAAACAAGATTTTTAGAATATTCATAAATCATGAAATTTAAAGATCATGAAATATTAAATGGTCAAATAAAGTGATATCAAAAGGTGAAAAAAAAAATTGCCAAGCCATGCATGAAATAACATAGGAAATGAATACGGGTCTTTTTAGACCCATGTTGTGCATTAGAAGGGGTATCCATAGCTTGCGCATCAAAAGGTTAACTACATTAGTTAACATGAACTAACAGTGAACAATAATTCTAAAGCATTCATTAATCTTAATCAATGTTAATTTCAACATTTACTAATACATAATTAAAATCAAAAGTTGTATCTGTTAATATTGACCTGATACATGAACTAACAATGAACAGTTGTATCTTTATTAATAGCATTAACAAAGATGAATACATACTATAACAAATGTATTGATCTTTGTTAATTAATGTTAGTTAATGCTCTAACTAAGGTTAACTAATGGGACCTTATTATAAAGGGTAATTTTCTTGCTCATTTATCGGGGCGCAATAAATAATCGGAGGTTCCATCGGCGTTACAATATTTACCAATACCTCAAAAAATGCCGCAATATGATTTAATTACATTTAGGGGCCTGTGATCGATATAAACAATATTATGTACACAACCAGTTACATTTTTATTAACTCACAAACACAACCAAAATATAACCTGAACATTTAATTGAACTATGAAAATTGCAACACTAGTTTCCCAATTGGAAAATCCGAAATTGGGAAACAAAAATACATTTTAGTTTTTTTTTTTTTAAATATAGAAGAAGAAAAAAATCCCAAAAGAAAAACTGCACTTTAAGTACCTGGATGATGAACTTAATCAACCACAAATAACACAGTGTGGAATTTTGGACACTTCATGCACTCAACTGTTGCAGTTTTAATTACGTAAAGGAGAGGGAGGGTCTATCAGATTCTGATGTCGAATAACAAAATCTCAGGCCCAATCCTTTGTCGCCCTATCAGATTCAGCGTCTTCAGTCTCTAAAGTGCATGAAACATACTGAAACCTGTAAAGTCTTTGATTTGGTAGAATACGTAATTTGTGTGTGTGGATCCTCTTTCACGAGTGAACAAATACGCTGGCAAGGTGTACAGTGTCGCTAACATTTCCACAGTGCGTGACCGTGTGTCTTTCCAAACACCATCTGAGGTGGCATCATGTGCGAACAACAACTAAAGTGTTCCGATGGGGAGTCTCCCATTTCACCTGACAGAGATGAGCCATGGAAACATGACGTCAGTTACCCGGTGCAACACATGTGCATGTGGATAGGAAAGGAGGCTATGAACTATCCTACCTTTATGAATCACCTTTAATGTAGTTTCCAATCATCTATGTGCAATTTCAGAGCTCTTTGAGGACGTTTTGAGAGATATCTATACATGCATGTCTGGTTAAATTACTAGAGTTAGGTGTTAACAGCTGTGCAAATGCAAAGCATTCTGGGCAAAATATTTAGCAGGGTGGCATTGACCCTTGGGGGTTTGATGTTAGAGCTGCTGCACACTGCCTTCCAATCAATTTTGCTATAATAAAACCCTTATAGGCTACATACAAACTGTTATTATCAAAATTTTCATTGAAATCTACCTTGGCTTTAATAATGCATACATTATGTAGATGTGTATGTATGGATGTTATGATGCACAGTTTGCTCTACGTGGGTGTTTCTATGATGGGCTCAGAGGATGATGCCGTTTGGACTGAAAGACAGCAGATTTCACACGTATGCTCATAAACATGAGTACACACTTGCACTGAATATGTAATTACTGTGTTGGAATGGGTAATCGTAATGAAATGACTGTCACTTAATTGAAAAATGTTTTTTAATTTTTTATTGCAGGTTTCTTTTAACCTGTGATGATGCTCATTTTTTGTTCAGATCTTTATTTAACAATACATGATTGCACAATGCACAACAATTATTAATCAACAATTTGAAAACAATTATTGGTATTTGATGTTTTTTTTCTGCATACATATTTTTTATTCTATTTTTGTATATTTTACAGTAAAAACAGTAATGTGAAATATTATTAAAAAAAATTATATTTGAATATGTGCCGCTTAAGTTATTTGAAATAGATTTTTTTTTTTCGAACAATGTGAAAGTCTTTACTCACACTTTTGATCAAGGTAATGCATTGTTGATGAATAAAAGTATTAATTTCTTTAAAAAAAGAAGTACTGTAGTGCATTGCACACCACATATATCTCATTTACAGAAGCAGCAGAAGTATTAAACCAGTGGATCGTCAAGTGCTGACCCAACACAGAACCAAAATAGATTATCATACAAAAGGTAAATAACATTTTCAGGTTGTGACCCACCAGTTGAGACCCACTGGACTTCACTGGTATAGGGGAGTCTGTCGAGATACACTTTCTCCTGTTCAAGAAAAGGCCCCATAACTGGACTCTCTTCCTGTTGTGTTGCCATGGCATTTTGCTAAAAAGGATGAATAAGAGGTTCCAAGAGGGCATAAATAATTGATTGGCAAATGGCTTGATCAACCCTCGGGCGTACGGTGGACCCACTGCACGGTATAAATAACTCATCACACCAATTATGGCATACAAACACACGCATGCACACACATGGACAAACACACACACACACACACACACGCACGCACGCACGCGCACACACGCACATCGAAGCTCAGGTCAGATACTGTAAAAACACCTGAGCTTAAATCATACAACATAATCCACATGACAACCCATGTGTGAACTGTGTTAAAAGGAATACTGAAACAGGGGTGCGATTCCCGTACAACTATGTAACTCACTGTTTCACTACAATAGTACGATGCATCGTTAGAAAAATCACCTAGTCACGACTGTTTCCCGAAACCCACTGTCGCAAAGTATCATTCAACCACGATGGTTTCGCAAGTGGTGGAATAATAACTACTTTTAATGAAACTGTTTGAGATCCAGTTAACGCTAGATTTGTTAATATAAATTACAGACATGTCATCTGAGGACTATTTCTAATTGTTCTCAGTTGTTTTGCTTTATTACCAGACTCAATATTTGGCTCGTTCTTACGTAGTAGAGCACGTTCGCACATGCGCACTCTTCAAACACGTTACTTTAAATCTTTTGACAAACTAAAAGACGTAAATTACATTTGTGTATTGTAAATAAAAGGCACCGGTTGTACTGAATGTAAGCTTGCTTATTTTGCTCAAGATAAGGATTTATTACCTCCAAATATGCTGCAATATAGAAACGATGCCTCTAACCACAGGTCGAGAGCTGTCGTTCAAACCACACAACTTCGCGATGCTGTTTGCGAATGTTCGCTGGAACGATGGTTTCGGGAAACACAGACTCGTTGAACTATGCTGATATTGACGGAACTTGCGACCATACGATGCTTTCGGGAAACGCACCCCTGAATAGGAGTTTGGAATGGACTGCTTATTGTTTACAGGGTGAAATGATGCTGTTATTGACCGTCGAGACATTCTTGAAGAAAGAAATGAGAGAAAACTGTCCAGTCAAGTCAGATTATTACAGGACACTGGATGCATTTACATCTGCCTTCTGTGCAAAATCGTTATGACCCTGTAAAAATGTTTGCGAGCCAAAACACAAAATGGAAACATGATAGGATGGCACTTTATAGGCCTACGCTGTAAAAAAATTATATGATCAATAAGTTATGATTTTTAATTTAACTCATCAAAATAAGTTAAGGATTTTTTTTAAATCGCAAGTTATACAACAAGTCAGTTTAATATAATTTAAGTTGAAATGACTTAAACATCCAAGTTGATTGTCCTTAAAAATTTAAGGCAGCAACTTTTTTTTACAGTGTACAGAAATAAGTTATATTTACTAAAAAGAATATGCAGACCTAAAATAAAAGGTGTTATTAAAACTTTTTCATGACTTATTGTAGGCTTATCCTATTCATCTGAAATAAAAACAAATCATTTAACAAAGCTTTTACAAAAGTCTAAAAATTGTAACGTCTTAAACAGAAAACACACAGGAAAAGAGTATTCAATATATCTGTAACATGTATGTTCTGTTTTGGTTAAGTTTCATTGTGTTTTGGTTCGGTTTTCCCTGTTCCGGTTTTCCTGTGTTCCCTAGTTTGTTTCCTTGGTTGTTAATTCGTTCCACACACCTGTTCACTTTGATTACACCTTGTCAGTAATTTATCCCTCATCTCTTTCGCTTCCCTTGTCCGGTCTCGTCTATGTTAAAACTGGTTGTGTTTTCCATCAAAGTCTTCCGTTGTGGATTTAATATTTACATTTTTTACTTCTCTCATCGTGCGCTCTCTAAGAACCAATCGTAACAATATCTTTAAGAATTACGTTTTTTTTAAGACAAAAACAGTACAAACCAAAATAATGACCAATGAATAATGGATTATCTGACAGCTATGGGGGGGGGGGGGGGGGGGGGGGATGTGAGGTGACATCGCAGTGACATGTCAACTGTCAGAGCTGTTTGATTGACACTTACCAACAGGCGTATCATTCACACCAGTACAGCGCACAGCTTGACATACTAGGTTTAAAGGCCAAAGGTGACAAAAAAGACTGCGAGCAATGTTTCTTTTCTCTCTCTTTGTCTAGGTGCTAACTGCTTTCTCTCTGACATTAAACACATTTGACAGTAGATTTGATTCAGTACGAAGGAAGTCAAAGGGTTGTTCTAAAGCACCTTCAGGTTAATTTTACTATTCTGTGCTAAAACCACAAGAAGCCATTGCACAATATATTTGCCGATATAAAAACAATGAACAAAAACTGATTTAGAGTTCAAAGCTCAATTCATTTCAGTCAACCATGAATTGATTCAGAACTGATTTGTTTACATCTCACAACAGTGCAATTGAATTATTATTCATATACTATTACTGTTACGGGAGTGGTATAGGCAGAAGAGGTGGTGAGGCACAAAGGTTCCAATACAAATTACTTTTACTTCCAATAACTTTCTGAACAGGTACAGGCAGGATAACACTACACACCTTAACATAACATCTACATAAACGACCAGGAAACATTATCAAGAACCGACCAGGACAGACTGAACAGAAGCAAACTAAATACAAGCACAAATCAAACATAACAAGGTGAAGACAGGTGACAAGGATGAGGACGATGAACAGGTGGATAATGATGGAGTGAGTACAGGTGTGGAGACGAGGAGGATTCTGGGAAGTGTAGTGCAGACAAAGACAGACTGGTGCAGACGACGACTGTGGTCTGCTTGGCTATACAGACCACAGCAACTTCCCTCATTGCAAATGTTAGATTTGTATTCCACTCCATTTATCAATGTAACACTTAATACTTCAAGCAGGGCTTCAAGTGAACCATGCAGTTCATCTCACCACATCTGACCAGAACCTTTAGTAAATGTCAGCAAGCGTTCTGTGGGCAAATAAAACCCCCAGTCAGCTTTCGAGTTTGTGCACTCATGTGGCGTTGGCACTTATGTTAACGTAGGAGGCTGATTTGGAGTCTGTTGGAAACTTGAATAGCATAAATATATGATTAAGTGACAGTTTGATTGTGTGTGGTGGCTTTGGCAGAGATGAGAAAAGCATTACGCAGATCCTCTCTCCTACCGCACAGTGAAAGGGTCAAACAGAGGTTTACAGATGCAACATTTGGCTGCACTTATCACTGCCATATTGATTTGTCATTCCAAATGAGTGTCTTTGGTACATAATGCCAGTTCAAGTGGCTTACAACTCGACAAGAGCATAAACGATCAACAGAAAGGCAGCCTAAAGAGTGACAGTTTTGATACTGATGGGTACACAAAAGAAAAAAGGAGCTGTTCTTGAATACAAACTTTACTCTTTGGAATATCAGAGGTGCAAATGAAAGAAAATATGAATTGTTTCGTTTTTTCAATGTGACATTTATTTGAAGATGGTAAATCAGTGCTGAATTCAACAGCATTTTTAATAGACCTGACATTCGAAAATCTTGTAATGCTAAGGTCATTCAGGATGGAATGCACTTAAATTCTTAATAAACTTGAATGCAGGTTTCTTTGGATAAAACAAAGAATGTGTAGTATTTCTGCTATTTTATTACATTAAAAGCAAATGCATTTCAGGTCAAGCACACACACGCACACATGCAGTCTAAATAACCCAGCTTTTATGAAGAACTTTTTCAGATGAAGATGATCAATGATCAGCTCATAAACAATCATAAATAATTTATAATAATCGTAACTCAAGATAGTCTGCAGATAGTAAAAGAGATGGAAAAAGAGATATTTCGTCAAATAAGGTTTTGTTTTTCTAGTCCTGGTGCTGTGTTAAAATAAATACATAAAGCACTCATTGTGTAAACAGACATTAATAATAGTCTAATTAGCAGAATGAAATGAGTTTTCATATGGCAGTTACATTAATATCCCTTTAAACAAGACATCAATCTCAGGGACTGGTTGTCTAGTCAAATGATATTGGGGGTTTTTTTTCATTCAGTTTTATAAATGACCCCAGGTGTATTGGGAAGAGATGAATAAATCAGAGAGACAGATTGCCTAGAGAAGAAATATGCCATAAATAGCCATGCAAGTGTAAGAATAATTACGCAACTGCAACTGTGGGTGACCTCATTACAGAGTCTGCAGGGTAAATATGCCACAGCCATCAGCATCTAATGCATTAAACAATATTATTCAACATGACCACAATCATGAGGTTGGTGACAAAACTTCCTTATGAGAAAGAGGATCGCAAATGAAATTATATATCAAATATAATCCATGCTAAATTCAGCTGTCAATTCTGCAGTAAACTTGCACCTGAATGCAACAGACACGGCCAACAAAAATCATCTTTATAGGTCTAGTGATTCTGAAAAATGTATTATTCCTTTTGTCAGAACATCTCTCTCTCTCTCTCTCTCTCTCTCTCTCTCTCTCTCTCTCTCTCTCTCTCTCTCTCTCTCTCTCTCTCTCTCTCTGTGTAACATATTTATACACTATTTCTTACCAAAATAATTTGTAAAATATTGCAATATTATTTTAAATAGTGCACTACTAATTAAATATTCAATAAAATTATTATAAATACATTAACTAATTGATATATTAAGTATATATAATACAATATATAATATAATATAATTAATGTAATATAATAAAATAAAACACACAATATACCACACAAGAAAATACTGCTGGACTCAATATCAGCAGACTATCTCAAGATATGTAAAATTAATATAGTAAATGCTCATTAGATGAGTACATCTCCCCCACCCCCAGAACAAGTGTGTCCTCTGGTGCGGTTGAGTCCAGAGCAGTACAGTGTGTGCTTATGGCATGACATAACTTAAGCCTGCTTTACTCCGCACCCGGAATCAGCACACAGCTGCAATTCCCTGTATTTTAGATTACGCCACGTCACCATTTTAAACTCCCTCTCTTACACACGAATGTACACATAAGTGCAGACAGACATGCACACGAGTATTGCGGTGACATCACTGCATTTCTGCCATTCCTTCAAACACATGTGGGCAAACATATAAACAATGACATCATGGTTTTCACCACTGGCCTGGTTTTCACACAGAAACAAACAAACAAACAAAAACTACTTACAGGCCGTCAGAATGTTCCACCATTACAGATATGCAGAGCAGTCAAAACAACACAAACCCAGAAAGACAGGAAAATTGCAAGAGACTGACAAAATATTTTTTTTAATTCATTTTTACATCATAACATTATTTAACATTTTTCTATTCGAATAAATAATAATAACAACTACATGTATACATATATATACGTACACGTACATGACATATACACACACGCACACACACACACACACACAGAGTATATAAAATATTCAAAATGTTACATTGTTGAACTGCAATAAAATACCAATAAAAATATTGATTTATATTAAAGTAAAATAAAGGATTTCACCAGCTACAAATATATCAATTGTTTAAAAAACAGGCTCTTTGTTCAAAAATATTATGCATAATTAGGAGCGGTTAATCTGGGAAAGCTCTTCTTGTTTTATGGCAGATACAAACTGTGTGAGCTCTGAGGCTGCACAGACAACTGGCACATGACATCTGCGTGATGAAAAATAAAATTAGTGGCTGGACATAAAACAGTATATGGAGCCTTTAAGAGCATTCGAAATTCTGGAACGCTATCACTCATTCGAGAGCAGCTCATTGGTGTTGCTGACATTGACAAGGAGTGATAGTGAACTGAATGCAATAAGCCAAAACAATGATGGGGGAAACAGATGTATGTAGCTTCCTCTACATTCAGAGAAATCTCAACAATTTCCAAAAGGATGGTGCTATTCACAGCAGGATCAATTTTCCACAGGTGAAAGGGAGAGGTGTTTACTATTCACAGCGTGACAGCATACAGACCCCTGGGAAAGACAGTCACACACCTGCATTGTGGAAGGAGAAAAAAAAGAGACAGACCGTAAAAAAAAAAAAAAGGAACAAGCACCTAAACTAGGTATAAAGGTATTAGGTGGAAAAACAAATAGTCCAAAGCAGAAATCCAAGTGTACATAAAAGTCACACACACACACACACACACACACACACACAAACACACACACACACACACACACACACACACACACACACACGCACACGCACGCACGCACACACACACACACACACACAAAGGATTGCAAACACAACAGGCACTCTAGGATTACAGAGAAGCACACACATGCCCCCCAAAACACACGTCCCAGGATTACGCCAGCACTCAGCTACATCCATAATGGTTTTCTAGGCAAAGCTGAGGGCAGCAGCAGCAACAATGACATCATACCATTGCCTAATGCGATCTTTCCACTTCCGATGCAGTCTGTGATGAAACTGCATGTGCAATGCGCAAATAACACATGGATCACGCAGTGCGAAAGCTCTGAGCTCCGTTTCAGAGCCACAAATTACCTTGCGATTCAGTGAAAAGCAAATGTCAGCTTGATTTAAATTCATTTGCAACACTAGCACAACTTATAGGAAGAGTTTTCCCCACAAAATAAATGAAATCTTTAAAGTGACCATGGGGTGTCAAGCTTAAAGAGGGGCAACAATAAAAAAAACACGCATTGTAAATCAGCAAATAGTCCAAAATGACTAGTGCACTGTATTCAGAATATCAATATTTACTGATAATCTTCATCTCTGCCAGTCTGCCTAAATTTCAGTTTGTTCATCACACAAAGCTATTGTTTGGCTTAAGATGACTTGAAATATAGTGCACTAGTCATATTGGCCACAGTCACAGTTTGGGACCTTTTTGGTCCTTGACCAGTATTATTATATTAATTATATTATATTATAATACTTATATTATATTGCAAATTATAATAGGTAAATATAAATACAGCAACATTACTGTTTAACCTTATCCCTACCCCTAAACCTACACCTACACATAAGTTATCCCTAAAATAAGAGGGAAATCATAGGGGAATAACAATTGTAAACTCGTCCCTCAAATCTGATTGGTTGACTGGAATGTTGTTCCAGGATCAACAAAGATGTTAATCTGGAAACATGTTGCACTTGATAAAATCAGGATCTGCTTAACCTTACAGCAATGAAGACGACTCTTTGACACTTTTTGTAATATATATAGGCCTATATGTAGAAAACTTTCAAACATTCAATCAAACATGGAATATTGGATTAGAATCGCACCTTTTTCAGGTGCTCCAAAAGCTCCATGTCCCAGATCTGAGTTGGGGGAGGAAAAGTCCGACTGACCCAGCTGACTGAAGTGGAGTTGGAAAAGTAGGTGGGAACCACAGAGCGCTGGAAGAGCCACTGGCCCAGTCTAACAATTCACTTCAGCAATCAGGTCAAAGACAAACCACAGCGGACATGCACGCACACACACGTGCAAACTCAATTACACTGTCTTTGTCTCTCACACATTCACGGGGTACAAATTGCAAGGTGTGTGTGTGTGTGGGGGGGGGGGTATAGAGGTCTTAAAACGTACATATTATTTTGCATCGCACACAAACAGAAGTCACATTTCCCAGAGGAGGTAACCATAGAAACTGAATGCAACTTGAACAATTTCCGTTGCAATTAGTATCTGGCAGTAAGGCATCAAAACATGACAAACACTGCCATTTCTTTATATAGATTTGCATATCTCAAAAATATATAAAGAATTATATTAATTCATTCATTATTTTTTACTTTATTTACAAATGTTTGACCCCAAAAGGAGGTTTTCTCAAGCTCACTTCAAATTTGCCCACAAAATATGGTTACACACACATACACACACACGTTATAGCTCTCTTCTTTGATTGACAGGCAACCTCCAGATGAGGTGGTTCTGCATGATGGAGAGATTGTGGTGTCATTTCTTCCAGAGTGAGAGAAGAAATTTACCCATCACACTGCACACTGTTCCATATAGGAACACAACAACACATATCAGCCTCTCTAAAAATAGCTGGAAACTTCAGGGGAGTGGCAAGTGCAACGCACAATCTCCACTGCACAGCAGGACTTAAATCAGCTCAGTGGACGAATTCAATCACGACTCTAATAATATGCATGGAAACGCGAGGGTACGTTTCAGTCCATGAACCCGACTTTGAATAATCTCCTCAAACTGAACAAACCTGTTCCCGACCCAAGTGTCTGCCATTAGCGATTTCTCCTCGCTGAATAGAAAGCGGGAAATCCGCACAAACAGTTTCAGACTCAGAGGCAATGACATCATCACCACTAGCACTGCCACCGAGTATCATGATGACATGATTTGTTTGCGCTTTCCCGTCGCTTTGCGCTAGTGCAGACTATGGGTTTTAGACTGGTTTGGTTGAGTGAAGGCCAAAACCACAGCCATAACACGGTGGAATGGAAGTTAACATTACTACCCTAAAAACAATATTTGCTGCGATTTATATACACACAGGGCCTTAAAGTAATTACAAAGCAATTAAGAAAACAATTATTGTCATCAAATTGTATTTTTATTACCCATATGATAATGGAAATATTTAGCTGTTTTATATTCATTGTATATCTGAGGCAAGCAGTGGAGGTCTTTGTATCACTTGTAGTGTCACACACATACAGTGTGATTAAAATCAAAATATGCGAGAAACAAAATGGGTGGTGATCGGTAACACCTGTCACTATTGTGGCAGAAAACTCACGTTTTCATTTTGTCAGCTTAAAATGAGCAATATTCCATAATTCCATCCTAGATACACTTCTCATGATTCCATTTTCCCTGAGGAAATAAGTTCAAGTCATGATTGACTGATCTATTAGAAGATAATTTGACAGAGATAAAGGTCAATGACATACAGTAGAGTGTTTACGAGAGAAGATAAATCTGTTGATAATATAGTTTTAAACAAGTGTAGTGCGTTCAGTGTGGTTGGAGGAAGAAGAAGACAAGGTCGGCGAAATTGGGACTCGCACTTTATTACTCACAATAAAAATAAAAGACAACAGTTAGGGTGCGCTCGTGCGCGGCCGCCGTGTCACGGTCCCACGGCAAAACAGAGAACAGGCAGTTATCAAAAACAGACGGTCAAAAGTTCAGCTTCATGCAGCCACAAGGTTCAGTGCGAGTCCCAGGTCTCTCTCAGCTTCTCTCACACAGCCGGCAGCTTATATGCAGTCTCCACGCCAATTACTGCAATCAGACACAGGTGTTCGTCATCTGCACTTGACCCACTTACTCACCGCGCAGCTCGCTGACTCCTCTCCCGCTACAGACTTCGCGAAACCACGCCCCCCTCGCCACAACAAGTTCTTACCTGAAATAAAATATAAACAATATGCTCCATCTTAAAAAGCTTGAAGAAAAATTAGAAAATTGCTAAAGTACTAAAATTACTAAAACTGAAATAAAAATAAAAAACAAAATCAAATAACAATTATAAAACTTAAACAAAAATGTAAATTAAAAAATGAAAATATAAATATAATAACTAATTCACAATATTAATAAATACTAAAAAATACAAAAATAACACTGTTTGGTTTCATGTTTCCTGAAGTTGCGATTCATATAGGCCTACTCTAAAAAATGTAATGTGGTATTATCCTTACACTTTGAGTGTACATATCTTAATCATTATTATTATTTAAACTATTTAAGTATATTCTTCAAGCTAAAACATTTGTGCAGATATCAGAAATAATTATTTCAAAAATATTATTAAAGTTTTGGGAAGTCACACCACATGGCATAATATTGACTAACATTTGATGTTCAGTGAGTGTTAGTTTCAGACCTACACGCATTTCAAAGAATCTTCTATATATGGTTCAGACAAATCCTAGAGGTGTGAACAGACACCCCCCTCCATCTCTACACCCTCACATCCCGTTGGATCAGCCGACCATTTAAATTGAATTCCACATCATTCCAAGAACCGTCCTCCCTCCTCTGTGACAGATGCGGATGGTTTATTCTAATTGGTACCAAAGGCAGAATTGACTTAGTGAGCATGATCTAACTGCCATCTCAGCTAATGACTATAGCAAGCAGACACTATGGGACTAGCTCTGTCTCTCTCTCTCTATCAAACACACATAATCCCACACTCTACCCCCTGTAGGCCAAGCGATAACTCTCACATTTATAGCAGAATAGAAATCATTTAAGCCATGGTCCAGGTTGCTGATATAAGCTCTAACACTGCAACAGCTTCCATTACAAGCAGGATAATTTATAAGACATGACACGCTTTTTTGTGTTCTCAAGATAAGAAACACACACACGCGCGTGCGCACACACATGCATGCACGCACGCACACGCACACACACACACACACACACACACACACACACACACACACATGCACGCACGCACGCACGCACGCACACGCACACTCCATATTAAAAAAATGTTTGTGGAAGTATGAATATAACTTAGCAGATAAATACATAAAGCTCAAAATACTGAAGTGGTGATGCAAATAATAGACGATAGGCCTACACAGCAATTGAAAGTTTGTGTGTTGTGCTAATATGTACACATCAAGATAGCGTTTAAAAGTTATTCTATTTGATAATGAATATAACTGTTTTATATGTATTTTAAAATGTGATTAATTCCGCATCTACAGTCTTCAGTGTCACATGATCCTTCAGAAATCATTTTAATTTGCTGATTTGGTGCTCAAGATATACTTTATCATTATTATTAACGTTGAAAACCGTTGCGTTCCATACATATTTTTGAGGAAACCATGATAAGATATAATTCTTTTGATGTTGTGTTTCCATGTTTTATGGGGACTTTCCAAAGACATAATGATGTTTATGCTATATGCAAACTGTATATTCTATCCCACTACACCCACCCTACCCCTAAACCTACCTGTCACAGAAAACTTTATGCATTTTTACATTTTCAAAAAACATCAATAAGTGTGTTTTATAAGCTGTTTCCTCATGGGGACCAAAAATGTCCTCACAAGGTCAAGGATTTTGGATATTGCAATCTTTTTGGGGTCATTTTGTTCCCATAATGTAAGGTTTATGGGAATCTCTAAGCCATTCTAAATACAATTCTCAAGTCTATTGTTTTTTCCAGACATGACACAGATGTTATAAAGATGCAAGTGCAGAGAGAGCAAGATTGAAAAGGAAATAATTACCATCCTCTGGGAAACGAGACATGTAAACAGATCACAAACAGTTCACATATAATATTAGCTAATTAAATAAAGCAGAAACGCAATTCCAGCATCCCTAAACAATGTTCAATGTCAAATATCTACCAGAACACTTCATTAGCCTCAAAGAAAATGTACAACAGTTGAAGTGCTGCACATATCATGCAGAGATATCATATTAGCCATCTCTATGGTTTGATTTGTGATTTGAATAGAATTTATTTCAGACACACATCATCATTTTAAAAACAAATTACAATAGTAGTAGGAAGGTTATTGTGTGAAAAGGAGGAACCCCAAAGAAGCTATTAAAGCTTTTAAGAGGGGGCCCAATATCTACATACAACATATAACATTCAAGAAAAACTCACTCTATAAAACAAATAAATATAAATACAACAAAACACAAGCACTACAAACAAACAAACGATCCCAGCACAAATATAATACTTCCAAAATGATCAAAAAGTATATGTTAAAAGCAAAATTTCCTTCAGATTTTTTTTGAAAACGGAGACAGAATGCACCAATTTAAGGTTTCCCTCAAGCTTGTTCCAAATCTGCGGACCTCTACAGACTACACTCAGGCTCGTACATTTCAAACGTCTTATTTTACCAGTAATTGACTCTTTTTCCATGTGTAATATGTATGCTGGGGTCGTCTGATTGGGACAAGTTCACACAATTGGTCATTTAGCTTATGAACAACCTGGAATATCATACAAGCATTATGAAAAGCATTGTATTCGGTAAGTCTTAATAAACCCAGGCGATGAAAGAATGGACGCGAGGGGGTATTTGGCTCAGACCACGTCAATACCCGTATGATTTTTTTCTGTAAGGACTGTATTTTTTTTCAGGTAGCTAGTAAAAGTGTTACACCATATGACATTGCAATAATTTAAGTGGGACTCAAACAAGCTTTTATATAAGATGACAAGTGCTGACTGCGGGAGAAGATGTCTTACTTTAAAAAATAGTCCAACCTATTTTGGTAATTTTGTTATTAACTGGTCAATATGACATTTGAATTGTAGATATTCATCAATAAAGACTCAGAGAAATGTAATGGTGTTTACTCTTTCAATAATTGGTTCATTTGTTTTAAGACAGACATACTTATTTACCAATTGATTTTGTTTGGAATGAAACACGATGTAGTTAGTCTTGTTTAATGTTAAGAGATAATTTATTCCACCAAAACCAGATAGCAACATTTCTTAGCTCTCTATTTATTGTTTCTTCCATTTCGTCTGGATTCGTATGTGACATAAATAAATTTGTGTCATCAGCTAATAAAACCTTGTGTAAAGCCATTGTGGAATTTTCAAAATCATTTATATACTGTATATTAAAAAAAGAAGAGGGCCCAAAATGGATACCTGAGGGACTCCACATTTAATGGGTTTACTTATTGAATTTTTTTCATTGATACTTACATACTGCTGTCTACCAAATAGATAACTTCTGAACCAGCAAGGGCTAATCCTCTAATTCCATAATGGTGTAATTTATTTAATAGGATGTCAAAATCATTAGTGTCAAACGCCTTAGATCTAAAAAAATACCAATGCACTCTCGCCCTTATCAATGGCATCATTGATCTTTTCAATCAAATCGAGTACCACCATACATGTGGTTCTTTTTTTCCTAAAACCATATTGAGAAGCAATAATATTAAATTTATGAAGATATCCATATAGCCTATTGTACACTACTCTCTCTAAAACCTTAGAAACTGTGGGCAAGATTGATATTGGACGATAATTGCACATATCATTTTTATCCCCAGATTTGAACACTGGTATAATTCTAGCAATTTTTGTCCTTTTTGGTACAGTTCCAGCAAGCAGAGAGAGATTAATACAATAAGTCAATGGCTCCCTGATATTAAATGCTATGGCTTTCAGAATTTTACTACAAATTCCATCCTCACCAGCAGTGTACGAACTTCGTAAATTAGTTATTTATTTTATAGACTTCATCACAATTAGTTGGTTTCGTAAAAAAAGAATTTGCATAAGAACCCCAAATAATGGTCGAAAGTAATTCCCTGAGGTTGAACTATTTTGTTAGAGAGTTTATCCCCAATAGAGTTAAAGTAATTATTAAAATTATTTGCTAAATCAATGTCATGCATATATTTATTATCCAAATTTGAGTGTAAGCCCACAGCATTTGGAAGCACAGCGTTGTTTTTGTTCTTGTTAAGGACTTCATTTAGCACTTTCCAAGACCTCTTAGTGTCACGGGAGGGCCGTGAATAATTCCGTGGATTCAAGTGTGGATCAGAAGTATTTTAATAAGACAAAACATAAAATAAACAAACCAAATCTAAATCCATAAACAGACAAGGCAGGGCAGGAACAGGCACAGAAACAACACACGTAATAAATACAACGAACGAGCACAGGACAGCAAACACAGGAAGACTAAATAGAGAGGCAAACAAAGGAGGGTAACGAGACAGACAGGTGGAGCAAATAAACCAATAATCAGATAACAAGGGGGAGGGATCAAACCAGGACAAGAGCACAACAGCACATGGCACAACATAACAAACACCCATGTGCAACACAAGACAGGACAGACATGTGACACTTAGAGTCACCCTGTGATGCTTTTATGAGGTATGCATAGTGGTTATTTTTACTTTTCCTTATTATATTAGTAAGTTTATTCCTGTAACTTGTATACATATCCTTATTCATAACACTAGGGCATCTTAAGAAACGTTTATAAAGCTTATTTTTATGGGTGATAGATTTTAAAATACCCATTGTAAGCCAGGGGTTGAAACCATTTGCACGGTGTCCGGCGTTCTTTTCAGGGATAGTACAACAAATAGAATTTGTAATTTCATTTATCAAGTTGTCATAAGCAGTATCAGGATTGTTGCAGTCATAGACTGCTTTCCATGTTTTAGCCTGTAAATTTTCGCTCAATAGTTTCAAGGTTCTCTCATTTAGTACTTAAATTTTTTTTTTCCTTTTTTTTGCAGTGGTAATTCATTCTTATTTGCAAGATCTAGAAACAATACAATCGGAAAATGATCAGTAATATCAGATAACACAACTCCAGATTCTAGTCTAGTATTTCGAATGTTTGTGATGATATTGTCAATAACTGTCCTAGTGGAGAGCGTTACTCTGGTAAATTGATTTATGGTACAAAAGAAAGAAAAAGAATGAAAGATATTTACAAAGTCTCTTTTTACAACGTCATCTTTTGAGACGTCAATATTGAAGTCACCAAGTATGACACAATCTTTGTTTTTTTTGTTTATGGAGAATAATATATCCTCCAGTTTACCCTTGAAAACATCAAAGGGACATCAACATCAGAGTCAGGGGGGCGATAAATCACTCCTACTATAATTTTTTTTTGCATTATTGAGATTTATTTCCACAAAAAGTGAATCAGAATGATTGTCATCTAAGACAATGTCATCACAAACATTAATTTGATATCTGGAGTGAACATATAAGCAAAAACCACCACCGGTACGGCCAAGCCTATTTTTGATAACAAGCTTATATCCATCTAGGTTAAGAATATCAGTAAAGGTCACCAGGTTTCACTGCAACCAATAACATCAAAGCTACAGTCAACGTTAGAAGTAAAACAGCTAATTCTTCATGGTGTTTACACAAGCTTCTAATGGTGAAGTGCAGAAATGAGCAACTGTTTGTACTATTTAAGCTTTTTAATTGTTCAGGTGTGTAATATCTGCAGTTTACATTTTTTTCTATATCAATACAATGTTTTACATCCTCTCCATCATAATTCAACTCATCAAAGGCCATATGAAAAGATAGAATCGTATTTTAGTTGATTGGCTAAATAATTTGTATAAAAATAAAAATATATACACACAAAACCCATACATACATGTTTACACAGATTACGTTAATCTACTACTATAGTAACTAAACTAGCTCTCTACCCACAACATTATGTTGAGAACTTATAGGGAAAATAAATTAGGGCCAACAGTAATATAATAATCTGAAAATATAACTTTAGACACTATACTTCAGGAAAAAAAACACACATCATAAACCACTCAGTGATGCAAGATACAAAGTCGAGGAGAATGTTTTTTTCTCTTCATGTGACACTTTCTCATGCACATAGCAGAACTTTCCAGAAACATTTGATACAAGTTTCCATCTGTGGTTAAAGTGCAAAATTCCATAAAGTACAGATTTCAAAGAAACATGGAGTTTCTGCCACTTAACAAAAATCAATGTTTTATCATTTAAGTAATAGATTTAGCACGCACAGTTTTGGAGAACTGTTTAGAGGAATTGCCACAGGTCTCTGCTTGTGAACTTGCGCTAAACAGCATTCATTTTCCATTGAGGAATGATTAAGTCACCCAAGCTAAACTTTAATTGAGGTTTAGACCTTTTATGCTGAAGACAGCAGACTGCAACAGATTAAAGGTTAGGTCTTGACCATGTAATCAAACGATTTTTTCCATTGTAAAAAAAAAAAAAAAAAAAAAAACACCTTACCTGAAATGCAATGCAAGATAAGAGGCGAATTGATAGTGCCATTTAAGATTTGATCTCCTATGTAATTTTACAGCACTGTAACCATTTTATGGTTCAAGAGCCCTTTGAAATGTCTCTGTCTGGATCAAACTTATGCCAGCAAACTGCATGATATGTGAACTTAAATAAAATAAAATAAATAAAATAAACTTAATTAAATTAAATTAACTAATAAAAATATAAATAAATAAGACTAACAATAATAATAACATTTTATATATATATATATATATATATATATATATATATAATGAAATGACAGGTTGTTAAATAAAAAAAATAAGGTTGCATTTTTTTGCTCTTTTTTCACTTTAGATATGGGTCTTTCTGAATTTGTTATGCAGACATAACAAGGGCAAAAAACAAAACAAAAAAAAATCACCCCGCAATGTTACTATTCCTGTCCAATAGTCAAATATGAAATACGAACACAAAAAAAATATGTTGGAACAGATTCCTTACAAGGGATTGGAAGCACTTAGCTCTACAGAAAGGCTTTGAAATCAATCAAAGGAGCTGGCGAAGGGAAGTTAATGCCATGGTGTTTGAGAGTAGACATATTAGAAGAACAGTAAGACATTTTATTCAGTTTGAGTGCTGGATGAATTTATTCAACAAGGACAACCTGTTAATTCATGCACCAGGCTTGATTTGTGCTTCTTAGAGTCGAGCTCAGAGAGTCTAGACAAAAGCACAAACAAAATGCACAGTCAATTTGAGTAACTAGCATATGTGACGTACAAATATTGAGCTTGTGTTATCTTGTTGCAACAATATCAAACAAGAAAATGATCTTTGACGGGTTTTAAACCAATCTGAACAACAGAAACAATGACTGTAAAGGACCAAAACTGTGATATAAAAATAAAACTTCCACTAATTCTAATTTAAAATTTACATTAAATAAAATAAAATTTGAATTTTTTTGATGCGCACTATCCTCCAAAATAAAACAAAACATTTCAAGGTATTTGAAGGTCATATTACAAATTTCACATTTTATGTAATTAATTACAATATTTGTAAACCAAAACAAAGGTTTTACATTTTTAGCATGTTGCCTTTTACATATTTGCTATTGAAAACTGTTGTATTTCACAATTGTTCACACAATATGTTTCCCATTGTGAGAACATGCCACACAAATGGGTTCAAAAAAATCTTGTGCATTAAAAGTGGAAATGTTCAATACATTCAAATAAAACCTCCTAAATAGTGTGACAACTTCCCCAAGGCACCCCTACATCACAAAACCTTTTATAAATCCACTTGACTTTTTGTACTTTGTGAGCTCATTGTACTCAGGGAATGTAGAAGCATAATGCTTGCATGAATAGGTGGAGACTGAGAAGAGGAATGGAAATAAAGGGAGAGCAGTGAGAAGTGACTTGGATTGGCTCAGAGACAGATACCCACTCTAAATTATGATGAGGACACGAAGAAGAAGAAAAAACTAGCATGCCCCACTTTCTGTCTGCATTTTATTCAGGGTATTAATACAACCTGGAACTAAACTAGGTCTGCGAAAACTTGATAAACATTAGATCCAACTGGTGTACCACTTGGCTGTATGCGTTACAGTAGCTCTCTGCATTATTGATGCGCTTTTGGAGTCATGGTTTATTCAGGAAGCGCTGCACTGAGTCATCTGCTCCACTGAGAGGGGTCTTAGCAATTCAGCGTAACGCTGTTTGGGTTACACTGTGCGCTGTTCCAACCCATTGATCATTAATCCAACGTGAAAAAAAAACACACACAAAAAAAAAACAGGTGTGAACTTCAGGGAAACGTCCCTCTCTTTGTCACCTTCACACGCAATGAAATGTAGGATACATCTCCCATACACACACACACATTGAACACTCTGCCATAATGAGCTGCTCTAATTTCACGGCAGATGGAAAATGTCTCTTTTCTCACTCCCTCTTACTGACGGTAGCCAGGCTGTGGCCTAGGATCGGGCAGGCCGTATCAAGTGATGGGGAAAGGGTGAAGTGGCTGGTGACTAGCTTAAACACAGTGGAAAAACTGCCTCAGCCCTCATCAATATTTCAGCCATGCCTGCTGAAAACCAATACTGGCCAACATATTCCATCTTGTCATTGGAAGAGCGGATCGAATGCCATGCCTTGACATGCTAACATTGTCGCCTTACAAACGGTGATGTAAAGCCTGATGTATTATTCATCGTTTCTCCAGGGGAGAAGGCAGAGGGATGACGGAGGAGGAGGAGAGGCCATGTAACGGAGGAGGTCAAGGAGAAGTGAGCGAGAAGGCCGCAGCGAGATGATGAAATGAAAGAAGTCATCTCAGACATGTGCTTCATGTGTCACTTCAGGCTAATGGTCTCAGGGATGTGATAACAACGGTGAACCCAAATGCCATAGTAATTAGCAGACCAGTTAAACCACTAGGTTAGGTCAGTAGTCGATGGGTCACCAACGTCATACTGGCCTTCGCTTGCACTGTATCCTCAAAAACGGACAGATCTCCAGTTCCATCTTCTGTCGAGTGACCTGGCCACCTATCAATTATTCAACAAGATTCTGTAATCACACAATGCATACATCATCCCAGAACAGTGTGCAACTGTATATTTTTCCCCAACAGATGTTGTGCTACATGTGTCATGTGTCATTGCATAGAGCTGTCGGCCAATTAGATCTGAATTCAGAATGTCTTTTAAAGGGTTAAATCTAATGAGGGTGAGTAAGTAATGGCATAATTATTATTTTTGGGTGAACGAACCCTTTACATTCTGATTACAATTCTGAACATAATGCTAGCATACGTTTGATTCAAATTTAAATGCAATTAGAATAAAGAACAAATAAAGAATGAAAGCCAGACAAATTTACGGTAGGTAACACTTTATTTTAAGGATGACAGTTACATGTTACTCTATGTACTTACTATAGTAATAAAGTAAATTATGCATAATTATTTACAAGTAACCAATACCCTAGCCATAACTCTATGTACATGTTAATAATTATTACTATTATTTATTAATAATTTAATACATTTATATAACTACTGTAAGTGGTTTTTAAAAATACATTTCATTTTTCAGTATAAATTACCCAAACATGCTACCATATGCAAGACGGGGTGTTTCTAGAAATATCAGATATAATATAATATAATAAAATATCAGTTAATAATCAGTGTTTAAAATGCCACCACAGAAATTTGTATTTTTACATAAGCTACAGTATCTCATATTTACCATGGTGGAAGAACGCTTGTCAGAATATGTAATTTACCCGGAATTTTTATATAAATGAAAAGAAATGTAAAAGTGCAGTCTTTGATGGTCAAAATAATACTATATTTAATAATAATGTCTGAAATAGATTTGCTTTTCTGTATTGTGATGCACTGAATAATCTTGTAGTGCTTACATTTTATGTTATTGAAAAAATCTGCTCAACTGTTATTATATGAAATAATAGAACGCTGTATGTTAAAGGCAATGACTGATGAATATATCACTCAGTGTTTCATGTAAACAAACTTTTTTCATGAATTTATATGTCCTGCACAGTGGGGGATTTCCAGCCCTTTTTTGATCTATAACAGATAAAGAGACTAGGAAAACATGAGTAAGAGAGGAAATGACTGTGTTTCTAGAGCAGACTGTATCACCACACCCCTTTTTCTTCACCAGATGGTACAATCCACATGCACTCAGATCAGCAGGATAACCCTTAGTCACAGTTGTCCAGATAATGACATAAACCCGGCCCCTCCCCTGCTTCAAACAGCTATTATTTACTGGCTTATCTTTGCTTTCTTTCCCATGGGGGCAAAGGGGCAGGTGGGCAGACTGGTGGCACAGAGGGCCGTTTTACTATAAACTCCCTCCAAAAGCCCCCCACTCATCAGAGGCTGATTGTTCTGGCTTCCCATTTTCCTCCCATGAGGATTGAGTTAGGATAGATTTAGCTGGGTCTTGTTCATGTGTTTGCATGTCAAAGCAGACTGTTGAACCAACAAATACACACCCATAAAGGAAAATAAGTAAATAACCTCTAAAGAAATCTCTGAAGATGAGCTTCAATTTCAGCATCTCATTTCCCCGAACAAGACCTGTTTATTATCCGGGCTAAATCCTCAGCTGATGAGCCCTCGTCCGCTTTTGCAGCAGCTCTTACAGCTCTAATGGATGTTTGGCTCTCATAATGACTCCTATTTCATGAATATCATGTGCTCCTGCCGCAGATGTGGAGCTGTTCCAGACAGACAGCACCTTCTGTGTGTGTATGTTTACATTAGGAAACAGTGGCGGTGTATGTGTGTGTGTGTTGACTCAAGTTATTGATGGGGAGAATGACTGGAGTGTAAACAGGTTTGTTGATGTAATTGTAGTATATCTCCATTTTTTTCCTTCCACTTCGTGAACTTTCAGTTCCTTTTCTTATCTCAGACAGCGAACCGCAAAGCATGACAAGAAGCAGAAAGAGTTAAAGGAAAAATTATTCAGAAAATGGAACCGGTATGACCTTTCTTTCTTCTGTGGAACGTGTAAGGAGATGTTTAGCAGAATGTTCACGCTGCTATTTTCCATATAATGAAAGTGAATGGTGATACACTAAGTATTTTGAAGCCACAGGTCAGCTTGACATTTTAGTTTAAAGAGCTGTTTAGCCTTTCATTGTATGCAAAACTCTTTAGTGGTTTAGAAAATCAAACAGGTTTGGAATGGCATGAGGGCGAGTAAAACGATGACAGAATTTTCATTTTGGCTGAACTGTCCCTTTGAACATCAAAAGGCTGGCTTTACTTGTACAAAGATTTAGGAACACAGAAGATATGAAAACCATGATATATAATATTAAAATTCAGCCTTGTGGTTGCTCAGAAAGGCAACACATATACTTATCTGGTCCAAAGTCATGTAGGACACCCATATACACAAACAGGTATCGAGTCACAAGATCTACAAGTTTCCATAACTTCAAAGGGTGGATCACACAATGATTGGTGATTGTGTCACTGAAGTCAAAAGGTCAAAGTTGAAGTACATCTGACAGAGTGAATCACACTGTAAATCCATTGGGATGGAAAATTCTACATAGGAGACTCAGCACTATACAAAAATATCAAATCTAAATTAGTAATATTCACATGGCAAGTATTTGGACACTTCACAGTGTCTGAATGTCATTATAAGAGACATTAGGAAACAATATATTCAAACAATAAAATTGTTATGAATGTAAATGGGTACACTTTATTTTAAGGTGCTTTATTTACAGCGAAATTATACAAGTAGTTCAGAGTAATATTTATTAAAAACAGGTACTTGCTGTCAGGTTTAGGCTTTGGTTAGTTAGCATCTTGCATAATTTACTGTTATTACTGTAGTACACTTCTGTAAGAATGTACATGTATTCATAATATAACCGTATATATAGTTATATTATGACCAATATAGTCCCCCCCCCCCCCCCCCCCCCCCCCCCCCCGTGTTTAACACGAGAACATAATGGTTCAGAAAAGAAAAACACAAACAAAACAATGTGAACAACTGATCTAATGCTAATCTGATGATCTAAAATGCAGCTTTAGAATCCCAAAAACGTTTTAGGGGCCACTGGACATACATATGACTTTTAAGCTACTCATAAAACCTTCGAAGCTTATTGTATATCTGAGTGTTCAATTGTCTAAAGCAGCATGAAGCGTGCAGACAGCAGGCCTTGGTGTCAAGTCTTCAAGAGGACTGAGAGGGAAAGAGAAAGACAGATAGGCAGCTGCTGGGAGTTGCCCAGTTCTGATGCAAAGCCCCAGGTGGTGCAGAAGACAGCTGTGGAAACATAGGGGGAAATCCCACTGGCTTTTATGGAGATTTCCCTCCAAACTCTTTAGTACAGAAGCTTCCCAAATACAAACACTGGGCCACAGTCGCACTCATTATGGGATGAGCTTTCAGGCTGAGTCATATAGAGAGTTCGGCATGTGTCAGAACGGAGAACGGACCTTTAAAGAGTGTGAGCTAATTAACAACAACTGTCAGAGACAATGACAGATGAACAGCAACATTTCTGTCGCTAAATAACAAAGGAATTCGCTTGGTGCTGAGCTAAGCTTACCTTATATGGTGGTGACCCTGACAAACCAGATTCTTGACGCACAACAGAGCATACACACACGTGATCACAGTCTTGTCATTCTGAGTATGTTTGCATGATCTAGGTAAGAGTGGAATGGGGGAAATACTTATCAAGAAAAGTTTCAATTTAATGACTGAATACACCTTCAGTACATGTGACAGTACATATTTTAACCCTTGTGCTGTGTTGAAAATCACAAAATGACCAGCCTTTGTAAATATCAAGCGTAGCGTCAGTTCTGGCAGGTCACGTTAGTCAAGCTTGCGTCAGCTGACTCTCAGCTGATCCACGTCAACCTATAGGAATACAACGCCTATCACTGTATATTAGCTCCTTCAGTATTATCAACAGCTATGTTTCTCAGGAGCAAATTACCCTCCTCCATGCCCAGCTCCTCTTCTCGTCCAGTGAGGATTTGGCATTGGCATTCTGATTTCCCTTGAATCAGACTAAATTCTCGAATTATATTGTACATTAAAATCTTGAATTAATGATATCTGTAATACATTAATGTTGGTTCTGTTCTGTTAACCCTAAGGGGGTTTATTGCTGTTCTCCCTGCACTTATCCATGCTAGGCTGCATGGATGTGCAGGGACAGAACCATACCGCCAATCCAAACTGTATGCTAATTGTCAATCATATTTGACGGTAGTGGTCCTGACAGAACTATCATTATGCTTTATTGTCACCAACTATTGGATGCAATTTTTTGTCGACTTATTTGTAGATTTACATCTACCAGCTGGGGTGCCCTTGATTACCACTAGAGGGCACTCCTTCCATCTTTGCTATCTCACCACAGACTACATTTCCCATTACCCATCGGCCTGACTCATTATGCCTGATTATATCCACCTGTGTCTCATTCTTCTTGTTAACCCTTTTTATATAGAAACCCTGTGTTTTCTGTCACTTATTGCAAAGTCTTGTTTAGGGTCACACTGCATTTCGGAGCGCACTCCCTCAGTTAACTCGTGTTTGACTTTCTGCCTGGTTTCCCTTATTTCCCCATTTGCCTGTCTCTTGGACCTTGTTTTATATTTAGACTGTTTGCCTTTGTGTTTGATCCAATGCCTGTTACATGGGTTTTGATTTGGGATTGCTCTAAAAAAGCTGTTTGTATCCTCAGCTTTTGCGTCTCAGAGCAGTTTCATAAATAGGAAACCTGTCTAAATTGGAAAAAAACAAGTTGATGAAAAGATTGAACTTGATATTTGACAATAACATAGCATAATGTGAGATTTATAAGGATTTGTCATAGGCCGGTCATTTGTAAAGGGGAACACTATAAGGTCAAACAAGGTCGAGAAAAGAAAAGCACAAACAATCGAAAGCGAAAACACAAACAGAAGTTTAATTATTATTAGTTTTTAAGTATTTTTTTCAAGGTAACATTTTTAATTCATAAATACCAATATGTTTTAGGGAGTCGCACCACATGACAACCTTAGTACAACCTGAATTAACCTTACCTTGTCATAAATGGATCAAGTTATCTGAAACACAGTCATGAGGGTCTGCACTAATCTTTAAAAGTTTTTCTACACGACTTGGTGGATGAAGGTTTATTTCAAAGATGTATAAATAAATAAAGATTCTCACATAAACACACATACACATGTGCGCACAGTCTTGTCATTCTATGCTAGGTCATTTGACCGAAGACAAGCTCAAAAGGGAGGTAGGAATGGAACGGGAAGGGGGAAACCCTAGTCTGGAAATGTCAACCCTTGATCAAAACCCCTTTCCAAGACCTCCGTCATAGTCCTTGAAGATATTTAAAGAAGTCATCCTGCTTGTAAATCAGACCTGAGTCACATTTCAGAGTTGTGTAAGGCTTTCATCTTTTAGGGGATCCCCTTCACTACCAGTAATGCGAAGGGTTACTTTTCAAAAGCTCTGGGAATTCCATACATACATGGCCATTCCCATTTTGAATTCTTCAAAATAAAATCTCAAATGCCCACACTCATAAGTGGATCACACATATATCCTTTGCTCTTCATATCTGCCGTAAGGTTCCTGAAACTGGCCGTGATAAGCTACTTTGCTTCTCAGTGTCTATAAAAGGGAATTTTTCTCTCTCTCTTCTTATCAGAGTCCAGTCTTGGTGTCTCTAAGGGCTGAAAGGTTCAGTCTGACAGGCTTTTATTAACAGCACTGCCAGTCTGTGAAACCCCACAGTTATCAGAGCAGTGGTTATAAATGGTGCCCAGATACAGCCCACATGTGCGACCTTCCTTTTTTAAAAAGGAAAAACTTACATTCATTCAGTATCTAATCTATCTAATCTAATCTATCTATCTATCTATCTATCTATCTATCTATCTATCTATCTATCTATCTATCTATCTATCTATCTATCTATCTATCTATCTATCTATCTATCTATCTATCTATCTATCTATCTATCTATCTATCTAATATCATATCATTATGTTTTGTATAGTAGCTCCACACAATATTTACAACCTGAACTAACCTTGCCTTGTCATAAAAAGTGATCTGATATTTTAAAATACTTATTGACCACGAGACACTTTAATTAGGGTTTGCAGGGGTCGTCTCTGACATAATTTCCTGTTTTTTTTGTTTTTTTTTTCCCTGCATTTTTCTGCTTGTTCTTCTACATAACTTGGTGGACAAAAGTTTTTCAAAGATTTATAAGGAGTAAATAAATATGTAAATAAACTTAATTCAACATTCAATAATTGTATCACATATCACAACATTCATTGACCCATACAGGTTTCATGAACATAACAGGTCTGACTAAGAAAAAGTGACAGTGATGAAAAACATCTTCTGTATAGACACATGGAATTGCATTTGGAAAAATATAGTGATCAAACAATAAAAGACAACAACACTTCAAGTGAAGGGCTGAATGCATGTCTGAAATGTTTACACAGCACTAATGAAGTGCTGGAAGATATTTAATGGTGTGTGTGTGTGTGTGAGTGTGTGTGTGTGTGTGAGTGTGTTTGTGCGCATTCAATGATGTTGTGGGTTTGGCAGAAAGTCAGTAGGAGCTAAATAAAGCAAGCATTATTCTCCCCTGCTCCACTGTCACACAGTGTGCCACCCACACACACACACACACACACACACACACACACACGCACGCGCACGCACGCACACACACGCACAAACACGCACACACATACACACACTCTGACCTCTGGCTGCCACACTGTATCACAGGGTCTTTTATCATTTTGACAAGACTAACTTCCTGACATATCGCTGAGAGATACTTGAATATTCTTTCTAAATCTTCAGAATCAACAATAGCGAAATAAAAGAGAAAATAAAATGTAAAACACAGGTCTGACTCATCCCGCGTTTATTGTGTGCTCTTTTTTGTCTTGCAAATAAGACCTCACTTTCCAGTGCAGTGTCTGAATAGATGCCCACACCTGTGTGTTAGTCACGGATCACACACACACAAATACACAGTGTTAGTTGCCTTGTTGCCAGCTCACCTCTATTATGCTTTCAGCCATCTTATCATCAGGCTCAGTGATCAATGGTAATAATTAGTCTCAGCATAGAGAGATCACATGATAAACAGAATACTAGATAAAGTTCGACAAGGCTGCAATCTACAAACAGTTTTGTAATCAGTATACAGGGTGTGTGTCTTGTTTTCCAGCAAAAATACCTAGTGACAATGACTAGTGTAAATGGTAAAAAAGTTAAAGCTTTTAAAATTTTAGTTTAAAGCATGGGCCAAATGTACTCTTTGCAGTCATGATGGTTTCATATTTTAAATTTGTACTATTTTCAAGAAACTTTTCAATTTAACAACTGTAAAAAAGTAAAATATGGTGTAACCAGCAAATAAAGTAATATATTTTTATAATCACATTTTTTTTCAGCATGTCTTGTTGCCAGTAAACATTTTAAACACCTTTAAGAACTAAAATATTTGATATTTGATAAAATACGCTTGATATTTAAGAAGGGCTAGCTAACTGGGGCTAACTTATGGGTAGGGTTATAGGTTTGGGGTAAGGATATGGTTAAATGTTCGTACAGGAATGTTGTTCCAAGATTAACAAAATATGTTGACCCAGGAACGGGTCTAACTCTGCAAAATCAGGACATTCCATATCTGTTCCAAGGCAACACTGATTATAAAGGTATTTGAGCTGAGCACACTTGACACACAGTAGACATCAAGGTTTCCAGGCACATTTTATCAGACAGAATCTGTTGGAATACACTGTATTAAAGTAACTGAGGAAAATTACTTGCAAGTTGTAGCAATAATGGATGATGCAGTTAAACTTACACCATAACTGCTGGCCCATATATTCAATGTTACAAGTTTCTGAATGTAATATCTCTCTCAAACACCCCTCATTCTTTTCTCATGTGGATATTGATGACGATGAGAACACTACACATCTGTTCTCAGCTGAGCGTTTAAACCACAGCACTGCAGTTTGTGTTTTAAAACAGTGTTTGAAATAAATACATAAGTGTCCTTGCAAATTTGTTATGGCTGTTTTATTAAAATCTTTTCCTCTCCCCCTCTATAGTCTGAACAGGCTCGGCTACAGTTGGGAGGAGAAAAATGTGTATTTATAGAAATGCAGACTGACTAAAATGGCTGAATGACTGGTTGTGTGGCAAAACGTTATATTTAACGCACCATGATGTCAACATCAGACTGGACCGTTGCCATGGTTTCTCAGTCACTTGGCTGAGGAGGGTGCTTCTTATCAGCAATATACAGGGGCAGATGTTGTGGCACAGTGATGGGCGCACACACACACACACACACACACACACACACACACACACACACACACACACAACAAGAGACACGGCAAGCAACAATAGATCATACAGAGAAAAACATAAGGGTGAGGTCGCATTTTTGCAGTGTACATGCAAAGACATGGTAAAAATCACAGAGCTAATAAACATTGTTCTAAAAGCCTGGAAAACTATTTTTATTTAATTACAGGGCTGCAGATGCTGTTGAGGAGGGAAGTGGTGAACCCACACTGAGCTATTAGCTTGCCTGCTCTGCTCAGGAGGCGGATGTGTGCGGCTCATTTCACTACCTTAACTTGAAACGATTTCTGCTGCACCTGTGACACTTGACATCACAAAAAAACAATACCCTGACCTATAAACTCTAGTTTAAAAATATACATCATTGTTTTTTTAATGAAATTACAGTAATGAGATTTTTTGCATTGCGGTATTCTACTTTCATACATACATACATACACACACACACTTGTACAAGTATACTCTTCAAAAAATGTCAAAGTCCAAATCAAAGCATAATTAACCAACCTCAAAGGCTATTACAGTATAAGCCTTTCAGCTGCTATCAGCAGTCACTGAAAATGCAGAGTCAGATATCTGTGACTGCTCTCCCATCATTCCCAACTCACCCTGAACTGTTTGACTGCACCGCCAGGCACTTGGATACCTGGAAAACAGAACTGTATTTTGCATAAATGAAATGATGAGTGCTCAGTTACCTAGAAGGGAAAAGAGATGAACAGAGATTAACCACAGACACATAACACCGGACTAACTTTCCGATGGACTTGGACAAAAGGCATGACCTGATCTTTCTAACACATCTAGGACAATATACATATGACTCACTTTGGACAGAGTAGTTGATATGGGTTTGGTGTCTGGTGAGCTGGTGTGAGTGTCAACAGTGTTAATTACATAATGAAGCCAGTGTTATCGCTGGAGGGGATGAGAGGGCAAATTTAGCTTAAGACAGAGAGGAAGGAGTCATCTCACATCTTCCCACACACATCAAGGTAATCACAGTGTACAAAAACCCACAGTCTGTATCTGAGCTCATTAGGAACTTTGAATATTTGTGATTGTGTGAATCAGATCAAAACTTATAACACACACACACACACACACACACACACACACACACACACAAACACACACACACACACACACACACACACACAAACACACACACACACACACACACACACACACACACACACACACACACACACACACACACACACACACACACACACACACACACACACACACACACACACACACACGCACGACTCCATAACGACATGACTGAAGCAAATTACTGGTATTAATATTCTTTTGGGGACATTTGGTCCCCATAATGTAAAAAATACCAGGACCACAAACACACACACACACGTGTATAGAACTAGTACACACATACACAATAAGTATGGAAGCCGTCTAAGAGTAAATCATAAAAAAGATTGTGAGCTAAATTTTGGTAACACTTATATTTTAAGGTGATGTAGTTACATATTACTGCATGTACTTACATAGTAATAACAGTAAAGTAAATTAACAGTAAAACCAAACCCTGTTACTCTATAGCAAATACATAGGTAATTAATATTACTCAGTACTTATTTGAGTAAGCACAATGTAACTACGTCAACTTAAAATTAAATGTAACTTAAATTTGATCAACTTCGCACAGCCATTGAAGAGCAGTGGACCATCATTCCACAGGCCACAATCAACAACCTGATCAACTCTATGCGAAGGAGATGTGTTGCACTGCGTGAGGCAAGTGGTGGTCACACCAGATACTGACTGGTTTTCTGGATACAACACTGGTTTTCTAAAAAGTCTAGATCTTGATTTCAGCTCATGGAAAATGGGGGCAAAAACAAAAGTGTTGCATTTATAATTTTGTTCAGTGTAATTATTGCTATAGTTACCTTTATAGTTATTTATCTTAGTTTGAACAGGCCTTAAAGGTATAGTTCACCCATAAATTAAAATGTTGTCATCATTTACTCACCTTCAAGTTGTTCCAAACCTGTATGAATTTCTTCCTTCTGCTGAATACAAAAGAAGATATTTTGAAGAATGTTCTTCAAAATATCAGCAGAAGAAACGAATTCATACAGGTTTGGAACAATATATATATATATATATATATATATATATATTTCACATGGATGTCCCTTAAAAATGTCCCGCCCAGACTTTTTAATAGCAAACTCTATGGATTGGATCATTAAGTACACTCCTAGCTGTGTGAAATGATAAATATGGAAGCGTCTTGGCAAGTGGTGTTGGTGTGTGTCTAGGACACAAGGCCTCAAGGACGTCTTCATTAAGCACATGACACATTGGGGATGCCAGCCTCGGTTCTCCAGGCCTCACCAGACCCCCTCAGTCTGTGAGTAAGAGAGAGGGGATCGCTCTCCTGTCATAGGTTAATGTCCTCCTACAGAAAGAGTCTATACACAAGTAGAGTCAGAAGATTGGGCCGCTCTCCCGCGAGTGGAACAGCAATTTACTCGTCTGCCTCTCTTTCATTCTCTACCTCTCTTCCTGTTTCTGTCACCCAATCTATTTCCATCTCTTCTTCACCATCTCTCGCTCCAAACAAGCCGTTGTATTAGTTCACTTTTCATCATTCCGTTGCACTATAGGACTTTTTCTGTAGTTTATGGCTCTTTGGAAAATTCTGCTTCTTACAGATACTTCAAACGCTAAGAGTGTGTGTCTAGCAATGAGCACTTTTTCTTTGTTTTCTTCACACATCAAATGCATCAGATTTCCTCTCAAGTTTTTCACAGACACTGTTGTCTCCTTGTTAACCAAGTACTAATCTTTGATAGAAGACATTATACAGGGCAAAACTGAATGCCTTGACTAATTTGCCTTCCCAAACTCACCATACCCAGTTTTTCAGCAGTCTTGGTAGTATTTTTCCTATAAGGGATTTTAGTCTTCATTAAAGAGTTATAAGCTATAGAGAAAAAATACTGACTCTACGTCATTCAAAGTGCTTCATGAGAGAGGGCGGGTGCTAAAGTTTTCTTTTCCTCAACATTAGTGCTCGCCCACTTTTTCAGCGGCATTGGCTCCGGAAGTATTTTTTCCATTCATTTTCCCCGTAGGGATTTAAAAAAAGGTCTTTGTTAAAGCATTTTAAGACTTGATTGCATCATTCACTGTGAGTCAGCTGTGATTGCTGATTGGTGGAATTTTCTTTAAGGCAACAAGGGTAATTTAGTTTTTCACCACGAATTCCACTGTTGAACACGATTCTTTTAAAAATACATTAAATTAAGCTTCGACAAAAGCATATATATCATCGATTAATGACCTCATCACAATAGGTCTGTCTTTCAAGGTTTATAAGGTTCCCACAGAGAAAATTAGTTTTTACTTCCGGAAACTAACTGTTTCACTCTGTTTGCTTGTCGTGATTCTTTGACTGGTGGAGATTTCGGTAACACTTCCTTTTACAGTCCAGTTACCCATGTACATACTCAGTACTTATTTTAGTAATTAAAATTACTGGGTAATAACTAGGTACTAACCCTGAACCTACCCCTAAACATACCCCTAACCCATGTACTTACCTTATATTAGCCAGTACTTTCTAGGTAAGTACACTGTAAGTACACTCTAAGTACTGTACTGTAAAAGGAAGAGATTTCTTTGCAGAATCATAGGTCATTTCACCAGGAATTCTGTTAAACATGATTATTTAAAAAAATAAGTTGAAAAATCAATTCACCTAAATATATTTTTACTTCTAGAACCTGACTGCTGCACACCATTGGTTGAGTAAAATAAGCAGTGATAAGAATTATTTTAGCACCGAAAAAAAATGACGCACTTCAACTTTACGGAATCATACATCTTCCATATGAACAGACCCAGCCTGCCAAGCAAATGTTGTTTGAATGAATGTCTCTAGCATTAAATTAGTGCGATGGATTGGGTGAGCAGATGTTTGCTATGTAGCACACCTCATTAGCTTCCTCTGCCCTTCTTTCCACTTCATAGCCAGGATAGGAGAGGCAGAGCAAGTAGCCTGGAGCCTTGGGCATCTTGGGTTGCCATGTCTTCCAATGTTACATCAGTTGTACTTTCTGCGTCCTTATTTTGCACTGTATAGGCCAATTAAGAGCACCAAGACATTTTCCACTTCTACAGCATCTGCTTGACTCAAAATAGATTGATGGAAAGAAAAAACACAGCAATTTCAGAAATGCTACAACGCTAATCACACCGTGTTCAGTTTGCTATTTTTGGAAGGAGTTTTGAAAGCTGAGGTCAAGAACACATTGAAAGTGAGAGAATGGCATGCCCCTTATTAAACATATAGAGGAACTTTTAAAAAAAAAAATTGAGAGAAATAATCATAAAACCATTTCAGTATTTATTGCGAAAATAATACCAGTTTTACAACCAACATTTTTGTCCCTAATATTTATCAAGTTACAAAGGAGACAGCAGTGTTAGGTAAGAGCATGTTTGAGATATAAAAAAAATGTGAGAAATATTTAAAAATCAAAGTAAAAATCAATTGTGTGTATTTAGGATACATAAAATGCTAGCTATGAAAAAATATGTTTATAATGTCACTTCCACCACAGAATATTAAACACAATGCATAAAGGTTGTGGTGGGAATGACATTATAAACTAATGTTTTGCATTTATCATGACAAATCTGCACATTTGCTGTTGACGTTATCACAAACTACATGAAATGTGTGTACAAATGTGCATCTTCTAAAACTCTACACACCCATACAATTTTTTATTTCATCTTTTCCCCACCATGCAACCCATAGAAAAATGCAGGTCACATTTTCAAAGCATGCAATGGAAACTTTTAAAGAGTGGTCTGATCTCAAATAGGGTGGTTTTGTTTTGGGTGGCTTTAGCCAGGAACACTGACATATGTGAGGGGTAGAGGAAACAGAACACTTCTAGACAATGAGGTGTTTCTGTCTGGTGTTTGTGTGTGTGTGTGTGTGTGTGTGTGTGTGTGTGTGTGTGTGTGTGTGTGTGTGTGTGTGTGTGTGTGTGTGTGTGTGTGTGTGTGTGTGTGTGTGTGTGTGTGTGTGTGTGTGTGTGTGTGTGTTAGAGCTCTGCTTGCACACCTGCCGCTCCTCTGTCTGGCAGTCACCTCCATCCGCACGGCACACACACACACACTCTCACACACACTGACAAAGGTAGACAGATGGGCAGATGAGAGAGAGCGAGAGAGAGCGGGAGAGAGGGAGAGGGAGAGGGTAGAAAACAGACGTGTTTGTTGTTTCCTCTGGCCTTGGGCCTTGCACTGTGCACACATAGTCTATGGAACAAAACCAGACACAAATTTGTCCAGTTTATCACACAGACGGTTCACGTGAAAACTTCATACCAGTTCCTGATGACTGAGCACTGAACAAAAGCCACGATGTGTTTACCATTAAGCCAACAGCACAGTACTCACTCACATGACTACGAAAACTAAAGTCAGTATGACTTTGGGACAAATGTATTTATTTCTCATATACATATACACACACACATTGGGTTTTCAAATTTTATGGGGACTTTCCATAGACATATTTTTAATACTGTACATTATATCCCCTTACAATAACCCTATCCCTATCCTTAAACCTATATATATATATATATATATATATATATATATATATATATATATATATATATATATATATATATATATATATATATATATATGTATGTGTGTAATAAAATTGTCCCTGTCTTTCTATACATAATCATATGTAATAGGCTGCAGTTTTTGACAATATATACTACCGTTCAAAAGTTTGGGGTCAATTTGTTTTTTTTTTGTTTTGTTTTTTAAAAGAAATTAATACTTTTCTTCAGAAAGGACGCATGAAATTGATATAAAGTGACAGTAAAGACATTTATAATAATGCAAAATATTTATTTTTTAATGAAATGCTTTTCTCTTGAACTTTCAAAGAATCCTGAAAAAAATGAATCACTGTTTGCACAAAAATATGAAGCAGCACAACTGTTGTCAACTGTGATAATAATCATGAATGTTTCTTGAGCATCAAATAATCATATTAGAGTGATTTCTGAAGGATCATGTGACACTGAAGACTGGAGTAATGATGCTGAAAATTCAGCTTTGATCACAGGAATAAATTACATTTTAAAATATATTCACATAGAAAACAGCTGTTTTATATTGAAATAATATTTAACAATATTACTTTGTTTTGTATTTTTAATCAAATAAATGCAGCCTTGGTGAGCAGAAGAGACTTCTTTTAAAAACATAAAAAATCTTACCGACCCCAAACTTTTGAATGGTAGTGTACGTGTCAGATAATACAATAATACGTCTAAGAACTTGATATAAAGAATGATGTGGCTGATGTGTAAGCTACTCTCTTTCATTTTCTTCTTGCTGCTGCCACACTAATTTAGTTAGAGGATAATTACTTTGCCATCACCTGCCTTTATCCTCTCTAATTGCATTCTGTAATCACCACAAGACCATACAAAAGACTAAATTTGGCATTTTGCACATTAAAATCCACAGCATAAACGCATTAGAAATTAATTTCAGGTTATCACCATAACCTTGCCCCTGACTACACTGTCCCCTGTTGCTTTTTAAAATTATTCATCAAACACTTTTGTTTATCTATTTTTTTACCTCTTGATTTAATTTTTCTTGTAGCACGACTGACCCCTCCTCCCCCGGGGTGGTTCGTCAACAGCGCTGAAATCACATGAAAGACAAGGAACAGGTTTGGCAAATTAAAAACACTTAATGACAGTCTAATTTTTTCCTCTATTTAATGAGTAACATTTTAATTGCAGAATCATCTCTGCGCTCAAGCGGAGAGGATAAACGGGGCTATTGTATGAGCCTGTGATGTCTAAATGCCACAGCATTGCTGCTTTGCTTCCTTTGACACGTGCATAATTAGTTTTCTGAGCCACAGTTGGATTGGGGGCACTTCTCTTAACATGGCAGTTCCATCTGTTCAGATGCCAGGCGTACTATACCTCTCTTCCCCAGCTCAGGCTTCACTCACTGTGAAGGAGAAAGGAAGAGGTATGGCATTTTCCACAACTACAGTATGCTGTGGTTACGTGTTTTCTTTTTTTTTATAGCATTAGAAGCACAAACCTTTTGCTGTTTGAACTATTTGACAACTTACGGTATGTACACACAACAACAATGTACTAAAAACGGAAACGTTTTTTCTTTGCATTTTTGAAAGGTTTTGCGCACAGATGAAAATGTTGTCAAAACGATCCCCGTTCACACGGACCCGCCAACAATTTTTTACATTTTTGTAATATTCATGCCAGGCCAGTAGAAGAAGAAGTTTTATTTATATAGCGCCTTTCTATAGCTCAAGGTCGCTTTAGATTGTAAAGTTGGCAATGTCACTTTGTAAAGAAACATTACGCACCTGTCTGAACATGTAATATGCATGCGCATGACATCACCGTTTTCACAAATTTGTGTTTTTGTAGTTTACACAGAGATGTTGCACTTTGTAACCCGTTTTCAAAAGTTTGTGTTTTCAGGCCCCCAAAACACCGTTGTCATGTAAAATAAACAGCCAAAACGCATCAAAAGTTTTCGGTTTTTAATTGAAAACCGTGTCGTGTTTAGATCATGTTTAAATCGTGTAGTTTTATCGTTTAAATCGTGTCGTAAAAAAAAAAGTGCCCCTTAAATTAGCTATTATCTAACAAAACTTTGCTTGACAAGTACCTAACTAGTTTAAAGTCAGCAGGAAACAGAAGTTGCGATAGTCTTTTCTTCCCTATTGTGACGTGAAACGGCTTCTCAAACAAGAAGAAATAGGGTGAGACTTGATTTTGTCCATCTGGAAATGATTGGATGGTTATGGTTTGTCATTGCTATTGCACATGAATTAAAAAAAAATTGAATAATGAAATGCATGGACAAATCATTTATAATAAGTAGTGTAATATTCCATAAAATCAATTTTGATTTCAAGGTTCTTTAAATATATCAAATACTACATCCGTCTGAATTTTGGCCTTTACCCTAAGTACGAATTCTTGACCTTACTATAATAACTATATTCAACAATTAAAATACTATTTCTGTTCACAAAGAAATTAACAGAAAACTAAAATTAAAAAATAAAAATAACTAAATAAACATACATAAAAAATGTAGAAAATTAGAGCAGCGATCTCTAACAACAGTAAATGGCAACTGGAAAATAAATCCAAGTCATTTTCTTCATCCAATTTCTTGCAATATAATTGCACAGACCAATTTTGTGAATGCATAAGCTATCGAAGCTATCAGACTCAGCTAAGAGACACAAATGCCGCTGTCATAATTTATTTGTGTATAGTGTGACAAACATTTTAATCTTATGCCAGATTATGTGAAACATGAAACTGACTGTGATGTTTTAGGCTGTTATGTAATGCCTGCTGTGAGATATCAGAGTCATGGATAGCTGGTCTGCCTGTGTGGCTTGCAAAGATGATGAATTGTAATTGAACAGGGAAGGATCTCACTGCCACTGAAAAGCCACATATCACATGGGTAGTTGGGTGTGAAAAGCTTTTTACATGCTTAGTGAGTCATAAAAATATTCCATATATTGGCATTCAGAATATTAACTCCATAAAATTAGCTAAACTGTTATATATTATAATATATAACATATATAGTTTAACATTATATATATATATATATATATATATATATATATATATATATATATATATAAATATACATACATATGTATATATATGTGTACTGGACTTCGTCTATTATACACACATTGTATTAAATTCTTATTCAGTATATCAATATTTTATTGCTATATATATATATATATATATATATATATATATATATAGCAATATAATATTGATATACTGAATAACAATTTAATACAATGTGTGTATAATAGACGAAGTCCAGTACACGCACCATATCCATGATCCACATGATTGAATGTGTATAGACAGCCACACCATAGAAAAATAAATGGATCATACAGATTATACATTATAAACCAGGATGTGACGACGGTCACACAGAGGATATAAACGGTGGGCCGTTAGTGGCAGACATGAGGACGGTGGTTGGCCTGCCGTTGGCTCACTGGGGGGGTTACAATAATAAAACATGGAGCCCAATAATAATATATAGAGCAGCTCCCAGATGCACAGGCTGTTTGGAAAGTAGAACGAGAGATGAGCGGCTACAACATTAACTCAGTGAGGCTGACCGCTGTTGGCAACCATGTACCATTATAGACAAGCGCTGTATGAGTGAGATAAACTATTGAGCTTTGTCTACAAGCGCGGTGCACAAAAAATGCAGGATTGGTTTTTGATGGCCTTACTTTTCAATACAGCCTACAAATAAAAAGCATTTGCGCATGTGTAAATGTATGTTTGCTTTTATGGACACACAAGCCAAATCATAAGAGACTGCTCTCCAACAATACAGCCCAATGGAAGCAACTCCTAACATTAATGTATTCATCTCATTTGAATATGGTAATACGCAGGTTGATTAGAGCATAAAAATGAAAGGTAAGCTCTTTCCTGCTAATAAGCAAAACCTTTAGAAGGAGCTTGCTCCGACAGCAGTGAGCACATTTAAAATATACAGGAAGTATGGGAGTGAGAGATTGTCAAAAGTGCATTTCTGAATGCACTTAGAAGAGAATGATTGGTGTTATTTCAGAGGTGCGCTCTCACTGTTTATACTTAATGACTGGCCACGACTCCGGTTCATTGACTCATTCATCGTGTACATGAAACAAAAGCAAGACTACGCAAGTCGTGGGTAATGGAAAATGGAAAAAAGAAACAGATATCTTTCAAAAAGTTTTTTTTTTTTTTTTACAAAATACAAATTGAAAACATTCTCTAAAATGAAATCTGTACTCTATTAAGCACCAAAAAAAGATGAAGCACAAATATTGGATATTTTGGATGAAATAATTGAAATGTAACTCTATGAAACATTGATGATCAATGTTATTATCAAAGGGGTATTAAGTGTAAAAGTTTAAGAATATCGAATCATTGTAGTAAAAAAAAAAAGGTTTATTACATTTTAAATTACTAAAAACATGATATTTATCATGTCCAAGATTTTGCCCACAACCACATTACCACATAAGTTTTCTTATAATCTTATAGTATAAATATGTACACACCATTATAATATTTTTTTTAAATAATAATTAATCATATTTGTATTTATAATTATAATATAAATTATAATCATATTTGTTAATATAATTAATTAAAATCTCACTAATCTCTGATTAATTTACACAAGTTTTGGTAGCACGGTTATTTTTATATTCTAAACCTCAAATTAAAAAAAACGTTTTATTATATGATTTATTATATGCACTGTAAAAAAAATCATGATTAGTTATCACAATTGTTTTTATCAAATCAACTTGGATAATTAATGTTTCAGATAACATGATAACTTGTATTAAATAATAACTTATTTTTTTAACAATCATTTTCATAGCCTATTATAAACATGTTTTTAATGCAATTAAAGCAGAGGAACTGACTTCATCCATTCACAATTTATGGGAGATGTTTTAGAAATTGGCAGATGAAAAACCAATAAAGATTGACCAATAATCTGAATACATGGTGGTTACAGTTCTGATATGGACCTTTTTCCTAATGATACTATGAGTACTGAATAAAGATATAAAATAACATGACACATATGAGACTGCCATCATGTCACAAAATAAAGATACTTTCTATAAAAGCAGCTGCTTTAAGACAGCCAATGTGAGACCTCAAAAACCAGGCTGGATGACACACACAAGGGGATTCGTGGGGCATGATGTTCCCTCAACCATAAAGACGAGGAATCACATTTAATTTAAATCATTCAATACAAAATGATACAGTACAGTCTCTTCACCGGCAACAGTTGCCGGCATGTTTTCATCCCGGTGAATAGCGCTGCATGATTTGAAAGCAAAATGCAACATTACTTGACCTCAAGCTTGACCTATTTATAATACACTGCAAGCAATCCAGGTTAATGCTGTGTGTCTGACAATGAGAATGAGGCTGAAAGGGGAGATATAGAGTTGTGCCTCAGCGAATGACAGGCAACGCCACTCAGTACAAGGCTTATTAAAACCTGCACAACGACTATAATTAGGTTAAGAAAATCCACTTCTTTGCTAAATTAATTTAAGGAGGGTCAAAGGAATCCAATAAGAAGGGTCTGTTAGTTCAGACTGGTAAAAAAGTTTTACAGACCCAGTGACCCTTAATTATAAGAAGCTAGAATTTATCTGTGACACTTAATGTGAAACATTAACTATCATAATGCTTGTCAGATCATTAATGTTCATGTTCATTCAAACAGCTGCTAATGGCCTTATTGGACTTTAGACACTACTTCAAATGGAAACGATCACAAGTGACATCACTCATCCCTATTTTGAATGTTTCTGAGGTCACGTAATGACCAACTCGCCACTCATGATATCACTGCTGATACAATCCTCTACAACCAATCAAGCCTCTCCTACGCAACCAATGGTGTGTTCAAATGGCTTTGATAGAAGATAGTTCAGACTCAAGCCGTGTATATTTAAGCACTCAGGCAAGTACCAAAAGGCATTTGAGGACACATGCTGTTGCAATTTGTGGAAACACGGACACAAAACAGGATGTGTCTCAAGTAAAAATTTACTCAAGTTCTCACAGTGGCTCCGAAATACATTTGGACACACCACACTATGAAGTATGAATGTCACTGAATTTCATTCAAGTTTCATTTAATTTATTTTAAAGAAATGTAGCACAAGCTCACTTTTAGCAAAACATTTCACAAGAATAAGTTTGTTAATAAAAAGTGTTTGGATGATGTCTGGAAAGAAGAAAAAACTAAAAATACTGTACATATACACTGTAAATGTATATATACACACACACATTATATCCACGGTTTATACTTTTCACAGTAACTTTATACTAACATATATATATATATATATATATATTCCCTAAATAAAAAATATATACATAAATTATAATTTACAGTGGAAAACAGTAAAAGGACATTCCCAAAAGTCCCAGCATGACACAGCACTTATGATTATATTTTATATAAAAACTTTCAGTAATGTACATTAGGCTGTTTCATGTTATTTAGTTTATGTTTATTGCATTATTTGAGTGTCATCTGTGTTACCCTGATTGTGTTTTGTCTTTGTGTGTATTCCAGTACCAGAACCATTCTCACAGTATATTTTCAGTGCATTTCTGGCAACCACAACTGACATTTTTGTGGTCTAAATGTAACAGGATTTTTTTTTTTTTTTTACAGTGAATTAATGTGATTAACTACACTTGTGGTTATCATGCAAGGACACCTGTGTGAACTTGAGAGGAACTCACTCCATCTACTAAAAAGTACCCTTTTTATTATTGAAAACAGACACACACACAAAAGTAGCCTGTCGTTGTAATAATTATGAGGCGTGTTAACCACACTGTAAGTATCCTAGGTCAGACAATGTGGTTGTTTCTCTCTTTCAAGAAAGGGCAAAAAAACCTAATTTGCCTTTTTTCATTCTCTTTCTCACCATTGGAGACACAACAGAATGTTGTTCCTGTAGTGTGACCATCTGTGGGCACAGCAGTGAGGATTGTGCCTTTGACTCCAAACACACACTTAGTGAGGCAGAGTCGACGTTGTGTTTTGCTCTCACAGGGACATCTCACACACCAGGGAGTCCAGGTGGACTCATCAGTCTCCTACTGCTACATAAGACAGATATATAGACAAGGGAGGAGAGGAACAAGGTCGAAAGATTGATGGAGATAAATAAAAAGACAAAAATCAGGTAGCAGCATCAAATATGCTAACGCCCTGTCCACAGGGGACAAATGGAACTTCCATAGATACCATTCGTATTCACTACACATGCATTTAAAGGGATATTTCACCAAAAAGGAAAATGATGTCATCACTTTCGTGTTGATCTAAATCACGTTGACTTTCTCTCTTACACGGAACACAAAATGTATATCTCTGACAAATATCCTGGCTGTGTGTTTGTTTGTTTTACTTCTGTGTTTTACTTCTCTACTTCTTTTGTCTTCTAAAACCCATATGATGAGGAACAGACTGAAATCATTGTTACAAAATCATCATTTGTTGATAATCTAATGGCAGCATGATTTGAGTGCTAAATTTTCACTGCAAAATGACTGAAATTAGTTTGTTCCTCAAATAAATATGTAGGCCTAACATTGTTTCAGAAGTCTCAAGCATAAGTCATATCGACTCCTTTTTTGATACTTTTATAGGGCTTTTTTGGAGCTTGACCTACCCAGTCCCCATTCACTTCCATCATATAACATTCTTCAGATGTTTTCTTTTTGTGTTCCAAAGAAGAAAGTCATACAGGTTTGTAATGAGGTTGAGTAAATGGCCATTTTAATGTTTGGACACAAGTCATACTCATTTTTAATACATTTATGGTTCTTTTGTCGTCATTTTGGATCTTGACTGCTCCAGTCCCGATTCACTTCCCTTATATGGAAAATGTTCTTCAGATTTGCGTTCAGAACAAAGTCATACAGGTTTGTAATGACAGTTTACGATTTAAGTTTTTAGGTAAACTACCCCTTTTTAAAAATATGCATGTGTAGTACTGCATTTATTGTTATTACTCACATTTTTTGTAGGCAGGCCAACTCAAGAGCGTTTGCTAAAATACTTCCCAGAATGCTGTGTCGGCACTGATGTTATCAGAGCACAAGGCAATGCCAAGTCCATCTCCTTCTAATTTCTGACTTGCCCCTAAAACTGCTGTTATTTAACATCTTCCTCCCCAATAATTATTGCAGTAACGGATTCTTTTGGAGGCCACGTTTCCAGGTTGCAGTGGCTCAAACTATATAAACCATCCGCTGTAAAGTTGGGGTTGGGTTAGCGGGGGATAACCATTCCTTGAAATTATGCTTGCAAAGACTTTCAAAAACATTTTTTTTAATTAAATAAATTATAAGATATAATATTTAATAATAAAAAGAAGGGACATAACAGTATTTGGTGAGAATAGCACAATGAAGATTCAAAGACAGATATAATCATTAAACATACAGCACTACAAGTGGTTTTAGAATGATATTATTTCCATATCATTGACCATTGAGTATATAATTGAACTAAATGAATGTGTTAAATTGACAACACTGAATAATTCATAAAAGAATTGGATGTCTGATGAGCTACGTACATGTGCACAAGCGCACACATTCACACCACGGCTCTCTTATTTCTGTGTCTCTCAGCTGCCAGACAGAGTAACCCAACACTGAAAGTTGCCCCCTCTGCCTGCTTCCCTCTCCTCCCAAATGTCATATGTGAGACATCCTGCTCTCAGGGACAAAGAGGGGTATTCAGTTTCCAAGTGGGACTTAGCAACATCCAAACTTAGCTCCGGACTCACGGGGAAAGAGGGCATGAGGGGGTTCTACCATGCAATGACAGGGCAGATAGGAGTTCCCCCCCGATGCCCACAGTAAAAATAGATGTACAATAAGTGTTTGAAAATATTTTTCTTTTCACCTTTGTGCTCCGTGGAGGTTGGAACATTCCACACCAATTGTGCCACCCAGAAGGCTGGATATTCAGGCATCACATACAGGTTACACCCAAACAGCTTCTGTATCATATATGATGATGATGATGATGATGATGATGAAGGAATAATTCAGCCAAAAATTATAATTCTGTCATCATTTACTCGCCCCCATGCCACAAAAAAACATTATTTAATTTTAAATTAATATATAGATTTGATGGTGTCTCAAATGCTCTTTAACCCTTTAAAATGGATTAAGTTGTAATTAAATGACATAACATCTTTAAATATGTACAAATTGTATCTAAAAGGGCTGAAGTAATAATTTAAAACATGTATTAATAAATTAAACAATAATATTAAATATAAATACAAATATAAACATATAATATAAATTAGAAATACAAATGAATCCCTTTTAGGTACAAATTAAGTATTTAAACATTAAAGATTAAACTTATTATTTTTCTAATACAATAATAATCATTTAAAAACAAACAATCATAATGTAAAAATGCATAAATATAAATTATATTAAGCCTTTTTAGATATAAATTAAGTCTTTAAAAACTTACATTGAGTTTTTTATTAAAAGAATAATAATTATTATTAATAATAATAATAATACAAATATAAACACAAACAAATTAAGCCATTTTAAAGCATGTGAGACACCACATGCCACCTAAAAAAAAAAAAAAAAAAAAATCTTTAAAGCGAAGAGTTAAACAACAAAATACTTATCTGTGATAAACTCCTGCCATAGACACGCATAAGTTGAATGAAATGTTACCCTATAGGTCTTTAAGTTAACCCTAAATTAAAGAAATACAAAGAAGACTTGTAAAAACACTGTGAGCAACGCTCCAACAATAAATATTATAGACAAACAACAAATAAATTGTAAAACAAATATTTAATGTATCCATATTTTTCATTGCAAAGTATAAAGCTGTAAGCTGGTGTAGTTACGAAGTGACAAGTGATTAGAGCAATTGTGCATTTAACCCAGAATATCTCTTTAACGAATGTGCTTTCAATTTAGAAAACCGTGTGTATAGTAAAATGGAGCTGAGAAAGAAAGAAAGAAGGAACATTTTGCTCAACATCTACTGTTCTTTGAAGACAACTCATTATTGTCCAGTGTTTATGTAGTACATACCTAGTAGACTTCAGCTAAATGAATGTGTGTTTTGACCACAACATGGCAGCTCTGATGTTATCGCTCCAGCTCTCTAATGACTGCGCCTAATGATGGGTGGCACAGGGAAAACTTTATTCTTCTCTTTTTTGCTATCATCCGGATATCCATGTTTCATAAAGATATAGGTGTGTGGCCTTTATGAAGATATACATACCATAAATATGTGTTGATGGCACTGATATAAAGAAGCAGTTTCCAGCAGAAGAAAAAAAAAGTTCATGACTTTAGATGACTGACTTTTTTCTCACAATTGTAAGTTTATATCTCACAATTTGGACCTTATTTCGTGCAATTGCAAGTTTATATCCTGCAATTCTAATATATACTGTATAAACAATTGGCAGAATAAATATGAGATAAAAACTTGGAATTACATTTTAGACAGTTAATTCTGTGGCCGAAACAAGCTTCCATTACTTTTCCAACACGTTCCATGAAGTATTAAAAAAAAACACTCTTGGACACTTGACCATGTGTACTTGCAGTATTAGGACGGAGAACAGATCCAAAGTGAGGTTTGCCCTATAACATTGACATTTTCATCATGTTAAGTGTGTAATAACTTTGCGAGTGGAGCTGGTTAGTGAGAGAGGAATGATGAAATAGCCTCACTATTTAAACGCAGGGTACTCGATTGCACAGGAAATCATCTACTGAAATTACATCCACAGACGTGAACACATCAATCAAATCGCTTTCAGACTGTTTTGGGGCTCAAGAGTACAGGGTGACACAAGCCGAGTATTTAAAGGGGGAACAACGGAGGTACACATGGCAGATGCTGAGAGTGAAGGCAATGATACTCTGGGTTAATCGCGTGTGTCCTAGTAGAGCAGAGCTGTGACTCTGGACAGAACAGAGGTGACACAGGAAGTAGGTCTAATTTGATGTCATTAACTAAAGAACACACAGACCAGCAGAAGAAGATCATCCCAGGTAGATCAATCAATGACAACATGACAGCTTGAGTCAACACAAAATCAAAATATATCATAGTTTATATATATATATATATATATATATATATATATATATATATATATATAAACTATATAGAATTTTAACATAATGATTATCATTTTATAATATAATAATAATTATGTATAATATTTTTTTGTTTTAAATTTAAATCTTTTTGAAAGGTCACAAAGGCTGCATTTAATTGATCAAAATACAATAAAAACAGTAATGTTGTGACTGTTATAATTTTAAATAACTGCCTTCTATTTAAATATATTTTAAAATGTAATCTATTCCTGTGATGGCAAAGCTGAATTTTCAGCATCATTACTCCAGTCTTCAATGTCACATGATCCTTCAGAAATCATTCTAATATGATGATTTGGTGTTCAAGAAACATTTATCAATGGTTTAAGGGATAGTTCACCCAAAAAATGAAAATTATGTCATCAAATGATATGTCATCATATGATATGATGAGATATGTCATCTCATCCTCAAGTTGTTCCAAACCTGTATGAGTTTTTTTCTTCTGTTGAACACAAAAGAAGATATTTTAAAGAATGACTGTAACCATACAGTTGACGGTAGCCATTGACTTCCATAGTATTTTTCCAACGGCTATAAACTGTCTGGCTACTGACATTCTCCAATTTAGTTCAACAGAAGAAAGTAATTCATACTTGTTTAGAACAACATGAGGATGAGTAAATGATGACAGAACTTTTATTTTAGGTTGAACTATTCCTTTAATATTTTGGAAACCATGATACATTTTTGTTTCAGGATTCTGCGATGAATAGAAAGTACAAAAGAACGGCATTTATTTGAAACAAAAATCTTCTGCAACATTATAAATGCCTTTTCTTTCACCTTTAATCAATTTAATACATCTTTGCAACAAACAAAAAAGTATAATTTTTTGCTAAATAAATGAATCTAACTGACCCAAACTTTTGAACTGCAGTGATTGTTTTAGCAAACTCACATTTAGTCTTGCTCCATTTTACAATTTGGAGGTAAAATGGATTGCAAACAGCTACTACCAACCTACTTTATATTCAAAAGTGAATGTGCATCTACATGTGCTTGCATGTGTCCTACCCAATAATATACACTCAAATTGAACCTTAAATATGACCATCAGCGTGTCCAGCGCAATACTGCACCGACACGACAGTGTCTCAGGTGTTGAAATCAATGAGAGACATCATGTGTGCATTCACACATTAGCTAGATAAGAGACCCCATCCAGATCACCATTTCTCTACTAATAAGACTTAGTCGAGGACATGACATGAGCATATAGCAGGATGCAAGATGGTGTCAGCAAAAGATGATGGGAGATCATTTATTTGAACAAATGAAGGTTTTTAAAGGGAGACTACCATCTATATATCTGTCAGTATAGCTCTATTTATTTCAGTTACAAACATTGGGTATTCTTAACAAACAGCAACAACAACCATTACACCTGCAGCAAGAACGATGACAAAGTCCTGATTTTGTCATTTCTCCTTATTAGAGGTGAGCTACATGAGGACATGTGACTAGTTACTTTAAGGAAAAGATGAGTCATACTTTGAGCTTGATTTAGTGTCACTAGGAAATAGAACGGATCCTTGGAGGTGTAAAATGTTAGCGTAGGATCTTACATTCAGTAATGTAAAACACTCCTCCAGAAATTAACCATCATTTAAGAGCATGTCTAACAGTATGAGCATGGGCGAGTGTGTTGCAATGAGCGTTTGTCTGTGAGTGTCTTACAGCTTACATGTATATTACTAAGTGTGCTTGAGAGTGTGACTCTGTAACTAGAGCCGCACGGGTGTATTAAAGAGATTGTTGGGGCCAACCAGCACTGAGCCAGAGCAGACATGAAATATTCACAACACCACATGCACGCACACACACAAAGCTAAAACATGCCAAGGCAGATGGTGTGACATTCGAAGAGCACAATCCAGCAGCCTATCAATAGGATACAGAGAACATTTTGTTGAGAGGAGCGTGATGGGTAATAAACACTTTGCTCCCAGAGAGGGGCTGGGTTACAGCGCCACCTTGTGGTGCTTTGCCACGCCATATGTTTGGGCATGTGGTTACTGATTGTTGACCTCTGATACACATGGACAGATGGACGCAGCGCCAGACCAAAACAGAGCCTGGGGAGACGAGATAGGTTTGTACCTTGGCTTCAAAGGCATCAAATGGATTTATATCATACAAGAGTGAGAATTTAAAACTCATCTAGTCAAGCCTTACATTTACTGCTGTTGTCTGCATCCAGACGGGATCAGAGAAAGAGAAGAGTATTGATTTTACCTTCAGTTAACAAAATGTTTTTTCCAAACTGACTTAATACAAGGTCTAGCGTAAAAACGTAGGGACGGTCTTGGGTGGAAAGGAGAAAATCGAGGAGCCTGGCATGCCAAAACGCACTCAAAATTGCCCGCTGTCATACATGGTTTGCCTCAGAGTGCCTTTCATTCATTTGATACATTGTTCACTCACTCATCTTCACGTCTGAATTGGCCACGCTCTAGAAACTCAGCAACAGAGCTCAGACAAGCGTTACTCTCATTTGCAGGTACTTCTGAACACAGCTTGAAAAAAAGGGGAAAATAAATGTGCCTGCGAAAAAATAATTAATTTTAATCATTATGTCAATTATTTATGTGATTAATTTGATCTCACTGCAATCTCACTGTATAAGGAACATATGCTATTGTATTTCCGATGATCTCCAAATTGAGCACTATAAAATGTATGTATTGTACAAAATTTTATAGAATCATTTTTTTTTGATTTCCACATTATTAAAATACAATTTTAAAGCAGCAAGAAATTCACTAAATTATCAAAAAGGAAAAACAAAACCACAAATTAATTGATAGTGACAAATTAATTTTTTTATCGATTGAATCTATTAATTTTGCAAACCTATTTAGTCCGATAAATGTATGCATCTCACTGCAACAAGGGGGTATATCTTATCTTGCTCAATGTTTTCCTCCAAAAATTGTGCAAACTGAAGGCTAAAATTAAATTGTACGCTAAATATTGTATGTGGGGTTGCAGCAGCTTTCCAGATGATCAAAACACAATATTAAAGCAGTAGGAGAGTCACAAAATCATCAATAAGGTCAAACTAAACCACACATTTATTGATAAAGATATTTGTTGTTGGGGATTTTCTTTATCGATTTCATTGATTGTTGCTGCCCTAAGAGTTTTCCTAATACTGTGCAAGTATTTGTGCCAGGCATCCTCGCGGATCTCCCCCGCAGGACTACAGAATTGCTATAGTACTTGTAGTTGGATCTAACCTGAAGAGACACTATATTCTCTCTTTATGAGAAATGCAATGGCAACCTTTGTCATCCATAGAGCCTTTCAAGCCAAAGTGAATACTGCCTGCAGCCTTCAAATGTGCGTGTTTGTGTCCTTTGAGCAATGTAAGAGATGTGGGGAATGTGAAAGCACAACAAGTTGTATGTCACTATAGAGCACAAGATGGCCTAACCGGTCTGGACCGGCCCCATGACTGGATTACGTCATCATCCACGGTGTGTGTGTGTGTGTGTGTGTGTGTGTGTATGCAGTATCAGTGAGAAAATCCCATTTTGATTTGAAATGCTCCATTGTATAATCCTTTGAGTCTGTGAGGAAGGGATGACAGAATGGAGGAATACCGAATGATAGAGAGAGCGTTGATGTGTCAATGAGAGAAAATCATATCTTCGCCTTAGAATCCATTCAGTGAGTGTATTTACATGCAAAATCTTACACCAATTATGCAGTAACATCTATCAGGAATCTATCTATCCTTCTGTCTATCTCAGCACAGAGGACTTTATATTCACTATCAAATCTTCCATGTTTTTTCCATAATTAAATAGTTAAAGAAATATTTAAGATATTTAATATAAGACTGTAGGCTGTTTTAATTAATGGCAAAATGTCATAAAAAGTCATTATTGCTGGATTTCACAATATTTCACCATCTTTATGGTCCGACGTAAGAAAAATCGGTAACACTTTACTTGAAGGGGTGTACATAAGACTGACATGACACCTTCATAGCCATGACATGACATATGTCATGAATATGAAGTAGGGTTTTTGCATGTTTATGACAACTGTCATTAAGTGTCTTTCGCTCAATGATGACATTTTGAATGCAAATATGACATTGTTTAAGATGTCTTTGTTATGACATCTTGACATAAACCAATACATCATAACCTGTCAGTGTCTTTGTCATGACAACTTGACATTAAATTAAGTTAAACTGTCATGTGGTTGGTTTTGACATTGGCTGTCATCAGTCCATTATAACTGTGTCATGAATATTTTTCGTGACCTCAACTACAGTGGTACAAATTGAATTTGTCATTAAAATGTTATAATGGCTTCATGACAGCCAATGTCAAAACCAACCACCTGACAGTTTAATGTAATGTTAACCAATAAAGCTAAGTGGTTTCATAAGTTTGATAATTAATCTGCTATGTCATGTTTATGACAGGTTGTGTTGTCTTAGTAATGTCAAGTTGTCATGACAAAGACACATACAGGTTATGATGTATTGGTTTATGTCAAGTTGTCATAACAAAGACATCTCAAACAATGTCATATTTGCATTACAAATGTCATAAATGAGCGAATGACACTTAATGACAGTTGTCACAAACATGCATAAAACTTCCTTCATATTCATAACATGTGTAATGTCATGATTATGAAGGTGGCATGTTAGTCTTATGCACACCCCTTCAAGTAAAGTGTTACCAAAAAATCTTTCAAAATCTCATGCAAAAGCATTGATCATTGTTTTTTGATAGTTGTCAGTGTTTTTTTTTTTTTTTATGTACACGTAAACACATTCAGTCAGTGATGAGATTTCGAATCAATAACTGCACTGATCAAAACATGGATTTAGACACGACCCCCTGGAAAGAACCTGGGCAGGACTGTGTGGTCTCACATGATGTGCAGTCGGCAGGGGGCCAGGTAGGATTCTCATTAGAATAGCATTAGGGGGCAGGGTAGCAGATATAGTTGAATTATTAGTGATATTACTACGCTATCCCACCATCCCCCTCCCTTTCCCGGATATCTAACGTCTGCTGGTCCATTCCCATCTCTCCAGAAGAACCTGCAATTTCAGTCAGGCATTCCCTGGATGACTTTAAATGAGGGTGCGAGGACTGTTAGCAGGATGATCTTTCATGCTTTCATGCAACGTACAGGATGAGACACGATCCACAATCAAGGGGCTCACGGCGTTACACATACTCACATTTGAGTCAAGGGTGTGAAAGCACTCTCATAGAGTTCACCTCAACCTCAACCTCTTGCAACCTCACGCAAAGGAAAACAGAAGGATCAGAGGGATCAGACTGGATATAAACAGCAATACATAGCAAAAAAATGCATGATGTTTCAAAAATTTGATGAAAAATTGTTGTCAGTGATGTGTTTGAGGACTGGGAATGAGACACTATAGGTCAAATAGTAGTGTTCAGTTAATTAAGACAGCAAATATGCAAAAAAAAGTTTTTTTTCATATTCAGGAAAATTAGTGTCATTGTAAAGAAAAATTAATCTCCGTGTAAACTACAAAAACACGAATTTGTAGAAACGGTGACGTCATGCACATGCGTATTTATAGCCGCATATAGTGTTTCTTTAAGAAGTGACATCGCCAACTACTGCCCTGACATGGATAATACAGCGTTTTTAATTGTTTTTTGCGGATCTGTGTGAACGTGGTCGTTTTGACAACGTTGTTGTTTGAACACGAAAAACACAAATGAAAAAAGCATTTCCGTTTTAAGTAGATTGTTGTTGTATAAATGTACCCTTAATCATTATTTTCTAAAACATAAAAAAATATATTTTTTACAAGTACATAAATAAAACGTAACTTAGTTTATAGTTTTTATTTTGTAACTAATAATAAACAAACAAAAAATTATTAATCATGAATATTTAAATTCATAAATATGGCTTTTGTAGGATCACAGCACATAGTTTACCAGAACTAACCTCACCTTTTTTGAAAGATACTAAAGTAGACAACTCTAAAGTAAGACAACTGCTTAAGAATAAAGCAATGAGCCACACAAAGGCCAAGGGGTGTTCTTATGCATTTTCAATGGAACCCATGGCTCAAAATTCTCCTCCAGGTTTTAAGACTATAGAAGACAAAAACAAAATTAAAACATCTCTCAGGGTCCACCATGCGACAAGGATTCACAATGCATTAGTGCAATGGAAAGCACTGGTGTGGAAATGTGAGACCCCAGTGGCTCTAGTCTAAGATTTTCCTGCACGCAACAGGCGTATTGTATTTTTAGGGCAGATGGGACACCTGTTAGTTGAGGACATTAAGGGTAAAAGATGCCCCCTGGAGGCTGGAATGTGATGAAAAGGAAAACACTCTTGAGAAAGAGGAGCAGAACAAGAGCGAGAGAAATCTGCTTCAGAGTTTTTCAGTGCATGGAGTGTCCTTGATGCCGTTCAATCGCCAGGCTAGTCATGAGAGTAAATGCGTAAACGTCCTCAGAGACACGGTGCTCTGCCGTCAGAGAGAGGTGGCTATTTCCAAATGCCCAAAATAACACATCCCTCGAGGTATGAATTGGCACGATTGATGTAAGAAAACATATCAATCTATTTCATTAACATACTGAGATGCCAAGCACAAAAACTGTCACAAGTCAAAATGGCATCAGAAAACTCAAATGAAGCACATGGCACAGTCCAAAAAATGAGGGATTTATAAATCTGATTTAAAACTGGAAATAAAGTTTTAGTATTTATTTTTAGTAATATATACAAAATTAAAAACAAAGAAATATTCTGGTGTAAAATGAATTACTGGGATATTTCTGGGATACTAATTGACAGGAAATCAACACCTCAGCCTGGATTTCAATTGTCTAACAAATTAAAGAAAAAAAAGCATAAAATGCTGCCAGTCTAGCTATATAATTTTTTAGCTATATAATTTAAAAACAAAATTGAAGTCATGAAAAGGAATTCAAATTCTGGTTCCTCATCCAATAGTTAAATGCATTTGAATGCACTGACTACACGCAGGGCCTGTTCAGATGCGAGCATGTCTTCGAATACACCTGCCACAAATTTACATATTTCTCCTTTGAATAATTTTAAGAGGCACTCATAGCATTGATAAAACTGACCGGCAAAGACTCACAGTCATTCATTACAAATAAAACAGAGGTGGTCACATACCACAGAATAGGACCTTTGCGATCTTGAGATAATGATATTTAAAAACTATATATATATATATATATATATATATATTAATAATAAAATAGTACATTGTATAAATAAAATGCAGCTCAAAGTGCTGCACACATAAGAATATAAAAATATTTTAAATAAATAAATAAATAAATATGAAAGGCTGTTTTGCCTCAGAGTAAAAAATCATAAAAGTTATAACGCAATTAGGACTTGCATCTGTTTCTTGTAATAGCAACTTCATGTCACAGTGTGACATTACAAGTATGTGGCCATACACTCTAAAAAAAAGATCAATTAGTGATGACAACATATGTTTTTATATTGCTTTAACTCATCAAAATAAGTTATGCAATTTTTTTACTTTTTTTACAAGTTATACAAGAATTTAAGTTGACATACATTTTTTAAGTACAATCAACTTGGATGTTTGAGTTAAGGCAGCAACTTTTTTACAGTGTACAGTATCTTACAATGTATATATATTTTTTTTACCAAAAGTTATTTAATTAAAAATGTTATTCTAAATGCGGAAATATGAATGTATTAATGTAAAAGTAAGTAGATATATATAAATATATAGATATAAAACTATTTAAAGATACAAATGTGTATTATTTACTTTACATATTGTAGCTCAAACTGCTTGAATAAAAAAATAGAATAAAATAAAAATCAAGATCAAAATATATAAAAATGAAAGCATAGTAATAATAAATTGAATAAAACAAATTAAAGATCTTATTCAAAAGCTAAATTTGGGGGTGGGTGCTAAAAGCTGCACTTTGCCGAGCCTTGTGCGGGAAAGTCTTTTCTCTACCCAACAATTCTTCACATGCAATAGACCAATGTGAAAAGAAGGACATATCTGTTGATGCCAGTGTGGTGAGGCAGCAAAGCGTCAAAGGAGGCCATTTACTGCGGGTTTGCAGATGTGAGAAATGGCAGTTTTGAGGTGGGTGGGAGTGAACCGCACTGTCCTTGTCTCTCTCTTTCTCTCCGCATCGACCTCTTTTCCATCTTGTATAGCTGCTGCTAAAACTCACAAGCCAGTATTGACAGAAGCCAATTACTCCTCACTTCACCTGCTGCAAACAGGATGAAATAGCAGTGGCATACAGCATCTGCGTACACAAAGACATCTCCACATTTCCCTTCTCCAACATATCAAAACAAATTGATTTACAATAAAGATTCACTGAGCGCTCCACAATAGCTCAAGCTATATATTGAAGAGCTAGGAAGCTTGACGAGTTAGCCTTGCGATGTCACGACCTACCAAAGGGTATAGTCAAATTAACTGAAGAGGCAGGCACAAACCAATTAATACCAGGGCAGGAATATGTGGGTGTGTAAAAGCCTTTCAGTATAGCTAGAAATAAAATCAGATATTTTAACATTTCTAAAAAGCAATGGAACATTTCCTCAGATGCAAATGGTGCCTGTACCTGCATTAACATTTTTTAAATATATATCTCCCCTGAGGGTGCTGCATAATCTTTCTTAAATCCAGATCCAGATTAAGGTTACTGGTGTGGAGTGACCGATTGCTCTCTGAGCCCAACTTTACTTCATCTAAGGAAACGAATGAACGGATGACAGTTGTCAAAATGATCAGCTTTCACACAGATCAACGAAAATGACTAAAAAAGCTGTATTACGCTGCCAGGCCAGTGGTTGGCGATGTCACTTTGTAACAAAACACTATGAGCCTATAGACTGAACACGTAATACACATGCGCATGATGTCACTGTTCTCACAAATTCACGTTTTTGTAGTTTATGCAGAGACAATGTTGTTTTCAGCTTGCATTTTCGGGCCATTTACGTTTTTAATGAAAACAGTGTCATGTAAATGTCCCCTTAGTCTGATGGAGATCATTTCCATACAGGTCCTTCTCAAAAATTAGCATATTGTGATAAAGTTCATTATTTTTCATAATGTAATGATAAAAATTAAACTTTTATATATTTTAGATTCATTGCACACCAACTGAAATATTTCAGGTCTTTTATTGTTTTAATACTGATGATTTTGGCATACAGCTCATGAAAACCCAAAATTCCTGTCTCAAAAAATTAGCATATTTCATCCCACCAATAAAAGAAGTGTTTTTAATACAAAAAAAAGAGTCAACCTTCAAATAATTATGTTCAGTTATGCACTCAATACTTGGTTGGGAATCCTTTTGCAGAAATGACTGCTTAAATGCGGCGTGGCATGGAGGCAATCAGCCTGTGGCACTGCTGAGGTGTTCTGGAGGCCCAGGATGCTTCGATAGCGGCCTTAAACTCATCCAGAGTGTTGGGTCTTGCGTCTCTCAACTTTCTCTTCACAATATCCAATAAGATACTTCCTCTTCACAATATGGGGTTCAGGTCAGGAGAGTTGGCAGGCCATTGAGCACAGTAATACCATGGTCAGTAAACCATTTACCAGTGGTTTTGGCACTGTGAGCAGGTGCCAGGTCGTGCTGAAAAATGATCTTCATCTCCATAAAGCTTTTCAGCAGGTGGAAGCATGAAGTGCTCCAAAATCTCCTGATAGCTAGCTGCATTGACCCTGCCCTTGATAAAACACAGTGGACCAACACCAGCAGCTGACATGGCACCCCAGATCATCACTGACTGTGGGTACTTGACACTGGACTTCAGGCATTTTGGCATTTCCTTCTCCCCAGTCTTCCTCCAGACTCTGGCACCTTGATTTCCGAATGACATGCAACCACTCAGCAACAGTCCAGTGCTGCTTCTCTGTAGCCCAGGTCAGGCGCTTCTGCCGCTGTTTCTGGTTCAAAAGTGGCTTGCCCTGGGGAATGCGGCACCTGTTGCCCATTTCCTGCACACGCCTGTGCACGGTGGCTCTGGATGTTTCTACTCCAGACTCAGTCCACTGCTTCCGCAGGTCCCCCAAGGTCTGGAATCGGTCCTTCTCCACAATCTTCCTCAGGGTCCGGTCACCTCTTCTCGTTGTGCAGCGTTTTTTGCCACACTTTTTCCTTCCCACAGACTTCCCACTGAGGTGCCTTGATACAGCACTCTGGGAACAGCCTATTTGTTCAGAAATGTCTTTCTGTGTCTTACCCTCTTGCTTGAGGGTGTCAATAATGGCCTTCTGGACAGCAGTCAGGTTGGCAGTCTTACCAATGATTGCGGTTTTGAGTAATGAAACAGGCTGGGAGTTTTTAAAATCCTCAGGAATCTTTTGCAGGTGTTTAGAGTTCATTAGTTGATTCAGATGATTAGGTTAATAGCTCGTTTAGAGAACCTTTTCATGATATGCTAATTTTTTGAGACAGGAATTTTGTGTTTTCATGAGCTGTATGCCAAAATCATCAGTATTAAAACAATAAAACACCTGAAATATTTCAGTTGGTGTGCAATGAATCTAAAACATATGAAAGTTTAATTTTTATCATTACATTATGGAAAATAATGAACTTTATCACAATATGCTAATTTTTTGAGAAGGACCTGTATTAGCAATTATGCATACAGCAGTGGAGTGATATAGAATGATGGAGTAATATAATGAGGTAACATTTACATTAATTCATGCTGATATGTATGGACGTGTATTTCCGCCACAGAAAAAAAAAGGTGTACAACAAGTTTATTTGTCACAGTTCATACTTTCAGAATTCCTATAACTGCAGAATTGCTAGAATTTTTATAAACTCAAGATTGCTATAAATAAAGTCAGAATTGTGAGATATAAATAAAATATTTTAAAAAGTCGCAGTTACATTTTTAATTGTTTATTCTGTAGTGGATACAAGCTTAGATATTTATATATAACTACACTGAGCATGGATGGACGGACGGACGGACGGACGGTCATTTTTAATAGATGTAGCAAAATCTTACATTTCACATGTTGAATGTGATAAAAAAAAATATAATAAAAAAGTCTTTAAAAGTAGTATAATATGCTTTAATTGCAACCAGCAGTCTAATAAGCTTGATAATGTGAACCGAGCAAAAAAAAGCTCAACTTAAAAAACAAACATATAGCATCTCATTTTACAAATGAGATGGAAGGAAGGAGGCAAAGCAGCGCTCCACATGAGACGAGAGTGCAAGTGCGTTCACATCCCTGTCTCAGCACACTCTCCTTGTCTGCAGTTACGGTCGCCATGGAAACCGTTCCCAAGGCTCTGAAATGTCCCCGAATGGAAAGAGAACAGTAGGGAGGGACAAAAAAAAAAGTCTTCTGCACATCACCAAGACAGATCCCAGAAACGAGGAAAAAACGTAGAAGGTCACAGAAACACACACATTCAGGAATTCATATTGCATTATTTGACAAATGAATGCAGCTTTTAAGTAGACCAGTGGACAAGGACAGGCTTCAGATCATTTCAGGGTTGCTGTATACATCAGTTAAGAAGACCACTAAACTTGAGATGTAGAATTAATAATATTGAGTTGGAGTAATCAGCTGAGAGATCTGAAGTCTGACTGGTGTCTGACTGACGCACACTGGCTTCAGTTTGCCAACGCTGTGTGTGCTGTGGGCCGGAGCTGCGCATTGGGTAATTACAGAGAGGTTAACGAGACTGACTTCTCTAACGAGATATGAATCACACCGCATACAGAGACTCTGAGGTCTGCGATGGGGCTATTTATACTTTATTTTCCTTTCAAAATGAACATTAGACAAACACTGCCAGTTTGTCCATTCTAAGGTCGTGAACTCGAAAACTTTGACATTTCTCCTAATTCTCAGTCATGGTGCATTTAGAGCACAAATGAAAAGGCTATTTATTTTTGACATTTACATTTATTTATTTAGCGGACTCTTAAATTCGAAGCAACGTTTAAATGAGGAATGCTGCAACACGAGGGAAATCATCCTAATGAAATTGAATCATACAAGTGGTGAAAAACAAATCTCACATTTGAATAAAATACTTAGAAAAGAAATAGATATATTCAACTCACATACAAATCTCACATTTAAATAAAATAACTAAACTACTAATTAAATTATAAAATAAAATAAAAGATTGCAATAGGGATTGTGTTTGCATCATCATCATCATCATCCACCAAAGACCAAAATAAAAGCAGGTCTTGCCCTCACACATCACATCTCTCTACTTGCACTGAAAATCAACTAAGTCCTGAGTTGCCATCCTAAATTCCACGACTGTTGCATGTGCCAAAATACAGGGAGGTATCAGAGCCACGTCATGGACACCTTACAGAGAGTCACCTGGTTTGACCTGATCAAGCTACTGTCTGTCTCTCAACAAAGTGCTGTTTTTAGACCTTCCATGCCAGCATCCCTCTCATTCTGCCTGACGGAAACTCCAACGAGTGTGCGATGGGATGATTCTGGGAAGACTAAAGTTGACCCCCCCCCCCGTTTATTTCTAAGAAGGGAACATTAATGGTAGCATACTGTGCAAGTATGTGTGTTGGTGACAGGTGAGCAGTAGTTTGGATCACATTAGTGTGTTTATAAGGTGTTGGAGTCAAGTGCGACTTCTCACTCTGATTATCATTGATGAAGAATGTAATGTCGAGAGTGTCTTGGTTTTCACAGTATTACATAATAACACTAAGAGGAGCTACATTCATAGACATGAAATAGCACATGAACACCAACCCAAGGTGGAAGAATATCAGATTGGAGTACACCATTGACATTTCTTTCTTTTCTTTTTTTCATTGTGCCCTACAGAACAAGACACAAGGTCAAAAGTATGTGGACACCTCCTTAAAGATAAGTAGGACTGAAATATCTAAAACTCTGATTCCGTTTCAATAGCTTCATACAAACTGCTGCTTCTTTAGTTCAAGTTTCAGGCTGGTCTGTAGACACACTTGCGCAAGAAGGTGAGTGCAGAGAGTTGTTGGTTTAGTGGGTCAGTTCCTCTCTGCATTTGTGCTCTCAGATGTTTTTCAGGTGAACTGTAGCAGGTTTTTGCTTCTGCGTCCTTGACACAGTTAGTGACTGCATCAGTGTCCGATTCCTCCTTGCCGAACTGTCTTCTTGATGATGACGGAGCAGGGGCCAATCGCATTTCTACCACCTCATCTCTTGGGTGGCGAGAGATGAAATGGAGAATACAGGAAGATAAGTTGAGGGAGCACTTTGGAGTTTAGGGGGACCGAAATAGATGTGACACACAACAGCTCTGCAACTGCCCAGTTAGACTAATGAGGCGAGGTTGAAGGAGAGGGATGCTCCCGGAGGTGCACACGCTCACGTCAAAGCCCCTGCCCCCCTCACCCGTGGCCTATTTCCGGTACAGAAATTCATTAAAATGGCCCCAGCGAGCAGGCTTTAGGGCCTCAACTGGGTCAAGGCAAAATAGTAAGCTCAAAGCATTCAACTCAATATCAATTTGTCATTTGACAGATTAGATTAGTAATTTTTCACACCTGCATCTCAGAGAAACCACAGACCCTCAACAACACATTTGACCATTGCGTTTTGGTTCCCACACACCTCACCCCGCTCCACACCTATGCTCTGGTATTTCAGTGATACATCTACACTACCAGTCAAAAATATTTACAAAAATATTCATGTTTTTGAAAGAAGTCTCTTGTGCTCACCAAGGCTGCATTTATTTGATGAAAAATACAGTAAAAGAAATACAATTTAGAAAAACTGTTTTCTATTTGCTTGCATTTTAAAATGTCATTTATTGTTGTGATGGTCTTCAGTGTCACATGATACAAAAGAAATTAAATGCTGTTATGCTCAAGAAACATTTCTTATTGTCATCAATGATAAAAACCAGTTGTGCTGTGCCAACAAATCCATATTTTTGGGGTAAACCGTTTTGGGGTTCAAAAGTTTGGGGAAAGTAAGATAAAATAAGATAAAAAAAAGAGGCTTTATACTATAAAAAAAATGCTTCTGATACTTCAGATTACTGTGCATATTGTGGAAATGTAATAATGAAATAATGTTCAATGAACAATGCAAATTTAACACAACAGCAGTTAGCGGAGTCATCACCACAACATAGTTGAAATGAGTAGTGTGGAGTTATTAGGATGTTGAAAAGGCAGGAAGAAACCAAGCAGCAGTTTTGCTTTTATCAAGTCTGATCAAACTTACAAGGACATGACTGCACGACATTTCTGTGACCTTTTCTTTCGGCTGAACAGAGTCCACACCGTGGGTGTGTCCAACCACAACGCCACAGGCACCTGTCTCTGTGAAGGTCAAAGTGCTGTTTTTCTACATCTATAGACATGCATGTTTTATAAATATCAGGCATTATTTAAGCAATATTTTAACTAATTTAATTTATAGAAATTCAATACCCTTCAACAATGGGAATTCAGTTTGAGTGTTAATTATTTAGCAATTCAACCTTAATTTTGCTAATTAATTAAATGAATCTACTCTGCCATTTAAAGAAACTGCAGAAAATGAAATGGAGTGCAAACTGCTTAGTGTTGCATTTTAAATACAACGAGCAAGCAGCCTATTTATTTTATTGCACAAAAATAAAGGAAAGCAAACAAAATAAAACAAAATAAATGTACCTTTATCTTCTAGAACTGAAGTGGTGCTTTGCATATAAGGCCAAAAGGCTGGTCCATTCATCCATCACCAAACAGCTGATTCACACAAGTTTTTCCATGCTTTCTCCATAACATTTGCCAGAACAGTACGATAAACACAAAACCTGAGGCGAGAAACACAAGGTTGGAAAACAGACAGTAAAACGGTGTGATTATGAATATCTGATTTAGTTAAGCAATATACAGCAGGTGATCACAGCCTTGCTGATTCGGGAGCCGGTCCAACTGATATTGCTTCTATACAACAGTTCAACAAACTAAGTTGATATTAAGTAACTTTGTACTATATATATATATATATATATATATATATATATATATATATATACATATATACATATATACATTTCAGTTCGCTGTTGTTTTGTTTGAAGTATTTTTCATTGCAAACATCTTTTGCAGATTTTAATATGTTAGGTCATTGCTGGGCTTCCTGAGATTTTAAGCTATTGAAAGTAAATGCCCCTTTTCTTACTAAATAAATAAATAAATAAAATAAAAATCTTTATAAACCCACACGTTTTACGTGAAGGAAATGGACTGGAATCACATTAAAGAAAGATAACAGATAATGGCCTATTTAGTTTAGCTTAAAATCCTCATGAAACTCTGACCCGCATGAATTACCTACAACCTTATCACATCACTAAAGGAAGTGTACCATTTACTAAAATGTTAGATTAGAGATATGGTCTGGGCGAAACATGCTCCTTCAAGTAGCAGCTTATCCTGGTAACTTTTCTTGCCTGTCTAAAAGGAGAGAAAATGTGTATGATGGATGAGCGAGGGACAGGCCCTCCCATGAGGCCAGGCTGGTGTCTAATCAATAGACTGGCAGTGCGGCCTGGCTGGAGGGCTCCATATCAATCATAATGCACAAGCCTTGTATTCTCATCGACAGCACACAGTAGGCCAGGGGACGAGTTGTTTCATCTATTACTCTTGGCAGATGGACCACGGGGCAACTGAGCTGACACATAGCATTGTCAGAGTGGGAGAAACACTCACCATAAAAAGAAAAAGAAAAGTTTGGCTTATTAAAGTAAAGTAGGAGTTGAGATATACCCCCGGTGTGACAGAAAAGGCTTAAGATAGTCTCGGACTAAAATGCATGTTTGAGCTGTTTTAACTGAAAGCAACTTATCTTATTTTAAGTTATGTCAGTGCCATTGTTTTGTCAAGACTTTTTAAGTTAATGAAAGGTCCTGATCGAACTATACATAATCTTGGCTTTATCTAAGCCCTTTCTGTGAAACCAGTCCATGGAGAAATAGAGACAGGCTTTACCTTGTTTGAGGTCCTTCTTTAGTGGTTTGTGTCCTCCTTGACTAGTGTAATTTGAGAGGTTTTTCCTGTTCTGCTTTCCTCCATTGGCCCTCACAATGCCATGCACTATTCTAAATGTGGCACTAGGATTATCAACACATTGCTCAGCCTTCCTAGAGTTCTGGTGGTGGGACTTAGCCTACTCTACTGTGGCAATTTAGGGCCACCTTGTGGTGTAAGCCAGTTAGGCAAGTGGACCTGTTTGCCACATGGTTTATAAAATAAAATAAAAAACGCCCTTTGCGGTGAGAAAAAGGAAGTGTTCCTGTGCTCAAAATAATCATATAGTCAGTTAACAGAAGAGCCGATCCACGGCTTGTTTACATTTCATTTGATGAACTGCTGTGTGCACACATTTAAAAGCCAAATATTGCTGTACAATTGTTTATTTATAAAGAACTGTGTTCAAGAATAGCTAACCTGATTTCCCCACTACATGGATCCGAAAATAAGCTTGAAACATTAATAGATTTCAGTCCATGCGGATTTTCAAACATATTCAAGGCGTCCTTCCTCTTGCCAAAATGTACTCTGTGGATTTAGACTTGTGCAGTCATTTGTGTAAATCCTGAGCTCGGTTAGGCTACATTTATTCTTATGTTAGTGTTATTTGATCTGATATTTTTGCAGTAACAAATGTATCTAGCTTTATACACAAAATATTAGCAAAATTTACACAGTAAAATCTGATTTTGGCTGTACTATTGCAACAGGTTAGTTTTAAGTCCCCGTGGTGAAAAACAAGCTTTTATTATTGTGTATATGCCCATGCCAATATCAATCAAATAACATTGTTATGTTATTTGATTGATATTGTGAAGCTGCTTTGATGCAATTTATATTGTGAAAAGCGCTATATAAATACACTTGACTTGACATGTGGTCATTTAAGTTTGAACAAACGAGCAGGTCCATAACACCATTGCCAAGTATTTTCTCCTTAAAACTGCAGTGTGATCGTCAACGAGTGGATCTGAGCTGGGGTTGAGTGGTGCCAATTTACATATTCATAGAACCGGGTATACTGAGGCAAGTGTAGTTACAATCAAGCTGGGGGAAAAAAGTTTAAGTACGTAATTTTGGTGATCATAGATGAGTTTTAAGGGATACAATAAACTAAAAGGGGACTTTACACGATTAGCCTCATTGATTTCAAACGTGCCTATGCAGTGTAAATGGTTTAACCTACACTAATTTAGAGAATAAAAAGGGTTCATTTTAAAATAAAATCTGATCCTATTACACAAAAAACAGATTCATATTTCACAAACATGCAGCTTGTATTCTCACCTTAATATCCATTCTCTCCAGCAGCAGTCCTCAAGCTCCATGGGCCCCAATTGTGCAAGACATTCAAAAGACCCACACATCAAATATTCACTCTGGCATATTTTTATTACTTTAAAACAAATTCATTGTGATTCTATAAGTTAAAAATGCTTAAAGAGTGGCTGAGGCAGAGGGAACAATATGTTTTAAACATTTTTGCCAGTTTAATATTTAGTCTCGAGTACTCTTGCAGAACCCAAGCTGAAAACCAGTTCTAAATGCATTTTTGGGTCCATTAAAACCTGGTCGCATACCACCATTAGGCCTTTGTGTACTAACATTTTAATACAACTAAAAAGCTTTATGGAAGTGACAGATTGATATATAGGCAATACCTTTATTGCCAAGCATATGTGCATGCAGTCTTTGCATGCGCTCATTTTCCTATCCCATATTTGAATACATATTTTATACAATGTATAATAAACAAGAAGCAAATCAACATGAAAGTCAAATGAGTGTTTTAATGGTTAATACAATTATTGATAATTAATACAATCAATATTTACAAAAGTTCTCACAAAATAAGATCATATCACATGAGATAAAGATCTGAGTGCACTTGTGTGATCTCACATTCAAACAGTTACCCAGCAGTGATGACCAGGCAGCCATGTGGCTTTGTCCCAAGGCTCTGGGTGGGTTGCACAGACAGCTGAGATCCGTCGAGGAGGATCAGCAACCTGTAAAAGTCTCTCAAAACACATGCATCCGTTGGCAGAACAATGCATGCACATTTGCTCAGAAACGACATTGCGACATCAGGTTACTGCAACGCTCTAACACCACGTACATTAAGGGTGGAGCGGGTTTACCTGCAGACCACGTGGTGGTGGCCGTACTGGAGGCGGGGCGTGGCGTACACGTCATCGCGTAGCTGTGACGCAGTGTTCCGCCTCCCTGAGTTGGAGTCTGCGCAATGCTGTGAGACAAGGAGAGCCGACAAATGAAACCAAATTCAACTCGTAACATGCAATTCAAAGAATTCTGTTGAACGCCTTGGCTTCAATAAAAAAAAATTGTTCGATACTACCACACATTTAAACAGTGCTAGGTTAACAATAAAACCATTGGCATTTCACGCACATATTACTGTCTATGGTTTCACAGCTACCAGGTCGTCGTCTCGTTCCGACGAAATCAAGTCAGGTTTCGGAAACACGTCAGATTTCATTCCTGAAGAACACGTCCTCGAAGTCTCGCTGTTGAAAGTCCAAAGATCTGTCGTAATCAGAGTCCGACAATGAGAAAACACTCTCATCAAATTGGACATGAAGACTCTGCATTGAGAAATCATGGCTTACATCACATGTCTCAAATGAAACATCTAATCGTTCGGCGTACACCAGGTCCATTAAATACTGGGTTGTGTTTCTTGGTGCCATGGCAACCGGTGGAACGTAACTTTTATTCCTCGTAGCTGTAACGTTAACGCTACCGTCGACACGGTCCAGACACAACTGTGGTCTCTTGACTGACCAGGCGCGGACCCGTCGTCTCCTTTCGCTGATTTTTGCACGCAAAAATGTCTTCCTCTTTGATTTCGACCATTTCTTCTTATGAACAGGCGCGGTCTCGGTGTCCTTCTTGTAGTTTCCGTTCATTGTCATAACTTCAAGACACATTACCAAAAAAAAACGTTCTTTCGTTGCCTAGATGTGAGAGATACAAAAACCACTAAGTGATTGAAATATAACAGTACAACTGAACAAAAAAGCTTCGAAAAAGGACACAAGATTCAAAATGCTGCTGACTCCTCGACGTTCAAAAACGAATGACAAACGTGGCCAAGGAACGTGCAACTTACGTCCTCAACGAACTTGCGGAAGTGACGTTTTTCGTTTCCAACGAATCAGCTTTCGTCTCGTCTTATTCGGCTGTGATCATAAGACCATTGATTTGAACAGATTTGACCATAGTGCCCCGCTAGGGACCTATCAGCAAAACATTGCAACATATTCAAACATGAAGAAAAGCCACCGGGAACATTATAAACACACAAACAAAACAAAATAGGTATACAATCCATCCAACACATCCACGTTAATGTTAAAATATCAAAACATTTTTTGTCCCGTTCAACTACCCCGTATCTCACGTTTTAAACGTAAAAACGCGTTCAGAGAGATAAGCTGAGATAAACGTTTGATCATGTTCTGTGTTAATCATTTACATTAGGTTAGTCAGTCTGATTAGTTATGCGGTGCTCAAAGTCAAGCAATTATAAGTTCTGTGACAGTCGGTAGCTGTAAAAACAAAAAGCTATCTTCATGTAGTAAAAATAAGTTGTCTACAAAATAGTGATGGCCGCTTTCGAATCGCTGCTTCCTGGAGCTTCGAAACCTTCTCGAATCTTTTTTTCCGAATCAGTGGTTTGGAGCGCGTATTGAACTGGTCAAGTAGTAAAAAAAAGATATATACATATATATATATGTTTTGGAAAACATTTCGAAGAGCATCACACAAATATTTAATTTTTCCAAAACAAAAGCAGCGAGGTACCTTGTCGACCTCACCAAAATGTCGGCGCCCCCAGGACCAGACAGTATCAGGAGGCCACGTGACGCAAATGCGCCGTCTCTCCGCTTGGTGATCCTGTTAGAAGCTCTCTGCTGCCATCTTTGAGACACATAGGAAAAATAAGATTAATCTATTTGAGAAATACATCTTTACTTGCACCAATCTCTTCTTCAGAAAATGTCCGAGATGTTTGTTTCTTTGTAAAAAAAAAAAAATCCCTTTTCAAGCAATTCTCAGGATTGCCCGTATCGAAGGCGTATTTGCATTAATGCACCGCCATTTACAATACAGTAACAGCACCGCCAGCAGTTTTAGTCCAACAGTTTAGGGACGCGAGTTTGTAAATATGACAAATGACAATGTAAAAATGAAAGACAGCACAACGGGTCCAATTTTAGTGAGTATCGAGCTTATTGCGCTTTTTATGTCTAATCTAATTTAACATTATGGGACGTTTATTTGGAAAATGTGCAACATCAGATCTCGACACTAGGTTGGTGCTCATCGAGTAGACAGTAGGCGGGTTTGAGACCACGACAGCCGAGACAAAACGGGGTGCTTTTTACGTTAATATTGTGATTTAATAATTGTGCTCATGAATCAATTTATAAATGAACACATTGTGGTGCTTAGTTAACAAGGGCCAATATACACACTTAGTAGTTATTGCACAAGAACATAGGTAAAAGAACTGGCAAGGTTATAACAGATGCATCGTGTTTCTCAACTCAAAAGTGGATTGTAGCCGATGTCGACTGGGAATCGACGTTCCTCGGGGATTATTTAGTTGTCTTATTTTTCTTCTTCTTCTATAACAAATATAACGAATCAGAAAGACATGTATATGTTTTATCATCAATTCCACATTTTTAAATTTTTATACTAATTTCTACATTTTTCCTGTTCAAGACAATCTCACTTTTCCTGACATTTTACATTGTGATATCACAGCAGTCCAGTAGGTGGCGGTATGTATCGACTCTGACCGCCGTGAATTAATAACAGAAGGAATAAACGTAACCCTCCATTTTCTCTTCTAGTGCCCTTCGCTTGTGCACTAGCGCCATGAGTAGCGCACTTGATGACTCAAAGACAACAGACGCAAGTATGGATCACGAACTTTACACTGTACAGAGTCCCTCCGAGGACATTAAGGAAGGCCCAGATCATGCAGAATTCATTTATAAGAGTGAGTAGCGATTAATTGTATGCATTTAAAGTCCCGTTGCATTTAATTTACTGTCCAATTTTAGGAGTTTAGCATTGAGCTGGCCACGTAAATTGGATGCATGTATTATACAAATCACGTGTCTCACCGATATTAATATCTGCATGTGTCTTAATGTGTATGTGCATCAAGTGTCAAATGAAGAATTTGTTAGATTCGTGAAGTTGCGTGTGACCAACGACTCACTTTTCACTGGAAAGAGAAATTCTTCAACTCTGGCTTATAGGTAAAACAATAAACACCAACACACATGCATAGCCATTCAAGTCTTTGCACCAAGAAATAAGTACAGTAGTTTATGCCAGCAGCCTGCAGCAATCAGTGTTTAAAATTTGCATTTGTAATCTGCTATAGGGCCATCTTGAAAGAGCTTGGTCTGCAAAGGGAAATTTCTGCCAGCCAGGCAAGGAGGAAATGGGAAAACCTAAAGATGAAGTATAAGGTATGCTTATGCCATGTATGAGTGTTCAGCGGTTCTCCTTTCATACAGGCCCCCAGCACTGTGCATTTTGGATATTCCCCATATGTAGCACACTTGATGCAACTTAGCTCATCATAAAGACCTTTCAATCTTCAGACAGTCCTCTGCATACATGACGAGCTAAGTTGTTTTACCTATATATACCTATATATATATATATATACATACACACACACACACACACATAAAATGACCTAAATTACATTTAAATATTAAACAACAGAATGTCATTAAATTTAAGGACGACAAACAATATGTAATTTTTTTAATAATTTTTAAATAACTATTTAATTTTTTTTTTTACATTTTTACATTTAGAAAAGTATGGTAATAGGAGGAATGTATTATATAGCTAAACATAACATTTAGTTAATTTTGTGTGTCATTTTTAATTAATGACATTTTAATATTATACATCAGAATGACAAATGATATCTTTATACAGTAAAAATCTCAATAACTATTTAAAATGTATGGTAGTAGCATGAATGTAATATAAACATACACATAACATTAAAGTTAAGTTACACACAAAATTACATTTTAATAAATATAAATATCAGAAAGTCATTTTCATTAAATGTATTTATTCATATTATGTTTAATAATTTTTTACACACACAAGTAAACATCATACTGTGTAATCACACTATACACCCCTAATCTGTATGATCTTGCCCTCTATGTTCACAAACTGTCTGTGTAACTTGTGTGTATCAGGAAATGAAGAATCCCCCACCTGGTGTCTCAGTGAACCCCACTAACTGGCCGTGGTTCTCCCTCATGGATGACGCTATGGAGGGTAGACTTGCGGGAAGCGAAGTCACCGTAGACACTTCTTCTGTGGGCGATGACAGCGAGTATCGGCCGAACAGCACCACACGCCGGAGGAGCAAGAGGGCGCGTGAGCCCAACAAAAGCGAGATCGAGCTGTTTGTCGAAGAGGATGACATGATGTCTGAGGAAATGGGGCGAGACAGGGCAGATCTAGACAGAGACCGGGATGAGATGGAGCACGAGAGGGCCATTCTGGAGAGCGACAAAGCCGCTATTGAATATGAGAGGATGGTCCTGGAGCGGGAGAAGATGGTTTTAGACCGAGAAAGAGCAGGAGTGGAGCGAGAACTTGCAGCACTGGACCGAGACAGGGCCTCCCTAGAGAGAGAGAAAGCCGCTGTGGAGAGAGATAGGGCCTCTGTGGAGTACATCCGAGCTCAGCTGGAAAAGGAAAGAGCGATTCTTGACAGAGAAAGGGCAAAGCTTGAGCGAGAGCGTGCCGTCCTTGAGCAGCAGTGTGGGATGGTAAAGGGGGAGCAGCCGGCTAATCTGAACGACAATTCAGAAGGAACTGACACCTCTATTCCCTTAGTGATGGAACCGGCCTCCTTGGAGAGGAGGCAGAAATTCCTCAACCTGTTTGAAAAGCTCATTGAGAACTTCTAAAATAGAACTAATTGTTCTGAACGGGACCCATTTTGTAAATGTCATTATTTTTGTACACTTTCTGTAAAACCGTTTACAGAAACCGTTTCCGGAAGTGGATTGTTCTGTGTTAAAGTGATTGATTTTGTATTGTTAGTAGCTATTGTTTAAAAGAGCACTTTGAAGCGCTAAGTGTTGGTTTCATGCCTTTGAAGACTTTACAAGCTAACAATGAAAACGTTAAGCCACCTCTGTTTTGGAGAGGTCATCAGAAATCTTTATTCAGGTGTGATTATTTCCATACAAAACACCCCCCCCCCACAATCATTCTCAAACCCCTCAGCCAATACAACAGATTTCATTTTGAAGGCCACTGGTCATAACAACAGCTTGAAGATGTGATATACCAAAATATTGCAGTTCTTGTAAAAAAAAAAAATCAGCTTACATATGTTTATATTACAGTACAGACTTTACAACAAATTTATTGATAGAATGCTTTTATTGCATTAGTCAAATTTACCTTTCAAGAAGTTCAGTGAGCACCAGCTTCAATTAGTTTATGCTAATTATGATAAACATTTGTTAAATTCTATATGAATATTAACAATATTTAATTTACAAAACAAACATATTTAAACAATTCGGGTTGGCTATTGCAGCTAGCCCCAAACAGGCAACCAGTACAGCACACAAAATGGTTTTTGTCGTGTTCAGATTTGCATTTGTAAATTAATGACGTCTTGTTTTCCAGTATTTGATAAATAAAAAACTTTCAGAGTTATGTATGGATGCTTCTCTGTTTCTCTAAAACGGATGTATGGGTGTTCGAGACGTCATTAATCCAGATATGACTACAAACCTACATTATGAAAAGTATGTACTGTGTAAAAAGGTAGAAACACAAGCAGCGTAGTAGAGTTGGAAGTGTCCACCAGAACTCCTGTAAGAGTGTAGGTTTATGTATTTATGCCAACCTCCTTTAAAGACAGCTATTCATATCCAAGTGTTTGCTTGAGCCCAAAGTAAAAAAAAAAAAAAAAAAAAGGTACACACAGGAGTTTTGATGCATGTGCATACGTGTGAGTTTTGTATGTGTGCATTTGAGTGTGCGTTTTCCGGCTTAAATAAGGGCACCAACAGGGATACGTGGCAAACATATGTAGGCCTGTGGGGTTCTGCTGAGGTTGATGGGATTACCGTCCAGGCGAACGTCCTCTAGAGCATTGCGGATGTAATTTAAGTCATGTGGATTGCAGAAGGTGTCCTCGTGCATCATCTGGATATTGTTATTCTGAATGATAAAACAGAACGTTTTAGATGTACCATGCAAGTACATGCATTTTATGTTTTTATTTAATGTTTACATTTCGGGTGATAATTCATAATTTTACTATAGGAAAGATATCAATATTAATTAAAGACCACTATGCGGATCACCAGAAAGATTGACAATAAATGTAATGCTTGGTTTAGGTTATTATTTTCTCTGCCATTCATAACCTTAGCAAATTTCCTGATGTTCTCAAATAGCATAATTTCAAAATGTAAACTGTCTCCTTTTATAAGAATCTATACATAAATGTTAATATTTCAGTTAGGTGACAAGTGCCATAGATGTCCACAGTGTGGCACTAGTGAGGTGGGAGTACAGGTACCTGTAGGTGCAGGGAGCGCAGACTGTCAGGCAAAGGAACTGGGATGTGGTCTATGTTGTTGTCAGTCAAGTAAAGGTAAAGTAGCCCTGGCATGTCCTGAAAACAGAAAACATGAGTTGATGACAATCCTGTCAAACAAAATTAGCTAAGGTACATTCAACACCTCTCGGTATGCAGTCCTTCCCGAAGGGACTGGGCCATCATCAGCTTTTCTGCTGTCTGGTTTTTGTCTAATTTAAACTAAATGTAAGCTGTTCCCTCAGGTCTACTTGTACAATAGTAGGCTATCACAGGTTCAAGTTCACACCAAATGCAAGAAAGCACAGCAAAGAATGTGCTAAAGGTTATGCTTTATTAAACTTTTTTCACTTATTGCTTCTCTTACCTTGAAAGCTTCTCTCTGGATGCCAGTGTTGCCCAACTGGTTGTGACAGGCATCAATAAGGGTCATAGAGGGTGGCAGAGCAGGAAGTTGTCTAATACTGTTCTCTCGTAATATCAACTCTTCCAGAGCAGGAAGGCCAAAGAAAGCATCATCATCAATCCTGGAAATGCTGTTGCTAGTCAGATCGATCCTCTTTAATTTGTCTTTATGACAACAAAAGACAAAAAGCCATTCAGTAAAATTGATGAAAACATCAAATTCATATTTTAGCATTAAGCAAAAGAAATCAATTGTTGCTAACGCTATCAGATCAAGCTATGAAATATTATTAAGATTTTTTGGCAAACTGGTGTAAACTCTATGCCTAAAAAAAACAGGAATAGTTATTTCCAACCCCTTTACTTCTGTACTGTGAAGCGTTTTCGAATCAAACTATATTCAACTAGAAAACTGTAGGGCGGGGCTTAATTTTATACATTTTTGTCCATTTTGATTTCATTTTGACATTAAAACAGTTTGGTTTTCCCATTAATGAAACACATACTCAAGTTGGCGAAGTCAGACTTGCTGATCCTGGCAATTTTATTGTAGCGGGCATAGAAATGAGTGGTTTCTTTGGCGAGGGGTGGAACACGGTCCAGCTTAAGGTCATCACAGTACACAGATCCAACCAGACAGGTGCACAGCATACAGGTAGCCATACCTTACCACCAAACCAGCAGGTGGTATTCAGAAGACACACAAAAACACATATTAAAACACAAGCTGTACTGATGCATATCCAGCAGCAGCCTGATTGGATACACAAGTACACACTTTTGTATCAGTCATTAAGAAACTGCAAAGCCACAATGTCTGAGAAAGTCACATGAGGTGCATACAGTACTTAGGGATCCTACTCTTGAAGGGCCACCTTTGTGCAGGATATTAGTTCCATCCTCGATTAAACACACCTGAACTAATCAAGGTCTTCAGGATCAAAATAAACTTCCAGGCAAGTATTTTGGAGCTAAACTCTGCAGGAAGGTGGCCTTCTAGGAGCAGGATTGGACACTCCTACAGTATAATATATTACACAGATTAATAGTGATATGTAGGTATCGCTGGTAAACAACAGAACTTCATCAGTTAACACTATATACACGTGAAATACTGACCTTTTGTATCTGTGTCAATATCTGTGTCAATTTCAGGTAACCCTGACCCTATATCACCCCCAGTTCCCTCCTGGGGAGTTGTCTGGGTAGTTAGGAGTATCTCCTCCTCTTGTTAAACACAATAACATTAAGGTGTTAGAAGACAGATTAGCACATGAACAGATGAACAATGGAACATGACAGACAGTGAGCAATAATGACATTGAGAAGTTATAATGCATTATTATTGTTATCATGAACACACAGTTAACCAGTATCAGCCAGTTACATGGGTTTCCCAGTGGGAATAACATTTGTAGAAAATGCTAGCATTGATGAGTGCAACAATAAGTTCAATAGTGATCATAATTCTTGTAAATCTAGTCTAAACTATCCTTGATAAAAAAAAGAGTCCTAACAACTCATATTTCTGACACAAATCTAAGTCATAGAAGTGCAAGGTATTGATATAATTGTACTGACCTTCATATAGGTCAGGAATTAATATGTCAGTGGTGACGTCTGGGGCCTCAGTCACCCCAGACTCTCCTGACTCCAAAGAGACCACAGACTCTCCAGACTCTTCAGGGATGCCAGACTCTTCAAACCATTCAATGGGCTCAGGCTTTCCAGAGACCTCAGGCACCCCAGAGATCCCAGGCTCTCCAGACACGTCAGCCACCCCAGTAATCCCAGGCTCTCCAGACACCTCTGGTACCCCAGAGGCCCCAGGCTCTCCTGATACCTCTGGTACCCCAGAGGCCCCAGGCTCTCCTGATACCTCAGGTACCCCAGAGGCTCCAGGCTCTCCTGACTCCTCAGGTACCCCAGAGGCCCCAGGCTCTCCTGACACCTCAGGTACCCCAGACTCTCCTGGCTCCTCAGGTACCCCAGATACTCCAGGTTCTCCTGAGACCTCAGATACCCCAGAGGTCCCAGATTCTCCTGACACCTCAAGCACTCCAGAGGCCCAATGCTCTCCTGATTCCTCAGGTACCCCAGGTTCCCCTGAGACATCAGGTACCCCAGATGCCCCAGATTCTCCTGACACCTCAGGTACTCCAGAGGCCCAAGGATCCCCTGACACCTCTGGTAACCCAGAGGCTCCAGACACCCAAGAGATTCCAGACTCCCCCAAATCCCCAGAGGCCTCATGTGGAAGGGTTTCAAACATCAGGTGGAGCTCCTCCTCTTGTAAGAGACAAGGTGGGGTGGCAAAAAGGAAATTAGCCTCCTCAACAGCTTATGATAGATAACAGCATGACAACAATGCTGGCAATGATAATGAGGTAGCCATTTTGGATCAAGATTTTAACCAATACAAAAAGATAAATGGTTGTGAATTACAGATCATGGTTACTTGCTTTAAAATATTTAGGACATCCCTCCCCACTGCGGTCTAACAGGTATAGACCATGCATTGGACACCACCTCATCCACAGAAAAAAAATACTATTCTGAAGTAATCAATAACCCCCTTAAGCTACACTTACAAAAAAGTGTGCAATAATTGTACCTTAAGGGGAACAACAGCTTCTCACAGGGGGAGTACCATTGAAGGGACATCTTTGTAACTTATTTACCCATAATAGATTCGCAGTAGTACCTTAAGGTTACATATTACTATTCCTAAAGTACTAATATGCACCTTTTATGCGGATACTGCCCCAGTGACAACCTGTTGTACCCTTAAAGATTAAATTTTTCCACATTTCTTTCTCACGGCGTAAATATATCAAGTAAACCAAAGTCCTGAGTACTGACCTCTACCTGAGATCATTATTATGCCTGAACCAGAAAGCCCAGAGACTCCAGAAACAAGGTCTCCTGTGTCCACATAACCCGAAATGTCACCAGAGGCCCCAGAACCTCCAGAGGCCAAAGGCTCTCCAGAACCAGAAGCTTTGTTATCGAGCAAGTCTCCAGAGGCTCCAGAGCCCAAGTCACCAGAACCCGAAATGTCCCCAGAAATCTGAAGGATGTCAATGGGCGTCAGACGAAGCTCCTCCTCTTGTTCAAGACAAGGTTAGGTGTTAGAACAGTTATTAGAATTAGAAGTGCACTTAGAACCATATGGACTGGTTCAGTAAAGACTATGAGTGATTTACTGGTTATGATGCACATAAAAAGCATAAGAATGATGCACATAAAAAGTTATTCAAGAATTATTCAAGAATTAAGAATTATTCAAACTCATTTAACCAATCGGATTGCCAGTTAAATGGAACAACAGCTTGAAATTGTTGGAAGGCTAGTCATGACTATTAGTAGTGTGTGCATTTATACATGCATGGTACAAACCTCCCTGAGCACTAGGGCCCATTAGAGTCCCTGACTCCCCAGAGCCTGAGGGAATAAGCTGAGGATTAATAGGTAATTCCTTGTGGTCAATCTCCTCAACTGTCCTCCGTTCTTCATGCTCCACATTCTCCTCCTCCCCCTCTTCTTCCTCTTCAAATGAGGCACCATTTGAAGGATCAATGTCCTCATCAGGGTCCAAGGTGTCAATCTCTATCTGCAAGAAGAATTCAGGTCAGTACACCATACAAATTTTTGTCATGTTACAAACCAAAAATGGCTTTCTCAGACGGCCGATGATTTAAAGGTCTGACAGAAAGTGTTGTGTCTAAAAGACTGCTGTAGAAGATAATTATCTTAATCTGTTAAGGTGCCCAATACTGCTCCGTGTAGGGCCACCTTTCTGCAGAGTCTAGCTCCAATTCAAATTAAACACAACTGAATGTGCTAATCAAGGTCTTAAAGAGCTGAAGTCTGCATGACGTTGGCCATCCATGAGCTGGATTGGACACCCTTTACCGAATTGATTCACACCTCATATTGTTTTAAAACTGTGTACTGATGTCCCAATGCAAACTAAAGCATAAAGTCTTGCAGACACATTTGATTGTAAGAGAAACAATTCCAAGGTTCAGTAAGAGGTGTGACTTAGCAGAAGGCTGTCCCTTTGAAAGAGTAATGGGCTTTTCACTGGGTATCGGACCTATTCAATCAAAGCTTTCAAATTTGCCCTCTTCCTTACAATTGCTGTATTGTTGTAATTGTTGTAAGGTGTGAGACAAATTACAGGTCATATTGATGTGCTGATTTTTAAAACCTATTCTATTCATTTAAATAAAATTCTCTGGATATGTTGTGATGTAGACCAGTTCTCTTTCTTTTTGTATTTTATTCCGCTACAATCCAGAGTGGGGAGCTGTGAAACCATTCACAGCCAATCTGCAAACAGCTGCTATTCTCTAGAAATGGTCCTTGTGGAACCAAGACATACATGGTAGCAGAAAAATCCATATTTCTGCACATTTTCTTTCCAGAGTGTTGTATTAACTCCAGAGACGGCATCTCATTTGTCTCACAGTGTGGTCAACTTGAACATACTAAAACGAGATTTGAAAAAAATAACATAAATAAACTATAGAGCAGTAACTTGCAAATGCATAAAATGCATTACACTATTAATTCAGCATGTGTGAAGACAAATGGCCAAAACCTACTGATGATGAGAGCCCGTAAAACAATAAGTCTTAGAGAGGCCTCGCTTAGAATATGCCAAACTAGTCAAACATGCAAAGCCAAAGGCGAAATAAAATAAATCAACAATGTGTCAGCAATAAACAGTGACATTGACTTATTGCAGATACCAGAATGCATGAGAGCTTTCTGCAACCACAACCACTATCTTTTCTACAACAGTCAGGCATGTGACTCACAAGCTTGTGCTGACATTGATTTTGTTCTTTACTGAAGCATTAAAGAAAAGGGTAAACAAAAGATGATTTTATTATGGAATTTACATTGTGTACGTGTTGTGTAAGTTTGAAAGTATTCAAAATCTTTCTGTTGTTGAAGTTTAGCAGTGCAATTAGTTGTTTTATCCTGTTAAAGCCTAAAGGGCCATTAGATTCAACTGAAAGCTAATTTTATATTTTCATCAGCTGGGACTGAAGATGATGGTGAAATATGTAACTACTAGCAATGCAACTAAGCATTATATGCCTTTATGCTTTTTCAGAAACCTGTAAAACAGTCAGATGTGTATTAAGTTCGACCTTTAGAGCCCAAGATTCACACAGCATCAGCAGCAACTTTTTGACAGCTTGTGAATGAGTAAAATACACATTATATGTCCTTGTTAATACATGAATTGACATAAAAAAATGCAGAAAGGCAAGCACCATATAAACCTACAAGCATAACCTCAACTTAAAACTGCATAAAAAGAAGAAACAGTTAATGTACATTAAAAAGTTTTACCAGCAGTCTAAATCAACTACTGTTCTGAAACTGTATTTCTTAATAGTTTAAGTTTAATAGTTTAAAACTTTCCACATGGTTAGAAACAACAAATATTCCCCCAAAGTATGAAACATTCATAATATCCTGAAGAACTAAAAACTGCATTTTACACAATGAAAAAACTCACGTGCTTTTGCTTGTGGGTTTAGTTTAACTTTATAACATTCACATCAGGATCAATTTAAGTTTTTTGGCTTCGATGTGATTCTTCTAAAAAACGATATTGGCCTGTGCCAGTCAAGCATAGTTTTAGCCTATCTTTCTTCCATGCTGAAGATGATAAACTGGTCGTTGTTTTCATCGTTATATCATATTTATTACTGAATAAATTTCTTCATATCTGTTGCTTAACTTCTGGCCAACTGCATTGACTAGTTTATTGGCCAGAAATGTTGTAACATCAACATTTAATTTAATAAAGCATGTAAAGATGGGTACAATTAAGCGTTATAATACCAGACATTCACAAATTCATGTTCTTAACTAAAATATAAAATTATTACAATTATTAATTTTTCTCAGTGGATGCTGATACAAAAGTAATTTTGGAAATTACAACCAAATAGTCAGGAAGCATTAGCAAATGTAGATGCTCTGAGCAGCTATTGATGATGTGAATGTGCATCCAGCAAAAGGCCACTTAAGTGAAATAATCTGACATGCCAGTATGACTAGTGTTGTACAACTACTGATTATAAGTGAACTTCAGTACTGTAAAAATACCACCGTCTGCCTCTCATTCAACAAGGTTGTGCCAGTGGAAAATTCAGTTAAGAACATTTCACGTTCAACAACATCTGGACTGGCTATTATACAGATGATATGTTGTGTAAGAGAAGTATATGGGTAAAACTTTATATTAACTGGTCTAATTAATTAAGCATTAGTAAACAGTTAATTCATTATTTATAAAGCATTAATAGACATTAATAAGCAGTTTATAAATACAGTTATAAATGATTTATTCTTGATTTATAAGCATAACTAGAATGTGTTTAATAATTGTATTGTCATACTTTATTAATGATCAATTTATCATTTCTAAATTAAGTATAGCATTATTTACAAATCAGTTATTTAGGAGTTGTCAGTGATTCATAAGATCACTTAGAAATTGTAAGTAATTGTAGTAAATTCATGTAGTTATAAAGCATTTAGTAGTGGTCAATTAACTATTTTTGTGAGCTCATCTAAAGTGAGGACTAGTTATGCCTTGTAAAGCATTTACAAATGAGATTTACATTTATCTTCTAAACAGAAAAAAGGGAACAAACACAACACAATGATACAGAACATAGAAATATTAACAGCCTTTAAATCTCCTTTGTAAATGCTTTACAAAGCATAATAGTCCTCACTTTAGATAAGCTCACAAAATAGTTAACTGACCACTACTAAATGCTTTACAACTACCTGAATTAACCCTGAATTACCGTAGAAATACATGTTAATAAAGCATTTACTAACACACTAACTATTACTATATGTCTGGATAATAAGATGTATGAATGCACATTTAAATAGTTTATTAATCATTTATTTACACTTTCTAAGTGATCTTATGAACCACTGACAACGCCTAAATAACTGGTTTGTAAGTAAATGCAATACTTCATTTAGAAATGATAAATTGATCATTAATAAAGAAAATACAATTATTAAACATATATATTATATTATATTATATTATATTATATTATAGATATGCGTTTAAATCAAGAATAAGGCATTTATAGCTGTATTTATAAACTGCTTATTAATGTCTATTAATGCTTTATAAATGATGAATAACTGTTTACTAATGCTTAACTAATGATTAATAGCGTGCAGTTATTATAAAGTGTAACCAGTATGGGTGATATTAAAGAAAGAAATATAAATCAGTCTGACACACTGAACTTTGCTGCACCAGGATGCCAGACTCCAGGACTCATGAAGTCCATGAGTAGTTCTTTAAACAAAATAAATTGAAGTACTTGAACAAAAAACAATATTTGAATGCAAATGAAGTATGTCACAAATTGAGATTGTATCGTAAAAAGCCAATTTACTGAAAATGATGTTTCTTATGAAGAAGACGGGACTAACATTAGTATGCACAGCCAAAAAGTCATCTGTAATCATGAGAGGATGAGTAAATACAGGCCAACATGCCCTCGATGACCGACCCTGAAGCACAGCAGCTGGGTTTAAACCATTTTCTTTTTAAATTCATTTTCTTTCATAAACCAAAGACTTACATAGCTGGATACGATTATCCCCAGGAACATTTGGACCAGCAGAGCAAATGAAAAGTTGTCAAACACCCTGAAGCAAAACTTCTGCAATACATTCCTGCATGACAATTAGAACTGAGTCCAATGCTTGAGCATTAGCCATCTCAACAGGCTGGAGGAAACTAATGAATATGCAAAGAGAGGATTCGTAATCAGGGCTTAGATATAAATAAGACTTGATACAATACTCTTATATGCAACATGTAATTGAAAATAAGACTTGCTTGTTTGAAATGAAAGAGTTCAGGTGCTAATGCAAAGCCTATTTATGCTGCAAAATAGGGTCAACCTAACCCATTGAGGTCACAGCCATGAGCATTTTAACATACCAGGATAATTCATGAAACCTTGAATTATCCTGGTATGTTAAAATGCTCATGGCTGTGACCTCAATGGGTTAAGTTGACCCTATTTTGCAATGACTCTCTTACCTGTGTTTCATCATTTTCATCGTAATAGTCAAATAAATCGCCGCCATCCACATTTAGGTCTAAATCCACGTTGTTGTTGTCATAGTTGTCTAGTTCTGCTTGTCGGGCGTATCTGGGGGGAGAGGCTGCCACCACACACAGGACCAGGAGTCCCCACATCAACCTCAGCGTTACCATCTTCCTGCTACACAGAGTCAGATTGATTAATGTCTAGTGAGATCTTAAAATGCTCATGTAGAGGAGCAACAATACAGAAGTAAACAGGGGACATGTCCATAGGTACATGGATATGACGGCAAAGATCCAATCCAAATCCAATTTAGATTTCCAATCAGTAGTTTTATTGTTACCTCCCTTACATTTACAGTTTCTGCATAGTTTTGTGGCCATAGGAATAAAGACAATTGAGCTTTGTAAGGTTGCAGAAGTGTTCATTAACAGAGTACAGACAGCCTCTAATACTGAAATATAATCCTCTAAAGTCTTTAGCTCACTTACAAGGGCCAAGAAGCCACCGCCTAACCCGGCGGCCATCTTGAATCCACTCAGTGACTGCTTTGTTGAAAGGTCAGAGGTGAGATGGCTGACATTCTACAGGTTTCTTTTTAAACATAATTGACACATATAGCATTTTTACACATTTTCACACACACAGCAAAAACATAACACACATTGTGAAAAAAATCATAAAAGGTTTTTTTAGTTATTTATATCTTTGAATAAAGGTTCTATATGGTTCCATGAAGAACTCCCTGAAACCTTTAAGAATGTGGGTAAATCGCAAATTCATTCTAATGGAAATACAATAAAATAAGGTTATTTTCACATTTTTCAATTTCCAGCTAGTCATCAGCTGACCCAGAGAGAATCTGCAGACCTTTTTCCATCTTCTGTGCTGATTTTGGTAGAAAATTCTGCTGATTGGATCCTTTGGATCTTTTTTAGATGAGTTCTGTGAGAGCAGATTCTACATGGCCCTATAGTTCTTAACAAACAATGACCAAAGCTGAAGAATTATCAGTTCTCACATACTTTTTCATCCTCATCTTCTTAATCTCAATCCCACATGTATGGCTTTGTATTCGTTCTCATGTTTAATATATAACCCATAATGTTAGTTTTTTTTTTCTCTAACAATAGAGATATATACATTTCTTTTGAATGATAAGAGGCTCGGAGGAAAGCAATGACCAACTGGAGTGGAAGAAGAGAAGGGTGCACTTGATGGGCAGACCAAGTTCTGGTCCTCAGGGTGAGACGGAGAGAACGAAGCAAGAGAGAGAGGGGGAGAACTCTTACAGAGCCCCTTTATGAGTGTCTGACTCTACACTCAAGTTCGAAATTCCACCGAGGTTTGTGGACAGCATGGCAGTGAGTTACTCTCTCTCTCTCTCTCTCTCTCTCTCTCTCTCTCTCTCTCTCTCTCTCTCTCTCTCTCTCTCTCTCTCTCTCTCTCATGCACACACATCCACGTAACTCAGTGAAAGGCTATTTTGGAGCATAGCTGCTCTCTAGAAACCGCTGCATTTTTAAACATAAATCAGTTCCCTGAGGGCTTCTGACAGTCAACACATGCCATCACATCATGAGTAGATATAAATAGTGGTGATATTGAATAAAGACAAAAATTTGTTCTGTTTGTAACTATGAAAAAAAAAAAACTCTCTCATTAAAGCTGTAGTGTACCAATGCCTGACAGCTTCAGCAGGGAGATGCTCAAAGAGGGACTATACTGAACATAGAGCTCGGCTTTTACACACTCCCGACAGTGTTTGCAGTGTGTACACTCCGTGTGAGTATGTGTGTTAGAACTAACTATCCCAATGTTGTTTTTGGCTCTACCCAACAGCATTCCTCATGCTCATTGATTCTACTATTTCTTCTTCTAGTGGTGCAGCCAATGTCGGCAATTGTATGACTTTTTTATCTTCCAATTAGTCAGAATGCAAAAATATACAAGCTCTGTAGCTTAGGTAAACACATATTAGAGACATATCTTGTCTGTTTAGTAACCCTAGCAATTTCCGTTATAACTTATCAGATCTGAAGATTTAAAACAGGAAGTTTCTGTAATACGGCCTTTGACCTTTAACACATTAACAATGTAAGACAATCAAAGGTCTGTAACAGTATTTACAGCTCTTCATCACATTTTCTGCAAATACTCTTAGATTTGTAAAGCTTAACAAAATCAACTATCCTCTTAAAATCAAGCAGAAACATCATCACACCCAAAATGAACCCCCCCAAAAAAGGAATGGAAAACTGACCAATATAAAGAACACGTATGAATTGCCATCATTGCCAAACAGGTCACCTGTTCGCCCACTTTAAACTGTTCTAAATCACTGTTAATATTATAAGAATATTCATGAAGATCATGGAGAATAGAAGTATTATATCACCAAGCCAGCAATCCAAGTCTCAGTAAAGTCGGTTGTGTGTATTTGAATTTTTGAGGCTTCCCAAATGTGCATTATTGTTACAAGAATTACAAATAGATTTATAAAAAATACCATGGAGTGCACCCATATATTATATCATAAAGCCAGTCATATACAAGACAATAAAATCAATAAAAATCAATGAAAGCCTCAGTAGAGTCACTGAGGTACCAAGTGCCAAGTACCACTGAGGCTCAGAAGCAGAAAGGGAAGCCCCTGTGTCTGATCCCTGCTCTAAAGCACAGCACCAGCATTTAGACGAACATACAGAAGAACCCTTACCTCTTTCTCCTCCTTTCCCAAATGGTCCTGTTCTTCAGATCGGACAGGCAGAGGGTTGATGGGCCTGGCCAATGGCAACAGGTCACTCACAGTGAGAATGAGAGTGTGTATCTGTATGTGGATGCTTCTGGGTGTGTGACGTGTTTGTGTGCACACACTCCCAGACCTGTTTGCCCTACCTACCTGTGTGTGTGAAGGTACGAAATGAGACTGAGAAAAGGGAGAAATTGAGTTTTGGTCACATCTACAGCAGCGCCCACCCCATACCACACTGCAACACACACACACACTGAACAGACACACAATTTGCACACTGACAGACCCCCAACTGCGAAAATCCTTTAATCCCTTACAACCATCTTTCTTTTTTGTTTCCCAAAGAGACACATAAGTTATTCAGTCCTAACTATGAGATATTTGTCTTCCTTTTCCTGAGGTGAGCGTATGGCATACTCTGCTTTCATGTAGGGATCTGCAGGGCCCCAGCTCACAATGGGCCCTCTGTAAGGCTCCTCTGTTAGTGCAATGCTGAGAAGAGTAAAGGCCTCCATTCTGCTATGCGCCAGGACTCGGTGATAAAACTCAGACCTCTGCTTACTACCTAGATGCATCACACTGCAGAAAACCTGCTAACCTATTAGGAAGTGGCATACAAGTGCCTGCTTCTTGTTCGGTGGGATGTTATTACAGGCCTCAATCTCTTTTTCCATACTAATTGTCTTTTTTGGCAGCTCGGTAATCATATTTCTGCTGAGTCATATGAAATAAAAATCCAATATTAGTCTGTTAAGGACTGGGACTGTCAAGCAATTCAAATGAATAAAAAATGGCACATACTGCATTTTGTTTCAGACACGTTTAAACACTTATCTCACTTTGTTTGATTAATTGTGACGTTTAACGGGTGGGTAAACATATCTACTATTTGCAGCCCGTTTTATATAGTTGAGCTTTAAGTGGCACCAGAAGAAGTACTTAGCTGAACCATACGGCATGTACCAGTAGCCATGCAAACTCAATGAGCAGTGCCAAGCAAATCCATTTACTTGCACGATCAATTTGAGCAGCACAGGCATGCACTGTGTAGAGGAGGATTTAATGTAACACAGTCAGTTATGTCTAAAGTCAACGTAACTGATGCGACCATATATATATGCATTAGGCTTGCAGTATAAATGCAGCAATTGTTTCAACTGATACCCACATATACTGTGGACTCACTGTTGCTCTTCCTCTCTGTCAGATATGTATAAATATTTCAAAGAAAGTGTTCCAATTTTGGGGGGTTTGTAACCGCAAAGCTCTTGAATCATAAATGTGTGCTGGTATAGAAGTTCTCATACGCCATATTCTTTTTGCAATTCATCTGAAAATCTTAGTAAACAAACCGTCTTCAAAGACTGGAATTGATATTTGCTGACACTAAATGTTTAGCAAAAGCTAATACTGGATGCTTGTTAAAATAAATCACAAGTCTAAACACAAGTTACATGATTGTAGATGAATACACTGTTTGTGGATTATATCTTCCTTTATGAGGTTGCCTGACTGGCTGCTCTACTTGATTTTGACCCTTCAGGTCCTTGTTCTCAAAGTTATTTTTATGTATATGTATATAAAATGAGACAGTGCAGAGACAATGCTGGACCATTGAAACCAGTTTAATCAGGAACATCAAACAAAAGTTATCTCATTTTAGATTTTCCCTTTCGTCAATCCTAATTCCTGTCATTTTTCTGCAAAGAATGATAAATGAAAACATGAAAAATAATTGTCACATTTGTGCGTTGAAAAAGAATATTCACATTATTTTATACCCTAGAGGAAAATAAATCTTAAAATCAATCTAGAAGGTTCACTGGTAGTACCATTGTCAACTGCTAACTTTAAACTATATTTATATATTAATAATCAGTACGCTACAATTAATGACAGTGAATAAATCTGAAGTGCTCAATCTATAAATTTAATTTCACACTAAATATTGATTGAATATTGATTGTACAAAGATGTAAATAAATATTTAAAAAGTAGAAGTAAACTTATGTCAGTACATGTCAATGGCTACAACAGAGGCAATAAACAATTGTGATTTCTAAAGTTTCTCTAATTTCAAACTTCTGTTGGTGCTGTTACTGAGAGTTACCATGCATTCAATAAAATACAATAAACCACCTCTATATACTAAGTTCACTACCAGAAAATTTGGCTCCATGATCAGATCACAACTCCTCTGTCCAAAAACACCCCAGAATTGTGTGGTGAGGTAAAAGTTTTTGGATATTGATACACCTACTAAGATCGATTTGTTTGAAATAAAATAAATTCTGCACAGGATGGGGAAATGACATTACATGCAAATGAGGACAATTGTATTTAGGCGCTTAGCCTTCTAGTTTCCCATACGCATGGATTAAGGAAGGCACAGTGATTTTCTAATACAGCCATGAGAAACCATTAACAAATGCACATATGAACCAGTCTGGATCTCAATCCTGCTGAAAAGAACAGAACAGGATACCCCCAGAAAATCTAATATTTTGGATACTGGTATCCCCACCCAGGTTTTTAACTAGCTTAACTAGATGTGCTAGTTAAACAGTTTTAATAAGATTAGTTTAACTGGCCCACAAGCTAGACCAGCACTAGTTCAGTACAAACAGGCGTAAGTTAATCTAGACCAGCATGGAAATCATTCCAGTCTTGGCTGGTCTTTTCAGCAGTGTATAGTTTTCAATATTTTACTGACTTTCCAAAAAGATAGTCCTTTATTGGACCCTTTTCAAGTGTTTTAGTTTACATGCATTTTCAATTCTGGTAGATGAAATGGACAGGAGTATCTAGATGGTCTGGCACCTTCATATGACAATAGCCCTGAGGAGACGGAAACACATCATCAGCTCTCGTGGAATGGGGGGTTTGATCTCATTACCATCTAGGCGAAGGTAACGGAGACGTGGGCCGTTCTCATCAAGGTAATCATCAAGTGCACCAGGTGGACAGATGTCAGAGCTATTCACACCTATGAAAATGTCAGAAAAATGATACGTCTTATTGATAAAGTCACAAACATGCTGGTACAATACAATTAAGGGTGCATCCAAAGCTTTCCAAAGGCTTCATAAGTCTTTAGAGCTTTACAGATAATCAAGCAAGTATAGACTACAGTATCTCATGGTCGAAATGAAGTCACAAGTTTCAGATACAATCATTGTGTGATTTTTGTCCTGACCAAAGCAAAAGTAAGAACCGTGATACTTTTGAGACATGTCTGTATTACCTAATTCCTAAATGTTTTAGAAAAAAAGAAAACGTTATGGACTTACTCTTGATCTTATTGTGATCCAGATGCAGGTGCTCCAGGCCAGAAGAGATAACGGGCACTTCTGTGAGCTGGTTGTGAGAAAGCTGTAGATCCAGGATGCTGGAAAAGTTAAACACGTTTTTTGGGATACCTCCATTAGCCAGCTTATTGTAGTTGAGCCTGAGAGACACCACTTTCGGAAGACCCTTGAAGTACTCAACCGGAATCTTCTCAATGTTGTTGCCATCCAAAAAGATCTGTGTAGTTGTGGGTGGTAGGCCAAGGGGCATGCTGTTTAGCTGATTCTTTGCTAAATTTATCTGGATCAAGTTGTTGAGGCCTTTAAGACTGACCTCAGTCACTGTATCATCCTGAAGCTTGTTGCTTTGCAGATCCAGCAAGGTGAGATGGTCCATCCCAGAGAAGACACCGGCTGGGATCTTTGAGATTCTGTTTCGGGACAGCCGTAACTGCTCTAATTTGACAGGCAGAGGAGACGGAATGGAAGTCAGCAAGTTGTCTTCCATGTAGAGGTGTACAAGGTTAGACATAGCCTTAAGAGCGTCAACCTCCAAGCCTTCACTTGTGATTTTGTTGCGGTTGAGGTTGATCCACCTAAGCTGTGTGGCATTGCGCAGAGCATCGGTTGAGAGGACATCAATGAGATTGTTCTGGAGGTACAGGTACCAGGTATAGGGAGGGATGACAGGAATGTGTTTCAGACCCTTGTTGTCACAGTAGACAGCATTAGGGAAGCTTGGAGGACAGTGGCACTCTTTAGGACATGCCTGGAGCTGAGAGATCATGTGCTCATAGGGAACTTCATCAGAGTGGGCTTGGCTGGCCAAAAGTAGGGCCACAAATGCAACCATGAGCCACTCCATGGTTAGGTTTAAACTAAAAAAACATAGAGACAGAAAATAAGTAGCAAAATTAGCTGTTAACAATATTAAAACTATATAACTCTTAGAGATAAAATTAGAGACTTCATTTTAGTACTAAACAGGACTGTCACTAAAGTTCACAGGACTTTAAGTTTTCTCCCTTCAATGAGTTGGCCCCCTTGTCACAAGGTCTGGAACAATGTTCCTAGCTGTCCCACGCCATACAAACCACCCAAGAATTATCTCAGGTTCTCTCTAAGTGGATAAATTCATTGACAAAAAATTAGGAACATCCTCTAGTTAAGATAATCATTATCTGTGTCTTCATCTTTTAAGTAGTAATCCTCTTAAACTCAGAATATGCTGCCAGGTCAGCCTTAATTGACTGAAGCCTGGTGTAGTGCTACTCATCTCCATTCAGAAGACAGTGACTTCTTGGACTCTGGCAAACATACTTCTAGAGAGAACAAGGCCCTCATGTTGCAATAAGGACACCTACACATTAGGCATCCGTTGGCCAGGTTCAATTTGTTGTATTCCCATTTGACCTTTATATCTGTCAAATGCATGTTTGAGCTTCTTCTTATGTGTATGCGCCCTGATCCTCCCAAACAATTATTACGGTTTTCCCTCAGAAGTTTCTTTGCTGACATCCACATATTTCTATTGGCTTAAATTGATCCTGTAAGTTTAAAAGAAACAGCAAACAGAGAGAGAAAGCTCAAGAAATAATATGTTAACACATATTCATAGCTGAGCTTTCGCTCTCATCTGGAATTGGTTTAAATTTTTGGTCCTGAGCTCTATAATCGACTGTCTGGAGATAATTTTCTATGGGCAGCGTTCTCACACTAAACCAGATGGGATCAAAGGGAAGCTCTGGATATCTAGTGAACAGGTCAGGTGAAACCAGCTTCACCTGTAAACATCTCTAAAAAGTAAGAAAAATACTTCATGAATAAATCATGACCTCCAAACCGGCTTTGCAGAAAAACAGCTGATATCTTTAGTACCCTAAATTAAGCAGCATACTTCTATGTTAAACCAAGACAAAATAAACACAAAGTCATTAAGATTAAAGCAGACGAAAAAATTACACATAGCTCACAGTATGCATTTCTGGAAGACAGAGGCTTTATACTAGTGTTGAAGAAACTGACAATATCCTTCCCAAAATATTTCAAATGCACAAATGCTAGAGACCTACCTTTGTCTTCTTGGGGCTCTTCTACTGTATCTTTTGCTGTGGGTACAGATGTCTTAACTCTGAGCTATTTTGCCATATCCTGCCCCTATTTGTAGTGTCAATGATATCTCATGATCCCTTCACAGACAGACACACTGGACACAACCTTAGCCAATCATAGGCTCTAGAGATCAAGAGTCATAATCCTTTGGGGATGGACACTGGCGTGTTGGTCAAAGGAAGACATGAGCCTTGGCCCAGTTATAATTAGGCTAATACAGGCCTATATATTACGTTGGATCCTTCATCCTTTTCTTCATAGCTCCTCACAACCCCACCTGTCTCCTGTCTTTTGAGTAAACAAAAATCTATCTATATATCTATCTATGTATCTATCTATCTATCTATCTATCCAAGGACTCCCAGTTTGACTGGTAAATGACAGTTGGCCCACCTTATTTCTGTAGATGCCTACAGTTGCAAAATCAGTACCGAAAAAAGTATTCTATTCAATGTGCATGATCACCAAAACGCATGAGCTGAAATTTTTGTCCCCACGTGAGCTCTAGTCTGGATTTAGAGGCGGATTTGAGGTTAGCACTGACTGCCAAGTGCTGATTACTTCTCAATTCCACTGACGACAACAACACCTTACTGTGTCATTGTAATCCGCTGCAATGGGTTCCTCCATTGAGACCATTAGTAATCCAATCTATTAGCATCTCGTGTCAAGGATGGTGCAGCTCTACGTTAGAACCAGTGGTCTAAGGGCAAAGAGTACAAACACCAACCTATTCAATTACAGAATTTAAAACCTATTATTCACAGAAATGTAAAAGAGCTCTAAACACAGTGTCTGCAAGATGTTTAAGTCTATTAAATTACTCCGTATGTTGGATATCTGTTTAACTTTATTTCAAAGATGACTTTAATGCAAGCATACAAAACTGTGCAATGTCAATATCTAATACATAATATCAATAGGGAAATATTAAAGACTTGCTATACTATATGAATCTCTGAAACCAAGATCACTACAAGACCAAACCTTGTCACCCTTTCATGTTTGTGACTAGTCTGCGACAAAAGCCCCAGATCATAGCAGGTGCCAACTCTTTTACCGTCTGCACCTGTGAGACTAGACACGGCTTACAAATCTCAGACTGGATTTTCTAATTACCCAGTCTTCAGGTAAGTAAATTGTCTTGACTCGTGTGAAAGAAGCAATGAGCAACAGCCAATGAAATCATGTTTGTGATTTTTGAGCCTTTTTCAAAACTGACGCCTTAAATGTCCACAGGGAAATTTTCTGTCCTGTAATGTCTTGCTTTGTCTTGAGTAGCAGAGATTAAGTCATCACATCCGTTGCTTATGCTCAAAACAGTCTAAACTGCATTGTGGTAAGTGCTTATGCTATCTGTGCTATAATGCTAACTGTTAAATATTTGAGAATATCCTCATGACAACTCACTCAACACTTTATGAAATCTGGGACTGTTAAACAACATTTGAATAGTTGAAGTTTTTGTTTAATTATTATCTTTAGTAAAAAAAAAAATTTACAAGCATGTTTGACTGGAACAAGGATAAAATCCATCATAGATGTTAAAAAGAAATGATGTCTGAGAAATGACAACATGGTCAAGATGACTGCGGGTCATTTATGCTTCACCTAAAAAGAAACACATGCTCTCATTTAATTTCCTGTTTGGGGCATTGTTTCTCAGGCAGTTATGTTACAACAAAATGCAGCACTTGTACTTTCTTTGATATGAAAATTATTTATAAAGAGCATCACTTGACAACAAAAAGATAATTAAAGTTGAAATAATTAATTGCACATTGTAACAATGTTGCTTACACAAGCAACTTTCCTTAAAAAACATACTGTGCCGTGCTAGAATCAGGTACAATAGTATTTTGATTTATACCATTTCAAAAAATACCAAGGTGCTATCATGGTTATTATTACACAAGCCATTTTAATGTTAGCTCAGTAAATGCCACTACACAAGAAATACACATACATTTCAAGTTTGTGAGCCTGTAAATGCTGGTTATCAAAAATATTCAATTATAGTTAAAGGTTACACTTTATTTTTTACTTTATTTTATTTTGACATTCTGTTGACTAACATTGCACCTACATGTCAACTAACTCTCAGAGTATTAGTTCAGGATTAATAGACTGTTAGGTGTTAAGGTTATAGAATAAGTTATAATTAGTAGATTAGTAGAATGTCTGTTGGTGGACCATCACATTAAGTGTTGGCAGATACTAAGCAGACAGTCTACTAATACTCTAATAAGAGTTAGTTGACATGTAGGTGAAACGTTACTTATAGTCAACAGAATGTCTAAAGGGGACCATCAAAATAAAGTGTTACCCAATTAAATGAAATTATAGGAAATTCATTATTTTATATGAAGATCTGCTGCAGAGGTACAGAGAAACAAAAATTAGGAAAATATTACGAAATTGAGTTTAAAATAACTCAATACTCCACAACAGAAAACCCATGAACCCCCTATACCCACCACCCACTTCCTTATTGCATCACCACCACATTTAAGAACAAATTTTTTTTTAAAAATATTACCTGCTTATCTCAGTCATAGAGCTGGTTTTGGTTTGCGCAGGTGGAGGCAAAGTGTCTGTCTCTGTTTTTGGGGATGCAGTCAATCTATTGATCCGCCTGCTTTCCAGTTTGAGTCAAGTCTGCAGTTTCTCCCTCTTTCTTTCTGGTCCGGACATGCATCAGAAGACAGCCTTATTAGATTACTATTGTTGTGCAGTGTAACTTCCCCAAGCTGGTGAGGTTGAAAAAGGGTGTGTGTGAATTTTTGACAGATACGTATGGAGTTGTCTTTCCGCAAGCGTGCATTGGGAACTTATTTCTAGCACAGCACTTTTTTCTCTTTTCTTACTCTCTTCTCTTTGTGCAGCAAGGGTCTGTGGAGTCTCGGGAGCCCTTGGTAAATATGACACCCTCCAAACAAAGGTGGCTTCGAGACATTTAAGTCTTAAGTCTATATTTTCAATATACATATCTCATCTCCATTACTCACAGCTTTGAGGGATCATTTACCCCATTAAACTAGGCCACCCTATAGGGCAATGCACATCATCAAGCTGTCATTTTGCACTGATGGAGACTCGTCCCAACCTGTGAAAGACGGAATTAAGCTGGAATGTAAAAACTGGTGAAATTACAATGATGTTAGAGGGTTAATCCAGCACTCTTGCTATATCCCAGTAGGTCTCTCTCTCTCTCCTTGAGTTGTCCATAGCTTCACAATGAATGAAAGGGCAGTGTGTAGTAGACAACATCTGTTTCAACATCTGGATCCTGTTGTAGACATTTCAAGATGGAGAAGAGATCTTTGATTTGGGTAGGACAATGATTAAAGTCCCATTGCATAATTGAAAAATTAGTAAAACTTTGTCCCATTGAAAGGATGCTATTGTCTTGAATAAAAGAGGATCCATGATTTCCCACACAATCAAAGCACAAATGCACTTTCAGATCTCCAGATGTTTGGTCATGCCCAAAAAGCTCCACAAAATCTGGCAAATCTGAATGCAAGCTTGCAGTTGAATGTAAGAATAGGGTATGGTTTAAGTGGACAAAAATACTGATGATCATTTGTATTAAACATATATGAATAAATGATTTTTTTCCAATAATAACACTCTCCAGAGAATGTATCTATTTAAAACATAAGAGCAGATACGGAAATGTATAAATTAAATGCATCCAGTTATTTTTAGCTGTACAAAACAACTGCTATGCTGCTTGATATTGCAAACTGGTATTTCTTACATTATTATTTGAATGTATCATAATTATAAACACACTGGTTTGGAGCACAAATAGTTTTACCATTTACTGTACTTTGTTACTCGGAAGTCTTGAACATTCACAGAAAATTGCTTACTTCCGTTATGCAAAATATTTGGATACAAATTTCACTTTTATGCCAACTGTATAGATACATTTCTCTGTGCAGGGCAACATAAAACAAGTTTATAACTCCCTGACCATATCACCACCAAATGAAGCCGATTTCATCCCTTCAGGGAACCTGTGTTTTCTTTGTAATTTTTTTGTGTGTGTGTGTGTGTGTGTGTGTGTGTGGGTGGGTTCTCACATAGCATGACAGTCATACAGTCAACAGTCATACTGTAAACAACAAGAAACTCTTGTGTCCTCTCTCTCAAGAGATCAACTGTAGGAGGACGAGCTAAGAAACATCACAATGGTCTCTTCCCTCACAAAGTCTCTCCAGTGTTTAGTACACTCTGAATAACAGGCGGTGGTTTTCTAGCAAGACATCAATTGCACAGCTGACAAGAACACTCACACAAAACATATGACACAGCAACATTTCAGTTTCATCATCTTTGCAATGCCAGAAACAGTATACTTGCAATGCACTTTGACTATTTATGGTGTTTGTGGCTTGTGGTGAACTTTAATGCTCAGGCTCCTATAAAGTGGCAAAGATATTTCTAATGAAAAGCCAGAACTGCCTATCCATCATCTGTTTCTAACACGTGGACAAAAGAACTCCCACAATGCCTCTCTGTATAACTATCAGATGGACACCCCAGACCCTCCATTCTTCTGGAATGCTGGGTTGTCTGCCTGTATAAAACACTCATTTTTAGTGCTAGCTCAGACTCGTGCAGAAATATCTGTAGTAACTACAATTAGTGCCTGTCATGAACATGTGTTTCAGGATTGAGAGACAGATGGGAGCAGATGGTTGCAGATGGTTGAAAGTGGTAAAGGGAAAGAATGGACCAAATGTTGGGCTATTTTATGATTCATCCAAGGTATGTCCTGAGCTGAGGAAGGGAATGAATGTTTACAACTTACTCAAATACTGGCCCCCAGTCTGAATATGCGAACATCCCAACTGCACGTGGCCAAATGTTGAACTGGTGTAGAACTGCAAACTGAGCAGCTCTTTTCAATTAAAAGTGTTATAAGTACCGAGTACCAAGAAATTTGTTCCGCAGGGCTGAATTGTTCGTTTAATGCCCAAGTAAATAGTTTTTGTCCTTTCTGCTATAAGGCCTTCATCACAGGTCAATGAATATACAGTCAAAGGATAATGTCAACATGACATTAGCAGATGTAGTTGGCCATGTAGTATTTATGTTACGCACCTGCATACCTAATCAAGTTTGCCATCAAATTCCGTATACATACTCTGACATTTTTGGTAATTTGTTCATAGTCTGGGATTTATGGACACAAATATTACATATATCTTAAAACTACTTCAATGATCCAGCCAGGTCTCTCTTGTAAAAGAGATTTTTAATCTCAATGAGTTTTCACCTGGTTAAATAAAGGATAATAAATGGTCCTTACTAAAGCCCTTAGTAGAACGATTTCATTAACTCATGTTGTTAATGTTTACTGTCAGCGGATATGCTACAAAAATAACAGCCTATACAAGCTATTCTACCAAAGCCTTTTCATCTTACAATCACTATATTTATATATCTGAGTGGCCAGAAAGGATGAGGATGGAGGACAGATTCACGCCAGAAGTTTCTTTCCATCCCAGACAGCAGGGCTGAGAAAAGGAAATCCACATGAGTCAAGCTAGAAGATCAGAAATCAAGTTAAAAATAATAAAATATCGAGTAGCTTGCCTGTGGGTAAAATAAGCTATTTTGTGTTTAGTATCTGTAGAGGCTATAATCAAGCCTAATTTTAGTTAGACAAATCAAGATTGATGCCCTTATGTTTATGAATCATAAGATTAATGATTTAACAAAGATTTATAATTTCTACTGAAGATTTGCTGTGATGATGCTTTTTAGAGAATTCCCCATGATAAAATGAAGTGGCAATTATTAGTATTGACAATAAAATATTTTGGCTAAATGTATCATATTATTTGAATATTGTGTATAACATTCATCTATTTATTACATGTGACTTAATTATAGTGATTGATACCATTAGTATCCCCCCACATATGTAAGAAATCTGGTTTATTCAATTAAAGATGAACAAACTGCTTTAGTATTTTTTAAAACAAAATAGAACAACACCAAATGAGGAAACTTACAACTTTTACAATAGTCTGCCAAAGTTTCTGTAATCTTGTGGTTCAATGATTTGACTAACATTGTGGTGATGTGAAATGTTGTATTGAATACATCAACAAAAAAAATGCATTGCTGTTTACCAGTGAAAGTATTTACAGTTACAAAATTAAGATGAACTGCATGCAGATACAGTAGAATATGGTATAAATGTTGGCAGTGTTCAGAAATTCAAACTGCTACTAGTTTGCTATTAATACAACATTTTGGCACTGTAATTCCTCAGTTAAATAAAAAAAACAAATGTACGATTTAGTTAACAGCTAGCTAAACCCTTTAGCAAATTCACACAATGTCCAGCAATATTTCATTTCAGTTTAGTGTTTCAGTTTAATTCTAGATAGCCTTCAACATCGCTGCACATATAGCCATTTTATATACAAGTAGATATTTTTCATAACTTTTACTCTAAACAATCTAATTTCCTTACCGGCAGGCTTATTAATAATATGATTACAATTTTAAAGCGATTAAGGTGTTTAACATGCGGAAATATTAAGATGCAGTTAGATGACCTATAGTGCAACTTCTTATAGAGTGCACACTGGGATATTCACAATTTGCACAAATATGTTTCTCTTTAGATGTGAATATCTTGTCAAATTCAACTACTACACTTCGTACAATATCATACAAGACTGATTTTTTTATGTGCAAGATTTTCAAGATTCTAGACTTTTCCTGCCCATTTTTCATACAAACGTGTTCATCAACATTTTAGAGAGGATATTTTGTTGTCAACGTGCCAGTTACCAGATGTGGTTGCCAGGATCATGAATAAAGACGTGCAGATGTCAATCAGCGTGTCTAATTAGAGCAATAGCCTTTGTTTGATGAACTACTGGCGGGAAGTGACCCTATTCAAAGATGATCTCTGAGGCCTGGCGTAGGCAGTTGGCCGTGTCATCTGGCATACTGCTGTGTGTGATGTTGTTTCCATCCAAGCGCAGGGTCTTCAGTCTTGAGTAGTTGACCGGGGAGCTGAACTTGCAGATATTCGTCAGGTCAAACTCTGAAAAAAAAAGAAGTAGAAATGGAGTAAAAACCATGCATAATCTGTTGCTTGAACAGATGTACACAGAGAAAGACTTACTGTTTATCTTGTTGGCTTGCAGGTACAGGTACTCGAGCGATTCGTTGATCTCTGGAATGGTCTTCAGCTTGTTGAAAGCCAGGTCGAGCTCAAGGAGAGAGGACACGTTGAACACACCTGCAGGGATTCCAGAGTCCACCAGCTTGTTGTGAGAGACACGCAGATACTGCAGGAGTGGCAGCTTGGCCAGGTAGCCACTAGGGATGCTCTCCATCTCGTTATTGTCAGCGTAGAGCATTAAAAGCGAAGCTGGAACTCCAGAGGGAAGTTTCTTGAGCTTGTTCTCACTCAAGTCCAGCAGAAGAAGGGACTTGAGGCCTTTGAAGGCACCTGTCATGCTCTCAGTAGTCAGCTTGTTCTTGGACAGGTGAATGCTGGTCAGGTTTTCCATTCCAGACAAGGTGCTAGCAGGGAACGAGCTTAGCTGATTGGCAACCAGCTTCAACTCATCCAGAGACTTCGTAAGAAGAACAGGCGGTTTGGTCAGCTTGTTATTACTGAAGAGGAGCTTCTCCAACTTGCCCAGTTTATCAATGGTACCACCCTGGATCTTTTCGCTGGTGATGTTGTTGTTGTCAAGGACAAGCCAGCGAAGGTCGGTGACGTTATCGAACACGCCAGCCTTGATCTCCTCAATTAAGTTGTTCTGTAGGTAGAGGTATTTGATTCCAGTTGGCACAATGGGAATGAACTTTAAGTTGCGCTCGTTGCAGTACATAGCTGTGGGGAAGTTGGGGGGACATTCGCACTCCTGGGCACAATTGGCAGTTGATGCTCCCTCCAGTGGTGAGTAGGGCATGTAGTATTCGTCTTCGTATTCATACTGACCCAAACTCTGACATACCAGTCCAGCCAATAAGAAGGAGCCCAGAGCAAACATAGCTGCACAACTTAGATTAATCGAACCTGAAGAAGAAGAGAAGAGAAGAGAAGAGAAGAGAAGAGAAGAGAAGTGAAGAGAAGAGAAGAGAAGAGAAGAGAAGAGAAGAGAAGAAAAGAGAAGAGAAAAGAAGAGAAGAGGTTTCTTTGGTTATATAATATTACGTGAAAAAAAATGTGCAAGAACAACAGAACTTTCTACTGTGAAACTCAGGCATAAACTAAAACCAGAGACATTCTTCTAATGGAAATTGATGACTTCATCCTCAAGAGTGCAAAAAAGGCCCAGACAGCCGTTCCTCCCCACACAAATTAGACGCACATTTCGTATGTGCAGATCCAAGTTCATCTCAAGTTACATTAACGTTACCTCATGTCTCCTCTGTTTTTGCATGCAATGCTGAATTATTATTGAATTGTAAATTAACAATGCAAGAGTACTTTTATAATATTGGTTAATAAAATTTCATGAAGGTTAAAAGAAGAATAAATTGCAGCAGGTGTCACAAACGGAAATTTGCAACACAGTATTTGTGTCAAAACAATTAGTAGCAGGAAAATGCCAAATTAAATCCAGTACTGCACAACCTCTCTCTGTTTAAGCACAACATAAAAATTCATGCATGCTTAATAATGATCTTCTACTAGCTCATGCATTCATAAATCATAAAATTTAATTATTTAGAACAACTTAATATAACGATTTAACTAAAATATACTTGATATAACTGGAAGCATTTCAAACATTACCAAGCCGAGTATCTGCAATATGTTCATACACCCCAGAAAATCTGCCAAGCAGATTTCTGATAATCTCATCCAGACAGATCAAAAGCGAGCATGAGCATTCAGATGCTAGATATCCTTACCTTCCTGCTTCTCTCTCTTTGTATGACTTCAGGTAGAGTTGTGTGCGGCCCGAGGACTCTGGAGAGAAAGAGTAAGGGAGGGAGAGAGCAGACAGCAAGAGAGAGAGAGAAAGAGAGAGAGATACTCAAGCCAGACCTTCGTCGCCCAAGATTGATAGAAAACAGAAGTCAGGCGGTTCTAGTGTGTAGATGTCAGCAGTTGTTCGCCGTGGCAAAATGGGGTTCTAACAAGGTTCAGGTGTAGCAAACAGCTTGGGACATGTAGTCCTCCATGGGACAAAGAAGGGAGCAACGACTCACTGGGGAGGGTTTGCAATATACCTGTATAGCTGCCACACACACACACACACACACACACACACACACACACACACACACACACACAGTTTTCCAACCCATCCTTTCCAAACAATCCCCAAAAAACAATTCAACTTTTGTGTGAATCGCAAACAAGCCAACAAACACCTCGACCACCGGTTCTGTCATGGCCAATCCTAAGCATTTCTCATAAAAAATAAATATTCTTAATAAAACAAAGGTTAACGAAACTATTTGGAAAATCGCCTAGAAAAAAGTTGGCTACTTGAAATGACAGCTGTCTGCTATTAGACTACTAGGCTGTAAATAAGACTTGGAAAAATTGACCAAATAAGAAGGTATGGTCCAAACCAGTCTTACATAACTGTGTCTATCTTCAGCATCTGAACGGAGAGTGTATCCAATTCTTAACAGCTGGTAGACTATATATCATCAAACGGTGTGCCATCTTTTAATCTTAAGCCTCATAAAAGCCAGACGGCTTCTGTCTGGCTGTAGTCATAGACCTCTGTGATGGGCAGCTAGCACACAGCGGTGGACTGGAACTCATGAGGGATCGAGAGATCGAGAGTTGATTGTAGGTCAGTTTGGCTTTAATAGCACACGTTGGCTTTTAGGAATGCAGTAAATCCAGAAAACCAGATGAGAGGTCGGTTCTGTAAACCTTGTGTTTATCAGAGGAGAGGAGATTATGTACTGTCTTAGATCACTGCAAAGTCAATAAAGATTATCAAGATAAACTGAATCAAATGTCGAATAAAATATAATAAAATGAAAGAATTGTAATTCTATATATTATAATTATTAAATATTAAATGAATAAATCATACAGGACAAAAAGCTCTACATGGTCACCAAAAAAGTCAGGTTGTCAGATGTCAGGTTCCCTGAGTGTTTTGATTCAGAACAAAAAATAAATAAATAAATAAAATATCAACATTTTATTTTAAAAAGATGACAATTAAAAAAAAACATTAGTAACAATGAATTTGTACTAAAAAAATATATTCAAATGTTAAAAGAATAATTCACAATTGCAATAAGTTTGTTAACGTCTATGGTCATCGTAGTACTAAAATAAAAATACAATAAAAATAAATGAGGGGTTCACTGAGTGTGTTAAATAAAATAAAAATAAAATAAAATAATAAAAAATAAAATAAAAACATAAATCATGTAGGATCCATTGCCATCATTTAAAATAAAAAAAATAAAATTATAAAATTATTATACAATTATAATAATGTTCATAATTTTACAAAACAAAAATGATGGGAGAATAGAAACAAGAGATTGAGAGACAAATACAAACACTAGTTACATGCTTTAACACAATGGCATGTTATAGCATGTGCGGTAACTGCTAGGCCACAGATCAGATGCCTGTCAACAGTGCTGTGACCTTGTCACCCGTTCCTCATCTGTCATGTCCCCTGGAGGTCATCGCTCCACTCATCTGTCAGGCCTCCAGGGCAAGAGCTCATGTTTGGACATTTTTTATGAAGTTATAGCAGGGGCACGTCAAGGCAAACCTGTGCAGCTGTACCTGATGCAGGTATGCAAGACTTGCAAATGCTCTCAAACCATGTAAAAATGCTACATCTACAGGGTGACTAAAAAAATCTGCTGCAGAAGCAGAACAACTTTTTAAACGAACTTAGCATATTGCTTACCGCATTCTGGAATGCCATTTTAAACACATCCCTATAATTACAGTAATTTGCCAGGTAATTTATTAAATGCTCAGTTAACTGGTGGTAATTATCTGGAGAGGAGAATTCAGCCGATAGTAAAACCTCGGAGGAGGAACAGTACAGTTTTCGTCTCGGTCGTGGAACACTGGACCAGCTCTATACCGTCTCCAGGGGGCTGGAGGGTTCAAGGGAGTTTGCCCAACCAATCCACATGTGCTTTGTGGATTTGGAGAAGGCATTCGACTGTGTTCCTCGTGGCGTCCTGTGGAGGGTGCTCTGTGAGTATGGGGTCCGGGGCCCGAGTCCCTGTGCGACCGGAGCATGAGCTTGGTTCTCATTGCCGTCAGTAAGTCAGACTTGTTCTGTTGGACTCCGGCAGGGCTTTGTCACCGGTTCTGTTCATAATTTTTAGGGTGACCACACAATTTCGTCTCTGCTTTTTGCGGATGATGTTGTCATGTTGGCCTCATCAGACCAGGACCTTCAGCATGCACTGGGACGGTTCGTAGTTGAGTGTGAAGCGGCTGGGATGAGAATCAGCACCTCCAAGTCCGAGGCCATGGTTCTCAGTCGGAAAAGGTGGCTTGCTCGCTTCAGGTAGGTGCAGAGTTCCTCAAGTGGAGGAGTTCAAGTATCTTGGGGTCTTGTTCACACGAGTGAGGGAAGGATGGAACGGGAGATTGACAGTCGTTGCCGGATCGGTGCAGCTTCTGCAGTAATGCGGTCGATGTACCAGTCTGTCGTGGTGAAGAAAGATTTACTCGATTTACCGGTCAATCTACTTTCCTACTCTTACATATGGTCATGAGCTGTGGGCCATGACCGAAAAGACAAGATCCCGGACACAGGTGGCCGAAATGAGCTTTCTCCGCAGGGTGGCAGGTCGCTCCTTTAGAAATAGGGTGAGGAGCTCGGTCACGCGGGAGGAGCTCAGAGTAGAGCCGCTGCTCCTCCACATCGAGAGGGACCAGCTGAGGTGGCTCCTCCTGGACGCCTTCCCGGGGAGGTGTTACGGGCGCGTCCCACCAGGAGGAGACCCCGGGGAAGACCTAGGACACTCTGGATGGATTACGTCTCCCGGCTGGCCTGGGAACGCCTCGGTATCCCCCCGGAAGAGCTGGAGGAAATGTCTAGGGAGAGGGAAATCTGAGCGTCTCTGCTTAGACTGCTTCCCCTGTGACCCGGCCCCGGATACGCAGAAGATCATGTGGTATGGTATGGTATTGTATTGTATAATATGTTTTTTTTCATACTTTGAATTTGTTTTTCTTTTATATTTTCATTTTAAAGTTTTGGTCATTTTGTTGCTTGTTGTTGTTGTTTTTATTAGTTTAAAAAAATGTATTTTTATTATAATATTATTTTTTATTATTACGGTTTTTATTATTTTTTATTTTTGTTTTTTAGTTATTTATGTACATCAAGTTAAACTAAATGAAAATTAGAAATGTTGCCTTGGAAAGAAGCTTTTTCTCATTTTTTTATTATTTTTTTTTACGTTTTTATTTTAATTTTATTTCAGTTAGAATTGATCTTAATTGTTTGTTTTTAAGTTAACTATTATAACAACCCTGAAATGCACTGTATTTAAACAACAGGTGTAGTTTTATTGTAAAATAGTATTGTTTTGTGAAGTATAAGAAGTATGAACATTGCTACATAATTTGTAGGGACATGGTCATTCCCAGAACAATCATATTGGTTTGATTGGTTTGGTAACTGTGTATTTGACAGTTCAATTCATGTCATAAACAATAATATCATGTTATTTAAATAGACATAGATAAACAAAAATATGAAAAAAGTAACTTTTAAAATAAAAATACGTCTATTTAAATAACATGATATTATTGTTTATGACATTAATTGAACTGTCAAATACACAGTTACCAACCTATAACATTGTCACATTTTTTTATTTTTGGGAGACAAAATTCTGACAAATACAGCTGGCAGTTTTATGGTACAAATATATTTATTTGACCACAAAGCCAGTGCCTGAGCCAGACTATTTCCGGCCCGACTTGAGCAATGACGTTAAATATTTTGTATAATACAGTAAGTATTCTGTTATCCAGCTGTGTTCTCTCTGTCTTTCCTGTCTGGACACATGCAGACACACATGGAAAATGAGAGCCTCAGCATCCTGAAGATCACGGGAAAGATTCTCGACTCCAGTTCCACAAACAGCTCCAGTATTGACCCACTTTGAAGTGTTTACTGAGAGTTTTGTCTTCTTGAATATTTCTGTTGAGTATCATTTCCTCTTTTCGTCTCACCTGAGTTTATAGTGACGTTAGTGGATATATTCCCTCTGTCTACGCACAGGAAAGTCTACAACCTCAGCTTGGTTTCTGACAGCGCCAGTCACTTCCAGTCAAGTTTCCTAATTTCCAGCCATTTTCCTGGCCTGGACGCTTTGGACACAGACAAAACTGGTTCGACTGACTAAATTAAACCACATATTATGAACCCAACAAAATGAATGTTGATTCTTCAGGTCTTGTCAACAGCTTTACAGGGTTTCCTCTCCTTGGTTTAAGACGTTATTTCTACTGATCTGACATTTACAATAGACTTTTACTGGCAAAACCTAATGCTATCAGGTTGCCTCAGTCATAACCAACAGTGTTTTGAGCTGAGTCATGATACTCAATTAATTATATCTGAGGAGTACCATATGGTTCCCATTTCATTGCATGTCTTTGTTTAGCCACATTGGTGGTTTCAAAAATGCAGAGAGAGCTGACTAAAGAAAACAAAAGAAAACACGGTAAAACTTTGCAGGGTGGCTTATGTTTACAGTGAAACACAGTAGCAAAGCATTGAGTTCATAAACCTTGGTCAACCAGTAAAAGACTGTGATAGTCAGTCAGCTTCATTTGTATCAGTTTTATTAACAGTTAAGCCCTTTCTCACTATATCTTTTAGATTATGCTAAATAAAGAAATCATGCTATCTAACATTACTTTTAAAACTAATGCATTACATTAACTAATTGTATAACTAAATGTATACTTTTTATGGACAGAAATGTGTTACTTTTGCATTACTTATTCTCAGCTGGGCTGGGCTTGCTTGTTTGTGTTTTAATAAACAAAACAAAAAAGTTCTATTTTTGACAAATGTAAAGGCCCTGTCACACCAAAAGTGAAATGAATAAGCCTCAGGCTGAAGGAAATGCACATTCAAGCCTGTTCAGTAATGGGCACATCTCATACAAACCAGTTGTGCTGCCATTCTGCATCGCAGAAGAATAAGATATGGGCGAAGAAGGTCTTCAGTAATAACAACAAAAAATGTAACATAAATGTGGTTTATCTAAAGTCATTTTGCTTATTAGTAAATGCATTGGTTAATAAAATTAGATTAAATACATAAAGCATATTTGTTTAATTTAACATTTAATTAATGCAAGTTTGCGTTATATTCTGAGTTTGCATTTTACTGTTTTTATTCATTTTGAGGAATATTAAATCTGTTTTTGTCCAAGTGAGTAAATGCATGCTCACATTTAGTCTTGAACTACAATAACCCATGTTCACACAACGCCTCTGCACTTCAGATTTCTCCCAACACGAGGACAGGAAAGCTATCAGTCCATAAATGGGAAAACGAAGTAACCATATACTTACTGGTGGTAAGTTCGATCCATTTCCATGAATAAGTTAAAACACATCAAACAAATCAATTCCGAGCTCTGATTTTCTCTCAAATCTGATTGATTTGTGTCATGAATCAAAAATTTATCGTAATGCTGTAGTAAAAACATATGTAGATAATTATACTGCTGATTACTAATCTGCATTTTATAGTTAGAAATAAATAAATAAATGTTTTAAACAAGATTTCAATTAGTCTTATTGCATTTTACTTTTATAACACGTTTGAATCTACTTGGCTGTATGTATATTTGATTTGAAAAAAAAAGTAATGCAATATAATATTGTCAAATACTGAAAAGGTCTGAATAAACAGATAATATATTCAAATATGTATTAATAAACATAATATATTGCCAACATTATGAACCCAATGTGAAGTAGAGCTATCATAAAACTTAAATAATGTAAACATTTTAAACATTTTGTAAGTGTGTGTGTTTTTTTTATATATTATAGGCCAATAGGCTTAGGTTTAGTAATAACTCTACGCATGCATTATTTTTCATTTTAAAATTATACAATTTAGCTCTATTACACACTGGGTTGGTGTTTGGGGCAAATTACTATTACTAAAATGCTTTAGCTGGTGCTGTTTTAGATCAATATGTTAACCTTGTAAAATCCCTCCTATCACCTCTCTCCTCTTAATTGGGCTTTTTAGGCACACTCAGTTTAGACACAAATAGTCGAGTGTTGGGTGAACAAATGCACCTCAGACACCTCAGTACTGCCACAAACAGACTCAGCACTGAGCCTCACATTGACAAACACACACACACACACACACACGGTAGCACATGTGCCGGGTGGCTGCAAGGGTAAGTTCAGACTTCAGTAGGCCTATATCCACTTAATATAATACCAGCAAGCTAGTTAAGATGTCACAGCTCACACACTTGCAGGATGTGGAGGCATGTGAAACAGAGAGCTCATCAAAGATCTTTTTTTCTACAGTGTGGCACACACAGACACAAGGCTTCACCAGTGCCCTGTCCTATGGAATAAGCGTTTCCCATTCTGAGAATGACGTCACTTCTGTCATTATGTGACGCACGATTCATCAGCTCTAATTGTGACAGGAGTGATTTCCAACCCTATCAGAACTTATGACACAATTCGTAGTGCTGTCAGTTTGATGAAAACAACTAGTCCTGATTAAGCTCATTCTTCTTCTTTCGAAACTATTTCAACATTATATTTCATATGTGAATTTTTATTAGGGTTATTTGATTTTTTTTAAATACTATTAAATAATTTATTAATATTTTTAATGAGATTTTTTTTATTCAGATTTTAGTTTTAGACAACTCAGATAATTAGATTTTAGTTTTCATTTTAGTTTTAGTTTAAGTATGTGCTTGGGCATTTTTATTACTTATTTTTTATTTTAAAAATAAAACAGAAAACCGTGTATATTGAATGTATATCGTCAGTTTGTGTTTGAGAGTTACATGACTCGTGGGGGAAATTCATACTTGTCGAGATTCAGTTAATTAAATCCCTCAATACAAAGACTAAATATGACATTTGGATTTTATTTATAAAAATGATGGCCACTTCAAAATGTATTAAATTTATTATAAAATAATTAGATTACACTGACAATAGCTATTTTTTACAATAGCTACAGATACTGATGATGATATTGTCCTCTGTAAGCTTCCTCTGCTCTCATCTTCTCTGAAAGCTTTGTTTAAAACTCTTCTTCAGTGCAGTCAGATGATATTAGCTCTTTCCTTTAAACTGCCACAGTTAAATAAATATACCACACACACACACGCACGCACGCACGCACGCACGCACACACACACACACACAGTGTCCTCTCCATCTCTCTCTCACACACACTGCACACACACACACACACACACACACGCACGCACACACACACACACACACACACACGCACACACACACACACACACACACACACAGTGTCCTCTCCATCTCTCTCTCACACACACACTGCACTTTAACATTGACTTGTGGAGGAGGGGCTTAATTATTAAAGCTCATATGAGTTCAATAGTGCAGCACAGAATAGTCCACAAGGCGGCACCAGAGAGAAACAAGAGAGAATCTGGTGACTGTTATGAAATTGATGAATGAAACAGACACCTGTGTTTTAATAAATTTGCACCTCTGCTGTATGCTATATCTCAACGTATAGCTTTGAAAACTAACGTATAACAGTATTAAAGTAGGCCATTACTTACTTGAATGTTTTTATTTGTTGCTGTTGTTAGTTAATGTTCAGTGTCTTGCCATTACATAGTGCTCTTCATAGTAGATCAAAAATGCACCAAAGCCAAATATGATCTTCACTTATGATATTTTCAGCATTTCCATTCCATCTTTTGAAGTGCCTGATTTCATAAGCATATTTTGGCTAGATTGTCATTATCCAATCAGGAAATTATATGGGCCTAATATCTTTTTCATCTTCACAAAGGCTACTATTAACTATCATCCTAACAGCTAATCCCTGTGTTTAGAGAGACTTGTGACTATTTTTTAATTCTCATAAAGTCTGTTTATGGTCAACCCTGCAGTGGTGTATTTGAGATGAAAAACAATTAGAACTGATATTTAAAAAAAGCTGCTATTCTAAATTAGAGAAACAAAATCCAAAGGAAAAAATAATATTTCAGTTCAAAATAGAACGTTGAGATGAGTTAAAGGAAAATAAACCACACAATTAAACGGATTTAAAATGAACAAATAAATTCATACAATGCCCCCCCCCCCCCTCCTCCTTTATAAAACTTAATTTATTTTGTATTTTAAGTCTTTGGACAATAAAACAACCACATGAAAGGCTCTGGAAACCTTTGTTCCTTGAATTAACTTTGGAATGGATCCCTCGAAGTTCTATAATATTGAAATATATATATATATAATTTTGTACTTAGTGTTTGAACTTGAGCAAAGGCTGTATAATTCATATAAATGACATCAGTTTAAACAGTTTTGGTAGAGAAAGAAACCAGAACTAGCACCCAAACGTGACATTTTTACCGTAGCTTTTCAAGGTCTTCTGTGACTGTAGCATCCATCCAAGAAAGTTTGCCTTGTGTTATTTTGAGGTATCATTCATGTTCATTTACCTGAAAACCAACCCTGTGCATGAAAAAAGCCCAGTGAAAGTTCCCAGAAAGCATGGTGAGAGATTTGACTGTTTATTTGGTTCAAAAGACACCTGTGTCGGACCCCTCATTGGACAGAGAGAGAGTGAAAGAGAGAGAGAAAGGGATTACCTTTATTGCCGATTAATTAAAGTCCAAACTACTGTAAGTGCTTGTGCTTCAAAGCATTGATAGGATTCTTTTATACAGCATTTATATACAGCGTCTATACAAGAGACATTCATGACTCTCATGAAAGCAGGAGGTGTCCATGTCCGCCGTCTCCCTCCCGATCCTTCCAGACTGAAACACAGACGATCAACAAACACAAAAAAAGAAAGAAACACACACACTCGCACATAACACCACAGTCTTTGAGAAGCTGAGTAGAAAAAGCATGCGTATATGTCGGGGAATCGTTTTCGTGGAAATGACAATAGTGTATTCTACATCTCGAAGCGCAATGTGGACCTGGGCAGAGCAGACGGGATCCAAGGAAACTAATGAGCACAAATGTCACCGAAACATTGAGACGAAGAGAAACTCGTACAGCCCAGCTCCCTGTTTTCTCCCATTTCAATTGATTACGAGGGAACCAACCATTTTTAACAGCACAATCTGAAGTAGCGCTACACGGAAAGTAATAACTGAGTACATTCTAGCATACAAGCTTTTGTTAATTGTTAACCCCTTGCTGCCCGCTCCACAGGCCAGCGGAAAACATAGAAGAACATGGCTTAGGTCCCAAAGATCCGAGATGGACCTTCGAAAAAGATCATTTCGGCTGGGCGATATGCGCTATTGGATATTCTAAGTGGTCATGGCTTTACTTTATTTCATTTTCTTTTTTTGCAAAACTTGGTACAATTTCTGTTCTTCTTTGCATAAACTGCACTTATAGCAACACATTATGTATTTTCAGTACAATACTGATATGCATTTGGCTATTTGAAAGTATCACGTGATATCTGTCCAGTAAAGTGCATGTTGAAAATGGAATTGTAGTTTATTTCGAGTTAACTGAGATATGACATTCAGACTAAGTTATGTGCTTGAAAGGATTAGGCCAGACGGGAAGGGGCAGGATGAAAATAGTGACTATTTCTTTCTGTAGTTGCCCAGTTGAATGGCCGAGCGGTCGAAGACACAGCGGAAGGTGATTGGCTGGACCTCCCAATAGGGCACTGGATTACTGAACAGGCTAATGCCCGAGTACATGGCCTTCTTTGTATTATAACCAGGTGGGCAGAAGTCCTCGGTTCCCACAGTAGCAATCTTATTGGCGTGAAGGTAGATCACCTGGAATTCAGAATGAGAGCATGACAATGTGAGACTTAAAGTCCCCATGAAATCAAATACAGCAATAGCAAACCACAACCATCCAATCAATTCCCTATCGACAAAATCAAGTCCCGCCCAACATTTTATGTCTTGTTATAAAAGCCGTTTTACTCGGATATATGATCTTACGAGGGAAGAAAAGACTATCGCAACTTCTGTTTCATGCTGACTTTAAAGATATGTGGAAATGGTGTTAACTTGTGTGGGATCTCTCACCTGAATGTATTTGTGTTCTGGCAGGCCGGACGGGATCGTAGTGAGCACGTTATTTTCCAGGTGAAGTTCCCTCAGGTGAGGCACATTGGCCAGAGAGCCGTTCTCCACCACACTGATCTCATTATGGCTTAGACCAAGCCTGAGAACACACAACGATATTGTTATTAATGAAAATGAAAGCTAAAACACATTTTCATTAACTGAAATAAAAAGAAGAACAAACATAATTGGAAAAAACTCAAACTAAACAAAAAAAACCAACTAAAAACAACTAGAATAAAATAAAAATGGTCTCAAATCAATTTTAGTTTTTGATACATGGTAGCCTACATTATAGTTCAAAAATGTTTTTTTGAAAGAAGTCTCTTTGGACGAAGTCTGAAAATGCAGTCATATTGTGAAATATTATTACAATTTTAAATAACTGTTTTCTATTTGAATATATTTAAAAATGTAATTTATTTCTGTGATGGCAAAGCTGGATTATTAGCATCATTACTCCAGTCTTCAGTGTCACGTGATCCTTCAGAAATCATTCTAATATGAAGATTTGATGCTCTTGAAAATGTCGAAAACATGTCGAAAATGGTTGTGCTGCTTTCTGTGGAAATCATGATACATTTTTTAATGAAAGAACATTATTTGTCTAAGATAGAAATCTTTTGTAACATTATAAATGTCTTTAATTTCACTTTTGATAAATGTATTGCATCCTTGGTGAATAAAAGTTTTAATATCTTTCATACTAGAAAACAAAACAATTATAAAGTAAAAAACTAATACACAGATACATTCTCAGTGCTGTTTTGCTAAATAAAGAAACAATTCTACCTATATTATTGATTTCCCTCATCAAATATCATAAAGAGACCAACTGCAAAACAATCTTCCAGTCTTCTTATTCAGCGTTTAGTATTAGAATCAATACTCTACAACAACTCGGCTGTGATGCAGTCTCGGCATGAGCAGTGGAAAATCTCTGTAATGAATGTTCTTATTTCTCTGTGTGATCCAAAGCAAACTGATCCATGCAATGATGTCATGGTGTTTGAGTCTCACAAGGTGTGTGAGCCAACCATCACCTCCAAATAAGCTGTTCTCATGCAAATTCTAAACACATCTAATGAAATCTGAATTGTGATTTCCTCTGTATCACACGCTTTTCCTCCTGAGTCAGATTGTGCTGAGGTTTTCAGCTATACAGAGACATTTTAGCCGTTTCTGTCCAGCCTCTTCAAGTCTGCCATGCAATAAATTCAACTGGTTGTTTTCACAACAAATGAGAAATGTATTAAGGAGAAATATGTATTTACTTGGACAGGTTCTTCAGGCCCTTCAGACTGTCTGCGGTCACTTTAGTGATCTTGTTTCCATCCAGATGAAGTTCAAAAAGAGAGCTGGGAAGACCTGGACATTTTTGACACAGATTAATGTGTTAATAGTGAAACCGATCATCATTCACAATAGGGATGATTCTGTACCTTTGGGAATGGAAGTGATGTTGGTGTCTGCAATTCGTATGTAAGAGACCCTCTTCAGATCAGCAAAAGCACCATTGTCAATTCCAGAGCTACTCAGAGGGTTAGAGCCCAGCTCTGGAATGGGACAGAGTCAAAATGTGCATTAGTTCACAGTTAGATAAAAATAGAAATGCAATAGTTTTACACTTCTGATCTGATGGTGACTGATGCTTTTATTGCAGCACAGACAAAAATTCCTACCCATGACGATGACATTGGCCATGCCGGAGAAGGAGGTCTTCTTTATCTTGTTAATCTGGTTCTCGTGAATGCGCAGCTCCTGGAGGCTTTTCGGTATGTTTGCAGGAACTTCCTTCAGAAGATTCTTGGACAGGTAGAGTCTCTCCAGATTGATCAGAGAAGAAAAGGCCTTTGCATGAATAATGGTGATCTTATTGTTGACCATGATGAGTGTCTGAAGGGGGGGAAAAAAGGAACTTTATGGCATTTTTATTACTGCAAATATGATAGTTTATAGTTAGTAGTGTTTAAATGCACACAATTTCAGTTGATCAACCTAAAGTTGTTTTAGTGTTTGTCTTTAAATCTGTAATATGCTTTTCACCCCTGATTTTCAGTCATAAAAAGGTCACTAGCTGCTTGCTATAATCTATAGTACATTCCAGCACATAAAAATCTTCATTTATTTTCACTGTGATAATTAAATAGCGACAGCTCACATAGCATTTTGGCAACATTTTCTCACTCTCTGTTCTGTTTGCATTCATCTCTCATTGGCGCCTAACAGATCCAGGCGCCATGTGAATGTTGAGCTTGGAAAGCGAGAAATAGCAAAGGGCCCTCGACAAGAGGCTGTATATTTATTGAAGTTCAGGAGGCTGAACAATGGATCCGCTCCAAAAGGGAATCATTACACTTTTGCACCTGGGAATGAAACATTTCTCACACTGAGAGCTGTTTTCTGGAGAGGATGGATTGGAAACACAGAGGATTTCACATTCCGGATCATAAGTTTCCCCTAAGCGCTATTTCGTTAAGTATCTCTGAAGATCTCCAGAGAATTTTTGCAGTGTTTTCGAAAAACAGGAGCAGATATTTGCCTTCAAAGATCGCTGTGGTTGCAACGCATAGTTTTAGCACCCAGTTCCACATTTTGGCAGGCAAACAGCGTTCAAGTGTTTTCTCTGGAGTGTTTTTCAGAGCTGCTCAAGCATTTGTTTTTTGGGAAAATAATTGCTTTTAGTGTAACAAAAAGCAGCTTCTTTTATGTGAAACAAGGCTCACAAATGGCTTTGATTTGAAACCTTGGACATATGTTCTTTGTGTTAAATAACTGGTTTCAAGGTCATGGAAAAAACATCACGCTGTCACTTCCAGTTATCAGGACGAGAGTAGCCAATTGGTCTTAAAACGTATCAAAGTTAAATAGGATTTGTCCTGTGAGGACTTTAATGGGGATTGAGAAATGTCATTGCTTCTACGATCCAATTTAGGGAATTAAAGAAAATGTGGTTAAAAGAGAACAAAGGAGAGAGTGAGTAATTGAATATCTTACTTGGAGACCCTTCAGGCCTTTGAAGTCGTTTTCTCTGATCTCTGTGATCTTGTTGTTCTGCAAATCCAGGAGAGTGGTATCAAGTGGAATTTTTTCTGGAACGGTTTTCAGACCTGAGAAACACAAAACGCAAGTCGTAAGAAAAATGACACTGATGAAATGGGATAAGACCTTATCTGGGCTTTTATGGCTAGAATCTACTTTGAAATCAAATCAGCTATGGACATATGGATCCTGGTCCAACACCAACAAATCCTTCAAGAGTAAATTCTGGTACTAAATTGAGCCACTACATTCCTGAAAAACATGTAAATGGCAGAAAGAATGTGAACGCTGGACTGGACTGGTCTTGGTTTTCAAAGAGCTTCAGCCATCATTGTATAGATGAAACTGTTCATAGAAACTTTTACAGAAACTTTTATGAGCTACCATTCTACACAAGAGAAGCGTTTCTAAGAAATGTCTGGACCAAGGCTAAAACAGAGAGAACAAGTATAAATAATATTATATCTACATTTCAATTCTCAAAATCTAAATTATTAAATTAATAAACAAGTTTAAAAAATAAAATCAAATAATTTCCAGAGCTACATGGTCTGAGCAGACAGGTCTAGTGAGTACTAAAGCACTTTAAACATTGAAACAAAATAAATAAATAAAAATAACTTTATAGACTTCTAAAAAGTCTGAATGATGAATGTCCAGTTGGACTTTGGACCAATCAATTTTAAGGGCAACAGCTTAAGTAACACAGTAAAAAAAAAAAAAAAAAAAAAAAGGTTGGAGTGCAAAACATCAGTGAGTTATGATGATGGTTCACATAGGTTTTAGAGTTTCGAAAAAGTTCTGAAGGTTCTTTGAGTTGATCATAGACAGCTGTTATGCCAGATATCTCACAGTTTTTCTTGGAAGGATTATACATGATGTATGATGCTGTCAATTGCAAAAGCTGACGTACAAGTTCCACAAAAGAAGAAATTTGATTTTGCCAACATTGGACAACATGACGCAGCTTTCATTGAATGTGCTGCAGACCAGGCTACATGTAAACAACAAAAAGTATTTAGACACTTAAGTCACACTTTACTATTTATGAATGTCATTATATAACAAAAATATCGAAACAAATGTCATATATTTTAAATAAAAATAGCACAAACACACTTTGTTTAAATCAACATTTCCAAAAAAAAAAAACTTTTCTCATAAATTTGGCATCATTAACAAATTCAATTCATACATTTACAGTCCAACAGCTTTTTAGTTTCAAACATAGGAAAAACATAGGGAAAAAAAGGTAAACACATATCCACATACATAAACATAAATATATCTGCTTTACCAACTCTAAAAGCTCTTTAGGCAGAACCTCACACAAATATTGTTTGGTCTTGTTTTACGTTGAGGTTCCTCAGCAGTGCATGTGTATAAACAGTTTAAGAATATGTCCCTGTTAATTATATAACCACAGGACAGAGGACACAGAGATCACAGCTGGACTTATCAATGCTGTTGAGATCACACATGTTCTTTTCACTCTCCTCTGTTTAGTCTCATTTTCTAGTTGCTACACACATCACAGCAATCAATGTAGGTCAAAGAGTGTTTTATTATGGAGTATAATATCAGTATGTAATCCAAAAAGCAATAAAAATAACATCATAAAATCTTTGGGGGAAAATCACAATCGGAGTTAACCGTTTTAAAATGAAACCAACATGGCAATAAGATATTCAGAACGTGCAGCTCATTGGCCAACCTTTTGGAACAAACATATTAAACTATTTAAAAGAAAACTGTTCTCTGTGGTTAAAAATATTATTTAACCACTGAAATCAGCAACTGAAGCAGAATCAAGAGCAGAGAACAACACAAAGCCATCGTTAACAGGCCCACGGATGCTAAACTTATTCCTTATATTGGTGAGATGAATAAAAACATGAGATGCTGTTTAATCCACAAAATAAGTCACACTTCCATGTTTCTCTACACAGTGAACACTCAAAAAATAGCGGCTTTTGCACCAGAGGAACCTTTTCATAGTTAGTTATTCATAGACGGAAGTACGCACTTTTTGGCGTGTTCACACTGGAGAAACTGGGAACGAATTTACAAGGAACACCTTTTGGGAAAACTAACTTCAGAGTAGGGACTAACCAAGCACAATAGGAACTACCAGTGACGTAAGTGTACGTTGATTGGTCGAACACATGCCATTTGAAACAGCAGCCGCCATTTTTTAAAAGCTAATGTTAACGGCATTTACCTGTCGCCTTTGTCTGCGCTGTTGTGTTGTTTTCTCAGTCTCTGTGATATTTAGCACCGCAAGTTGTCATAGGAGATTTCGCCTATCAGGCCTTAGCCTTCCTTTTTGCTCTTTCCATCTTGCCATATCACGCTGTAGCCCAAGACTGGTTGCCCACTGAAGCTAAGCAGGATTGAGCCTGGTTAGTACCTGGATGGGAAACCTCCTGAGAAAACCAGGTTACTGCTGGAAGAGGTGTTAGTGAGGCCAGCAGGGGGCGCTCACCCTGTGGTCTGTGTGGGTCCTAACGCCCCAGTGTAGTGACGGGGACACTATACGGTCAAAGAGCACCGTCCTTCGGATGAGACGATAAACTGAGGTCCTGACTCTCTGTGGTCATTAAAAATCCCAGGATGTCCTTCGAAAAAGAGTAGGGGTGTAACCCCGGCATCCTGGCCAAATTTGCCCCTTGGCCTCTGTCCATCATGGCCTCCAATCATCCCCAAATACTGATTGGCTTCATCACTGTCTCCTCTCCACCAATAAGCTGGAGTGTGGTGGGCGTTCTGGCGGTGGTGGTTGAGGAGATTCCCCCTTCCATGCAAAGCGCTTTGAGGTCCCAGAAAAAGCGCTATATAAATGTAACGAATTATTATCATTACTTATACGTCTACATTCCATTTCAATTATCATGAATCCCACGACACAACACAATAACAGCTCCGATCACAGCGTCCTCCATTCTCCAGCTGTTGAATGCTATATTTAAATGACGTAGTTGTCGGTCGGTTCCTACGCGGTCTGATTGCAATCTGGAAATTGGCCCTATGGAACATTTAGTTCTCAGGGAAACTGCCCTGGTGGCTTCCTATAACTAAGTTTCTACTTACTGGTGTACTACCTGACTACCTGGTGCAAAAGCCCCTAATGAATACTGTATAACCCACTTTCTAATGAGAAATACATGTACTAAACTGATATCAACTGGTACCAAAAATTGGTTAGCAAGTAAAAACACAAGCAGGCTCTTGATCAAACTTTCCTAGACAAACAAACTAAATTTTGCCTGGGTTCTGGCATTATTTCCAGACGGTTTTCCCTGCAGCTGCAGAGCTGAATAAACTGGGTCACATATTTCACTGGAAAGAGGTGAAGTTAGATGGAGAACAGGCCTGTCGGCACACCTATCCCCCTCCCTCCCTCTATTCTTTTCCAGGTCTGTTTCAAGCCAAAAGACCTGCGGAGCAGATGAGAGCTGGAGGCCTCAACTATTTTTTTATTTGTTCTTGTTCTCAATCCCATTTTCGTTCTCGTTCTTTCTGTCCATTTCAACTGGAGTTGAGTGTTAATGTTACGAAAGAATGGAATTGGCCCTTTCTGAGAATTGCTGTTCTCGTTTTGCCTAGTCAACAGTATTTCTTTCCAAACAGGCGTTCAGCCTGTCAAACAGTCCTCTGAGTAATTTCCTGTAAGAAAAATCTGTGCTAACAGAGACAACATGCTTCAGCAACTCAATTACATTGAATTACGGGATAGAAGGGTAGAGAAATAAAAAGAGATCTTAAGACTTAGACAATAAAACTTAGTTAAAACAATCGCAGAACAATTCAGAAGGATCAGAATGGTAAGACTCGACTCTTTGTAACTATATAACTCTTTTGTTTCTATTGCTCTTTTCTGCGTAAATCACAGTGACTCGGTGGGCAGGGCAGCTTAACAGGAAGAGAAGTGGAAATCGTTGGAAGTAGCCTAATAAAAGAACAGCCTTTCTCAAGCATTACACACATGCCTGGGGATTCAATTAGGAAAATGAGGCAGCCGTCTGGAGGTTAATGCCTCTATGTCGTCTATGGAAGTGAGTGCAGTTAACAGCATATGAAAACATTTAAAGGAGTTTTGAAAAAGTGACATAAGTAATTCAATGGTGACTCAACAATGGGCGGATCAAACAAAGAGAGAGGTTTTGATCATGGCTGCTTGGCCTTTGACAGTTTATGCCATGAAAAAACTGACATCAGGTATAGGACAAAACCAACATTCAAGGAAAACAGTGAAAGTTATTAAATATATTAATTAGAGCTGTCAAATCGATTAATCGCAACAAAGTTTGTAAATATATATATAAAAAACTTTTATGTTAGATGTGTTTAACATCGATTAATCGATTTGACAGCACTAAAAACAATTGATTAAATGAATTTGAAAAAAGATAGGAAATTTTATAAAGACAAGCTTTGAAATGGCTTGATAAAGGCGGTTGTTGCAAGTCGGTTGATAAGGCATTACTATGTGGTTTCTATGACATTCTGAGTGTTTTCTAGTGTGTTGCTAGAATCTTGCAAGGTGGCTGCAAGGGTGTCCTGGGGGGTTGCTAGGCAGATGCTTGAGTGTTCTGCATGGTTGCTAGGGTGTTGCAAGTCAGTTGCTTGGGTGTTCCGGGTGGTTGCTAAGGTATTAAATTACAGCTTGCTAGATCGAGTTTTGTAAACATTATTGTAGGCTATCAGATGGATAACAAACAGACTGTGGCCGGTCTGTGGGTTTATTCATAAAGTCAACAAGTTTGTTGTTGCCATAGATCATTTTACCATGTTGCCCAAATCCAGTCAGAAACATAGTGATAATAGTTAAAAATAAAATCACATAGAACATATGCAGCTTTCATCAAGCAGTCTAGTCTAGTGTCACAAAGTGTTTACCTAGATCAGAACACTGGGCCACTCGCAGATGACACTGGCATCGGAAGGGGCAGAAAGTTCCATCAGGTCCATCTGGAAAAATAGGTGGTGTCTGAATGGGTGGTTTACGAGACGCAGGTAATTTTTCATCTCCTGAGCCCGGTTCATCCTCCATCATGAAGTCCATGAATCCAGACTGACGGAAGGGCAGAGCCCAGCATACGGACACCAAAAGCAGGGAGAGACAGGCCGATTTCATGTTGCTGATTAAGGCCTAGAAGGTAAAATGGAGAAGAGAAGGGGTTAAAGGTGAGAGGTGATGTACTGGATCTGTGATGATGAGAGGTCAAAAGTCAAATGACAGATGTAGAGGGCATGAATGTGACTGAGCAATGTGGGTTATAACTAGGCAGAGAAGAGGTCAGGGGTCAAATGTAGGCATATTAGAGTAGAGGTCTCTGCTGGCTATTGCTGCAACTTTTCATGGTGTTAGACTGATGGTTAGCTTTATATGACTAAATGCATTACTATACATTTAATCAAATAAGGAGATTAATTATATTAAGAACAGAACCTCATAGGTTGAAATAAAGTATTTAAAATTCTCCTTAATTATTCCTAAAAATGCTTCATACATTTTTAATCATACTGGCATTTGTAATGAAGGGAATCAAACCATTAAATCAAATGCGGTAAACCAGGAGTTTCCAAACTTTTTGCCTATAGGACTTGAAATATGATCTCCTTGCAAGGGACTCCACTCACATTGGCATAAAATATAGTATTGTTCTGAAGTTTGGGCCATTTTTTTAAAGAAATTAATACATTTATATTTAGCAAGAATGCATTAAATTGATCAAAAGTGACAGATTTTGTCCAATACATTTAGTTATTTTTCTTCTATTCAGCAAAGAATCCTAAAAAATGTGTATTGCAGTTCACAGAAAAATATTATAATAAATAATGAGAAATGTCTCTTGAGCATCAAATCAGCATATTAGAACGATTTCAGAAGGATCATGTGACAGTGGAGTAATAGTGGTTGAGTAATCAAATAAATCAGTAAATTGTGAATACAATAAATGAATTGTGATTATTCTCATTAATATGCAAACAGTCTTTAGAAAGCAAGATGAAACCGTAATAACATAAAATTCTATAAGTGATTTAAATATTCCATGAGGCCCCCTGTGGGTCCCTGGACCCCAGCTTGAAAAACCCTGCCATAAACTGTTAAATGGACAACCCTGCACTCTATATTTGTGGAAACTGTTGAAAGTTGACCTGGGTTGACCAAACTCATTCATGCCTTCAGTCAGGAAAAATAAAACCATCTCAGAGAAAGTGCACAAAATTGTCCACGAGCCCACACATAAACATATGTCTGAGGAGAAGCTGAACTTCGTTGAATGACGAGGAAATTGTAAAGTAGGTACAGTAACTCCCAGAGCCCAGTTTGTCTTTTCATGGTAATCTCAGGCCCATGTAATCAACATACAGCATAATTACAGTAGTTCAAATCCTCCGGGAGGCCACATCACTTGCACAGTGAATAACCACTGTGCCTCTGTTGTTAAACTCTGGAAACCCAGAGACTGACCTTGACAACCTTTGGGCAAAGATGACTTCCTTTTCCTAATTCCTCAAGCAGTTGGAGACAGTGATACATACATTTAATCTTAGTGCAGACCTATAGAAGATGAATTTGGTAACACATTCCATTGTAAAAAACTTCTGTTGGAAACATGGATAATCACTATTTATAGCCAATATCTACAAGCAAATGGAGTGTAGATCCAAACATTTGTCTCTAAAGACAAACTTTGAACAAAAGTTTCAAACTCCTACAATCAGTAAAAAAATGGAAAAAGTTACTCCTGCAATGCATGGCAAGTGACCTTCAGCATTAGATTCCTTGTTGATTTGCATCACATGAGAGCAATTTGAAACCATTTTCTGAGGTTCCGTCAGCTCAACCACAACCAGTATTCATGTTTCAAGAGAAAGAATGAGAAATTGTAGTTTTAGTCAATGCCATTTAAAAAATGTAGACATGCTATTTAATGTAATGTTATGTTTTGAGGCCTGGATACAATATCCACCCCCTTTAATTACCTTTGACCCAGTGGGCAATGAGACGCTTTGAGCAAACACACTGCAGAATCTCTTTGGCCATTAACATTTAAGCTTTTGGTAGATTTACATTTAAGGTTGTTTTATGTATGTGCGTCCCTGGGAATTGAACCCATGCCTTGTGCCATGCTCTACCAGTTAAGCTGCATGAACCCCTTCTTCAATATGCATTCCCAGCAGGAATGATGCCATAGTAAGAGTTTAGAGTCTCAGGTCCTGGTCAGCAGAATGAAAAGCCCTTTGAGCACTACAGGCTGTCACCACGAGCGATTCTGTTTGAAGGGGGATCATGGGAAGCTGTTGCTGCATTTGGGTTGCGTCCTGTCAACAAACCACAGGCTACTTTGAGAGCCAGGTAAACAGACAAGACAGATTGATGGTGTCATGCCATTGTTAGGAATGCGCAGGCAAGGTCCAAAGTTCACATGCGGCAATCACAAAACTTGGCTTTTAGCAAATAAATAAATTGGTAGTCTCAGTCGTCACGCCCATGGACCGTTGGCTGAACGGCTCATAAGGCGCACGAAATGGGAAACCCTTCAGGAGTTTCGAAGTCGTCATCTGATTGAATAATACAGGATTTCCGGAAGACGTGTGTGTCGTGTGTGTCGCAAAGTAAAACAAAGCTGTTGTGATGCCAAACCCCCTCATGGAAAAAGAAAGCCATCACGTTTACAACTGTGACAATGAGCGCTTATCAGGAGGATCAACTAAACGCTGGATTTTCAAAAGTATGTGAAGTTTGCGGCGCCATTGTTATTAAATGAATAATTTAGTTCATGCACGGCGGTCTGTTATTATAGGGACATCAACTTTTTATTTTCACGCCCCTAAACATAACGTGGAAATAAAACAAACTGTGATTGGTTACTTTACATGTCAGTCAGACGTCCTCTTGGGCGGTTCTTGGCCAATGGAATCTTCGATGGAGACCTGTTGCCATTAGTGTGAAAGTCTGGCTACGCAAGACTAACAAATTGGTAACTTTATAAGGAACTTCAACATAAAACTTCATGTGTCAACAACCAAAACAAATATATTAGGAACATCACAATATGTGTGAACATGATCTCATAAAAAATAGGAGGTATTCGTAGGTAAATCGGGGTTAAAGCACACTAACATTAATTATTAATATTGCATCTACGCAAGCATTTTGCGTAAAAAAAATTCTGGTTCATTGTATTTAACCAAATGTGATTAATTAAATATTAATTACAATTAAATTATTTTTACAAATCTGTACATAATGTTTTTATTCATTGTCAAATAATGCAATTTTTTTTTACAAATAATGCAAAATAGTTCCATAGCTGGTAAGAAAAATGTATGGCTGGGATCCGCAGATCTCATCAAAGAGAAAGTAGCCGAAGACCAACTCAACAAGAAGGATGCTATGTCTGTATCCTCTCAGCAGGAACCAATGGAGAAGTGTCAGATGGCTCAATGTGTCAACGATAATCAGGACTGAGATTAAATAAACTTGAGAAGTGCTTTTTCACAGACGCAGTTCTGTGCCTACTAGCTTCTGCCAGGCTGTTACAGGCCCTCAGATTTGATTTCTCTCCATCTGTGGGTCGGGCAACAGTCTGATTCAGCTGAAGTGCTTCACAGACTCAAGAATCAGCACTGGCCTGTTTCTGGTCTTATAAATGTGGGCTTTTAATAATCAAGAGGAGAAAGGAAAATTTCCACTTTAACTCTCAAATTCTCTTTCTCCATGCATTTCTCCCCTTGTTTTCACTCTACCTTCTTGTCTTTCTTGAGGTCTGGGTTATGTCACAGAAGGTCTGATTTAAAGGGAGGGTTGAAACGTCTAGTTTTCTCTTTCTCTCCCACAATCAACAAATTGTCTTGATGTATGCTAATACAAAAATAAGATAAATTTGAGAGCCAAAGACATGCTGACCTGTTTTGATAGAACGTATTATGTATAATAAAAAAAGTTCTGGCAGTGTAGACTGACACCACAGCTAACATAAATAGCTATACTGTATAAATACATACACTACATTTGAGTTTAATCTCAAGACTGCTCCTCTACAGGTGGTGTATGTTACAGAATTGTAACATTAGTTTGTTCAGTAATTATAGTTCTATCATTCAGACTGCATTGTGTCTTAGAAAGGTTGGCTTATCCTAACAGAACAAGTGATTTGTGGGATAGTGTAGTGGAGATGAGGTCATGTGAGCAAACTCAGATTACAATATTCATGTTAACTGTTTATTACTGTATAAAGTTGTAGAAGTAATAGTAGTAGTAGTAGTAGTAGTAGTAGTAGTAGTAGCAGCAGCAGTAGAACATGCACCCAACATGTAACTTGTACACATTATAATCACCTGTTGCAATTAACTGCATTGCATTATAACGACTCTTACTACGTATTTGTCTTGTTTTTGAGCAAAATGTCTAAACATTCCATCCTAAATCAAGATAAATCAAGATAATACAGATAATCAGATGTTTTCTGAAAAAAAATATAAAAATGAAGGGAGATTTTTTCCCTAAAACAAGAAATCTAAGAAAAATAAACTTAATTCAAAGGGAAAACAAGATTATTTTTCTTACCCCATTGGAAGAAGCAAAAACAACAACAAAACTTAATATATTAAGTAAAGTAAATGTATCTTGATTTGAGAATGTTTAGATCTTTTACTAGAAAACAAGTATCTTTAAAATTGTCTAACATTCATTTGATTCTAAGCAATCATTAAATAGTGTAAGTTGCATAATGAAAATGGAATACAGCTTTACTTATCTAACTTTCCTTGTTCACACACACACACACACACACACACACACACACACACACACACACACACACACACACACACACACACACACACACACACACACACACACACACACATACATACACACACTGACCTGCTGCTCCTTTCAGCAATGACTCACAGAAAGGCATTTACAGGCTACAGGACATTTAAAACATATGTGCTCCCTTGCTTCCTTCATTTTAAAACATAAAAACATAGACGGTCCAATCTTATCAATGCACCCTGAAAACTGCCTCTTATTTATGAAAGCATTCACCCACTAAAAGCTCTAAAATACCCAGAATTCCCCAAACACCAAGAGAATGTTTCAGAAATGTAATTATCTGCTCATTCCAATGACTCATATATCAAAACAAAACCATAAAAAGGGCATAAAAATGAGGACTTATTATTCAGCTCAACAAATTGCACTCCTGGACTACACCAGCATACAAGGGTTTTGACCACTCTGCTCTCTGCGGTCAAACTGGTTCCAGACCACTAAACCAAACTCCAAAGCCACTGCCAGAGCACAATTAGACTTTCTCACAGATCAAAACCAATGGTTAAACCCATCAAAAAGTGTTTTTCTTTAAAAGAACCTTGAAAGCCACAAAAAGTCCTTCAGATATCCAATAAGCAATTATATGCTGAGGGACGGCTGATTATTTTGGCTAATAAGAAAATTAATGGAAAAAAAATGACCATGACTGTAATGTCCTTGATCTAAGACAACAAATTTAGTCAATCCCACTCTCTGACTCATTCACATTTACATACAAGCACTCTATCACTCATCCTCTCGCTTCCTCTTTCCATGGCAACTGCCCATCTGTCATATGCAACTGCTTTGACTTTGGTCCAAAGCTCCCATTTCCTTTCCTCAAAGGGTTAAAAGTCAAATAAAGAGGGGAAAAGCAGACAATGACCAGCATCGCTACCATTTATTGACTCTATCTTTCTAACATCACATAGTTTGAATCAAATGGAGACATTTGGCTTCCAAAGAATACTTATTGCATTGCCTGAGGATGTTGTCTTTGAAGGGAGGAAGAGAGGGTTTCCTGTCATGGTACGTGTATGTGGGTTCTGTTCACAATTAATGAAAGTTGTAAGCCATAAGAAAAAAAATAGTAAAACATTTTCTAACCCTAGCCTCAATCCCTAACCCCAACAAAAGACAAATAAAGTTTTTCATTATTATGGCACCCATGAATTGATAGTTTAGACAAAGTGTCATCTCAAGATCACAAAGTGTCCCAATTTACGCACATTGAATGCGTCTAAACCTTCGGCTACCTCTTCCTCTACCCCTCTGAATGTTTTGAGTTAGCTGGGAATTTTGTGGTGGGGTTACCAGGAAGTGCCTTGTCAAACTTGCCTACGATTGGAAGGAAGCTATATCATTAAAGGATTAATGAGACACCAGTCCCACGCTCTCACTCTCTCCATCTCTCTCTTTTCTCCTTCAGAGCGCTTTCATCCTTCAGCCGATATGGCTCAAGGCACTTTGGCTTCCACGCCATGAATATAGAGTTTAGGATGCGACTTTGAGCGAGTGGAGGCAAGCAGACGCAGAGCGAGGCCAGAGGACAAAACATCTCCCTAGACAGGTCTATCCAAGGAGAGCGCTGTTAGAAATCCTCTAGTGTTTTCAGGCCTTACATGAACTCTTTCTAACTGCCAAGTGGTGCACAAAAGGAAGAAAAACTGGGATGGAAAAGTCAGGACGAAGCAGTGAGAGTTAGGGCACTCGAAAAGTTAATGGCTTTTTCACAACAGTGAGTGTGTGTGAGGGATTTCACAGAGCAGGAAAACTTGTCGCAATTTAAAAAAGACAGAAAATGTCCTGTCCTCTCAAACTGAACAACAAATAAAATAAAATCGGCAATCAATTTGCATGAACATACACTTTTCTGGCTTGAAATTCAGATGATGGTTTTCTCATCAGAATGCAAACATGACCTTAATCCACATTCAAACCGTCCATAGCTATTAACAAGGTACAAATATACAGGGAGCTTCAAAAGAAAGGTATTTTTTAAATCATAAACACACTTCTGTATTCTCTCAATTGCACTATATCTAGAATGTGCCAGAATGAATCAAATTCATTGAAAACTTCACTTAAAAGCTTCAAGCAAACAGCCAAACCAATGCAAAGCCCTCATTTCTGCACCAACCTTTAATGATCTGCAGAAACCACCAAACCGCAGATTCCCGAGGGGTTATACCCACATTTCATCAGTGCAAACCATCAACCTCTCTTTGAGACATATCAATCTGTTCTCTTAATCACAATCCCTACTTTTCAGCACTCAGAGGAGTTAACAGGAAAGCTTGCATGAGCTGATCTTACCTGTACGTACAGGAGCGCGTAGACGAAGATCTGCAAATCCAGAGAGGGCTGGAGCCGATGTGCAGCGCGGCAGGCCGAGGGCAGATCGTTGAGTGGACTCCTGCAGCCAAGATCAGGCAGGTGTGCTCTGTCAGGGGGGAGGGGATGGAGAGAAGGACAGAGAGGGAGAGAGAGAGGACGAGTGAAGGGAGGGAGGGAAGAACAGGAGAGAGGGAGGGGTTGATTTCTTCGTCCCTTTCAAATGAGACAATTGGAGAAGAACTTCCCCCGGTCTGGAGCGATCCAAAAGCAGTTGGAACGAGGGGGAAAAAAGTTGGGAGACGAGAGGCTGGGACTATACAGGCATTGGCGGACTCCCATACTGTGTCATCTGGTAAAGATAGGGAGTTCTGGATACAACAAAAGCGTCTCCCTCCCTCTCGCGTACCCTTTCGGTGGACTTCACGCTGCTTTTTTTGCGTGGTGGAAACATTCCCCTCCTTTCCACCCACCATACTTTTGTTTCTTTTGAAACAAGAAACTTTTTCGGTGACCCGTAACCTCAACCACACACACACATACGTACATTTCCAAATCCTTATTAAGCTTGTTTATTTGTACTGAGTAACAGGCATGGAAGAGCACTGAATGTGCAAATGGAGGAACCCAGAATGGAGAAGGAGGAGTTGGCTTGAGTTCAGCTAGTTACTGAAATCAAGACCCAGTTTTTCTTCTCTCTGTGTCTTTCTTTATTTTGGTTATTCTACACTCGCCTGACTTTCTCTCTTTTTCCTGTCAAATTTGAAAGACTGCTGAATTGGTATGAGTCAATTCTCCTATATCAGCTTTTGAGCTTTTCTGGCACATTTTCAGGAGACAGGAAAGATAAGCTGTACGTTTAGAAAGGGGTGATTAGGATTTCAGTCTCAAGCCTCATTCACACTGACAGTGATTTTATCACACCACTGGATGCCCAGCATTACTGGCCATTTGAAAAGGGTATGAAGATCTGATCACAAATTAGATATAATTCAAGTAAAAATAATGTCATTCAATTGTGACAAAGAATCAGGTTTTTCTGCTGGTAAAATTTTACATTTGGGTGCGAATATGTTATATAAAGTGCATCAGTTTAGAATACTTCATATCATAATTAATTCATTATCCATTAATATGACAATTATCAATGTCAATTGCCAATGGTTGTTGTTGCTAATAATCATTTTTTTTCATTCAATATGTAAACAATGGTTAGTCGGATAGCATTAAATGCTCATCACCCCTAAATAAGGTCTAAAAGCACCAATGAGTTTGGACCAGACTGTTTCCGACTTTATCTATGCTGAAAAAGTACTATGGTTTTTACAATTTCTTCTGACTGACCCCTGAGCTATTTGTCAGCTATAATAGGGACAAGTGGAGCTTTTTTTTTTTTCATTTATAGGAAGGCTGGAGAGTGTGATGTGGTGTCTGATCAGTGGAGGATGCAGATGATGACCTGTTCATCATCCCCTCCAGCCATCTGCCTTGGGCTGAGCTCAGAGTCAGAGGATCTGGCCAGTAAACCTGAGGCCAAATGTCCACATAAAACTCAGACACTTCTGTGTGACCCAAACCCTCCTATTTACCCACTTCACATTCTGTCCTTCTCGCTCTTTTCCTCTCCCTGGCTCACCGCACATGAATCTGTATTTAATATAGTCTGGATTTTCTTTTCTTTTACCTTGAGTAATTTTGTTCATGGTTTTCGAGAATGAGGACATGTCACGCAACCTGATCATATTGCATTTGCTTAATTTGTAGAGCTTCTACCAAGTGACATGAATTTGTGTCGAAAGTTTGACGTCTTTGACATTGACAACAAAAAATATGATGTTTTTTCTTTCTACAAACTTTTTGGGTCATTACTCCTCACTTGTTGCCTACTTAATGATGCTAAATATATTCACTGATGGGATGTTTTTGCTGACAAATGAGTGAATGACTGCGATTTACTTTGCCCTTCTGCAAATCTGATTTCTCTTTCTGTGCTGTCCTTTCCATAAAGAACCAATGGGATCAAAGCAGATTACAGCTGTTGCATGAGTTTATCTTTAACACCCCCAGTACTCTCTAAAGGATAGTTGACACAAGAGTCCCTGCTGGTGTCAATGGCTGTTTGGCTGCATGTCTGCATACACACGCAAGCTATAAACCCTAATGTGGAAAGTATTACACTATAAGTCAAAAGGAAGAGAGGAAGTTATTGGCTATGCAGGGCTTTAAGACCAGAGGGGAAAAGGCACACACACACACACACAAACAGACACACACACACACACACACACACACACACACACACACATATATATATATATATATATATATATATATATATATATATGCATGATATAAAGTAAATGAAACATTTAAAATAGTTTTACATGCCATATAGCATGTCACACTGCAGGACATGCAATCTTTCCAAAGAATATTTCACGTCAGACACCCATAAATTGGGCCCGTGAAAAACATGTACTCACATTAAAATTTCCTGTAGACATCCTGACCTGACAAAGGCTTTGAATCATTGTTATAAAAGCAAGTTGTGTGAGATCCCACGTCATTCAGAGGTTAGTTACACAATACAAAGAGGAATCGGGACAGATGACTCAACTTTTTGCAAGCAATCTGGATTCAATCTCAGAACTGGTTCAAATAAAGAGTGACCAGATTGAAGCAGCTCTGTCTGCCTTATGCTTGGCATTTATAGCGATCTGCAGACCAGAAGAGAGACGTGATGAATGCATCTGAAAAGGGTCAGAGTCTGTTAAAATCATCAGAACCTGCAGGCAGAGCGCTGACCAAACCACGACGGAGAAGCAAAGAGAAACCTGAACCTATTCTGCTTCTGGAACTGCTGAACATCTGGGACAAGATGAGGAGCAAGAGAAAAAAAGGAAAACATAACAAAAAGACAAAAGATATCAACATTCAATAGACTATATGAGGTGAATAACATTTACAAGGGTGTTAAACTACAATGAAAATAGTGCAAAGAATATTTACAAGTGTGAGACAGTGAATCTTGCGCAAAGTTGTGAAGCATGTGTGTGTGGCCATCTCTGTTCCTCCAATCCTGCACGCCCAGATATTTCCCAGCAGTGTTAGTCACTGACACACCGAACATAATCCAATAATTGAATAAACCACTATAGTACAATAAACAATACAATGTCATTAGTTAAGAGCACTCAATGGAAAGTCTTGCTTTAGGGTTGCAGTTGAACGGATGAGAAACACATTAATTACTCTTTATGTTTTTTTTTTACTCATTTATGAACGTTAAAGTTCCTCCTGTTTCTCCGCATCATGTAATTATATTGTCAGAAATATGCATCTTCATTCGACTGAATGATTTTTTTTAAATGTCACAACTGCAACAAGAACTTATTGCAACCCCCCAAAAAAAGTCTTATGTTACCCACTTTTCGTCGTGTTTCATTAGAAAAAGTATTATACAAGTATATATATGAAAACATTAACATTGCTTGACATTAACTTTTTTCCTCACCAGCCACTATGGCTAGTGGTTTTTTCCAAAATTACTAGCCACTCAGATTTTTACTGGCCACAGTTTTGACATTGATACCATGGGAAAATAACTGCCATATAGATATTTTTAATATTATCTCATAATGTGACAGCAGGTATATTAGGCAGCTGTCACTTTAAGATCTGACACACAGATCCATTATACTGTTACACATGCATTTTCTTTCTCAACTGTTTACGTTAACTGAAAACAAATGTGAATACTCGCCAAGACCGGCATTTTGACATTATTTTGTGTGTATTTGACAATTTAAGCACAATAAGCACTGAAAAAGAACTTCATTTAGTAATGAGAGGCGTAAATGAAATGTGTGAGTGAGGGGAGGTGGCAGGCGGATTTGTGTCAACTCGCTGTCGGAGAGATGAGAGCGAGAAAGCGCAGCTGGTATCGTGTATCTATTCTGCGAAAAATGAGTATTGGAAGCGTGTTGTGAGTATTGGATATGTATAGAAAAATCATTATTTTTTAACACTACATTGCACTTAGTTTATTATTTCATTTTTTTTTTTTTTCAAGACTACAATTGTAAAATGTATATATTATATGTGAAATTCAATCTGCCAAAGTGGCAAGTGATACGTTACACGCCACTGCTGAAATATTTGTGAGTTTTTGGCTATGTTTTGTTCACTGATTTATATGTGATTTTTTTTTATTATTTTTTTAATCAGTCTGGTTTTGTGAAACTGATGAAGGCTGTCATTAAAAGCTCCTCTAAACTAATCCCTGTATCACCAACCACAGTCACTAAAGAGAACCACACAGACCTCACAGCTGAAATCAAGGCCTTAAGACAAAACACAGCTGTGGAAGTATGGGCGGTATGGAATGTCCTCTTACCTCCTGTCTACACACTTTCTTTTAGATTTGTGTTGTTATTATTTGTATGATTATATCCCCACCTGTATGTGTAGCATATTTATCAAGCATTCAAAGCTTTACATTTATTAGCAAGACTTGCCAAACTCAGTACAAATGGATTTTACAACCAAATTGTGTTCCAGGATGTGTGTAATCTCCTTGGCATCTTTAAGTGTATATTTGTTGTACTAAAATTCAAGATGTGACAGATGCTATTTACGTAACTCAATTACCAATTTAACAAACCACTAAACTTTATCCTCAGTTATTAAACTACAATTTCATGCAATTAATTACTTAAAATCTGGTATGTTGGTGGTGGAGTCAGAGTCAGACTGCTTTTCTTCAAGTGGGCTGATCCAGTGTCAGTTTCTCTGGTTCAGTCTGGTTTTGATTTATAGCTTCCATCAGACACCAAATAGCTTCTACGGCTGGTAACTCAGTCATAAGAGCCCAAAAGAGCCATAAAATCCATGTCAAACCAGGCAAAGCCCAGCAGAACCCCATACAAACCTGCTTATAAATCCAACAGTCCCTAACTAAAGGAACCCAGAGACCTGATGAAATCCTTGTACATGCGAGACCATACAAGAAAACAAAACACATAATAAACCTTTACAAAGCAATAACAAATAAAATCAGATTTAAAAAAAAAAAAAAAACGGTAATGATGTGAGACTTTGCTTTTGTTGCAATTCACTACAATGCCTTTTAACTTTTAAACCGGAGTGTTGCTGGTTAGAGCATTTTTTCCCCCTAAGATTTCTTTTTTTAAATGTACATATGGTTTTACTATTGTCTTTCTTCATGAATAAATGAATGAATTATGTGAAATATTAATTTAAAATAGCAGAAATGGTCTTTTGTTGGATTTGAGCACAGATTAAAACAGCCAGACAGCCTGAATTATTCAAATTCTCTCTAATGTCACTTTCATCTACCTTTTTTTTTTTAAATTTTGTTTGTTTTTAAAAATGCTTGAATTGATCTTATCTGGTAATTTTTGTGTTCAATTACAAAAAATATGTGATGTGTCAGAGGTTGGCTGGATTATAAGGCTCAACATTTTCACAGAAAATCAAATAAACCAAACTAATAGGCTGAAATATGTTTTCTGATAAAAACAGAATCATAAGTGTGAGTTTGTATTTGAGTGCATTTGTGAGAAAAGTTTCTATGGAAAAATCCTGGCAGACAGTAAAATGTGATGTCTTTACCAGTCTCGTCAAGCTAGCAAGCGTAGTATGGAATGTCTGCAGTTGTTTGTGTGTGTGTGTGTGTGTGTGTGTGTGTGTGTGTGTGTGTGTGTGTGTGTGTGTGTGTGTGTGTGTGTGTGTGTGTGTTTGTGTGTGTGTGTGTGTGTGTGTGTGTGTGTGTGTGTGTGTGTGTGTGTGTGTGTGTGTGTGTGTGTGTGTGTGTGTGTGTGTGTGTGTGTGTGCGTGTGTGTGTTCCAGGTAAACCATACGTTATGGGGTCAAAAGGGTATGTTAGGGGTAAGGTTAGTGTAAGGGGATAGAATATACAGTTTGTACTGTATAAAAACCATTATGTCTATGGAAAGTCCCCATAAACCATGGAAACCCAGCATATATCTGAAAACAGATATACATTTTATTATCTGAAAACAAGTTAATATATTGCAAAATGTTGCTTCTCAATTAAATTAATCTTGTATTAAGGACAAAGGCAAGACTAAATACCCAATTGAAAAAAATGGTGTAACAACACAGTGACAATTTTTTCACTGTTTTAACTGATCAGCACCAGCTAACGCATTCATATTTTGGATCAGAAAAATACAGTAAAAACAAGCAAGCCTTTTCTCCACTGCAGCTGCAAGATGGAAGTTTTAAAGAAACCCAAGAGAGCCAAACGTCTGCAGTGCATCACCGAAAAAATGTCAGTGATAACAACATGAACAGATGCTTCCACCCTGAACGCACACAAATGACACAAAAACACACCCACACCCCAAACAACATCCAATACACACATACTCAAGTCCACAATACTATGCACACACACCCTGACAAAAAAATGTATATTAGGCAATACCGGAGGAATGTACAAATTCAGGGGAGTCTGGCCGGTCAGGAAAGGGCGGGATGAGGGGAAAAAAGATTCAGCCTAGAGTCCACACACCGAAAAACAGAAGAAAGCATGATACTCCTTCTGGCTTGATGCAAAGTTAATCATGCCATTGCAAAACACAAGTACATTTTTTTCTTTCTGTTAACTGTGTTTCTCCAGATACTGTGTTTTTAAGTGATTGCTTGTCATGTTGTTGCTTTTTCTCTTTGTGTCTGCTGCGAATGAACGTTCCCATCAGCTTATTTTTCCCAGACCTCTGGGATCCGGTTGATTTTATCGAGGCCTTGGCTCAGCTCAGTCTAAAGTTTGAATAAACGGTCGAACCCCCCTGCTCTACCCCAGACATCTTGAACCATTATTCTTTTTCTTTTTTTTTCTTTTTTTTATCCTTTCCTGGTCTTTCTAATATGCTGGCCTTATCACACACCAACACACCTCTTTGAAGTTCAGATAATCTAAACTAGCAGTTTCGCAACGCAAAAATATGTTACAATGAAAGGCAAAAGATAGCACCAATATATAACTTGTACAGAAAAAACATTTCAAAAGGATTATGGGAGTATTTCTCCACCCACCCACCCACCGTCACGGCTGGCATGCTTCTAAGTACATTGTAAGCCAGCCGAATGACTGACGGGGAGTTTGGCTGAATAGAAGGTCAGCCATCTTTCTTCAACTCTGTTCTGAATGGAGCAATGTGGAGCTTTCAGTCTTTCTCTATGACCGTCGCCCAGAATGCCTAGTAACACTGACTGCCAGACGAAACACTTCCTTTGTATATGTCAGGCATCGGCGCCTGGCCATCACTATGCCTGTTTTTATCTCGTTGTGTGCATTTGAGCAAGAGAGAATATAAAGAGACAGTTTCTTATTTTTTCTCCATTATGGTTGCCCGTTTCCGTCCAAAATACATTTGACTATTGTTTTGCTCCAGAATCTAGTGAGCTATCTATGGAGGGAGCATTTTTAGCCATCAAAATCCGCTCCAAAAGTTTTTGTTGTTGTTGTTTTTTCCTTGTTAGCTTAGCAAAATGCTATCACCAAACTTAACTCAACTCAATTCCACGCCATGTTTTCCAACATTTGTGTGTTGGGTAAAGTTTTGTTTAATTGCTTAGAGTTTGCTTGTTATCTTAGCAACATGCTCAATTGAAATCAATTGCAAACCACATAAATCCCAAAGAATTATTTATACAATTGTAAATGCAGTGTAAATCCATATAATTTTGTTTTAAATGTGCTTTTATTGCAGTGTAAAAATGGATTTTTGTTGGTATTGTTTGGTTTCATTAGCATTAATAGCCTATCATTTCCTATTATTTTAAATTAATTTATTGATTAAATGTAAAAATTTGTACATAAAAGATGAAAAAATTGCCCATATAATGGTTAAAAAAAAGCCTCTTAAAATCATTTTGAGTAAATGGAATGAAAAAGTTAATTTATGTCAGAATATGAAAGGCTTTGGGAGTCGGCTGTCAATGACAGGCCTAAACCAGTCATGATAACAACACGAAACAAAATATTGTCTAATTATCGTTATCAACAAATTCCCAGAATAGGAAATAAATATTTAGTCAATGTCGCACACTCCTACATTGCTGTCACCCACAAATCTGCCTTTGGTGAACGAAGTCTATCTGGGATGAATGAAATCCTGCTGTCACTGTGAATCCTCTCACATGCCCAGTGGGGCTGATTTCCCATCATCCTCCATTGAATATAAAAGCAGCCCAGTCTGTTTCTCTTGGACGTACGTGTGTTTGCACTACAGTTTGCATATATTCTGGGCTGAATGCTTCACATTTTCATAACTGAGATCAAGTGCCTGTGGCTTGCTTTCTACTGCCACTAAAGAGTTTTGGAGAGAATGAGTTATCCATACTCACACTGAGTGTGACAAAAAAAGAGCGAGAGAGAGCCTGAGAAGCAGAGATGAATCCTAACTGTAATAAAACTAGATTTTCACTATGCAAAACTCACCACAACAATTTAAGAGTGTTGTGAGTGGTGTTCTAGGGGTCAGTTTGAATCCCTAAACCAAAGAATTATCAAAAGCAAACTTGCACCGTGCCTACTCCGGATGTGACAGTTGTCACGTCGTGTCACAACAGCTTGAGGATGTCTACACTGGATGCGACAAAGCGACTATTGCAAATCAATTTGTTCTTCTTATCAGAAGTAGAGCGAGCGTTTGAAGTACGTCAGAAAAAGAACAGGGCATCAATTTACTGTCAGGAATTTGTCGTGTTCCAGATCCAGTGTAGACAGCATCACTGATTATAATGGGTTGTATTTTATTTTGTTAGTGAATTGCTAATAGACCTTATTTACAGCAGCGCCATCTTTGATTTTTAACAAGAGAGGCCGCATACTACAGTAGTAGGCAAAAAAACGCATGTGACAAAAGTATGTCCAAATTCACAGCACTCATATGCAAAAAGTACCCAGATGACCACCTACTTCCGCTTAGATTCTGAAGTGTGCATACGATGGACACTTTACTATCCCATTAGGCCACGGGAGAGGATATGAATGGCAGTGAAGCGACGTAACTGATACATGATAATGACAACATGGCGAACGTAGTGCGTCCAGATTACATTAATACTACCCACACTCAAACTACATAGAACATCCTTTTTCTAACGGCTGTGAAGTAATTACTTATTCAAAATAATCACTGCTCAAGAGAGTATGTGATTTCGGACACAGCCAATGATAGTGAGGCTGTGAGGGATTGACGTACATCTCTTCAGTGGTTGTACTGTTACTTAATGTGTTTTTTGCTTGGTCTGCTGACTAAAGACAGCTGAAATATATTTTCCAAAAATTAGAGTAGACAAAAAAACTCTTTTGTCCATTGAAACAAAGTACCTGTAATGGCGCTGCTCTGAATAAGGTCTATAAATGATGTCTGAGTAAACATATCTGCAAAACGAATACATTTTTTGGCATTCACAACATCCAATGTGAGTACAGTGTAAAAATGGAAATTCTATTTCACCCTCATGTCATGTTAAATTAGATATGTTACTTGCTGTTTCTAATTAGCAAAAAATTGTTTGTACCCCAATTTTTTTTTTATGTGTGTGTGTGTGTGTGTATGTATGTATTTTTGACACTTTGGATCATACTACATTTGGCTGTGCTGCAAACTCAAAGTTGCTGACTGATGGATCATCAATCTGCTGTGTCTGTACATCCCCATTAATCAATTTCGATCTGAGACCGCGTTCTCGCATGTGTGTGTTCCAGCTCATTCATTTTGTGTAACTTCCATCTGATCAGTGTGTGAACTCTGTCTTGCTTACCCACTACGAATCCAGCGGCGTGTCTGGCATGACATAGTGCCTGCTTACCTAAGCGCGCTTCTGCCTTTCATCTCATCTCATCTCCGCTTGGCTCTGTTTCCTGAGGCTGAGCTCATATCGACACACAACACATCTGCTTCAGTTATTTCTCCATCTGAGCAACTGTTCTGTGCTGCAAAGAGAAAAATCTTATTGTGATCAAAATTGTGTCTTGTTTGAAAAGTCTTAATATTTGATGTGATTGCATGTAAATTTATCTTGTTGTAAGTGTTTTTTAACACAAAAATATTGATTAATACAATTTCTAATTAAGGCTCACGTTTATATGATCCTAATGAGTGATAAAACAGATGTGGCTTCCTGTCCGCAATGGAGGAGCTCAAGCATAAGGTCTGTTTCGAACCGCATGCATATGCAGCACTTAAGCAGCACAGCAGTGCAACTGCAATAGCAGGCCTTGGTTTGCTAAATATAAATACTTTTCAAACATTTGGGTTTTTGTTTGAGTTTTTTGTTTTTTTAAAGAAATGAATACTTCAATTCAGCACAGCTGCATTAAATTGTTCAAAAGTGATAGTAAAGACATTTATAATGATTCAAATGAAAGCTGTTCATTCCAAGATCCTGATAAAAATGCATGGTTTCCACAAAAATATTAAACAGCATAACTGCTTTCAAGACTGATAATAATAAGAAATGTTTCTTAAACAGCAAATCATAATATATATAATAATTTCTGAAAGATCATGTGACACTGAAGACTGAAGTAATGATGCTTAAAATTCAGCTTAGACATCACAGGAATAAATTACATTATAAAATATATGAAATTGATCAATAATATATATATTTTTAATTGTTTTACCTGTTTTTAATTTTGATCAAATAAATGTGGCCCTGTTGAGCCTGTTAAAAAATCTTACCAACCCCAAACTTTTGAATGGTATGACAATGTTTTATGTTGTGATTTTCTCTGCACCTTAGACTCTATTGTTGAATTATTGAACAAACAAAAGGGGAGTGCAAAAGGGGGAGTTAAAAACAGGAGAGTCAAAAATTCAAGATGGATCATGCTGAGAGGTCTGAAAGCTAAATGAAAAATTATGAGTCTGCTAAAATCACCTTTAAATGCCAGATGGTATATCAAAGCCTGTGTGAATAACATGACTTGACAAAAACACACACACACAATTATTGAAGATCCCTCCAGGCTGCCTCAATGCAGGAAACACATTAAACAATAATTATCTCCAAGAACACATCCTGCTTTCTTCTGAAGGCCTCGTATTTGCCCAAAGACTTTTGGATGCACCATTAAAAAGTGATCGTCGCTGATGAGTCCGAAGTCTCTGATTTCTTGGCTTCGTCTTTATAACGTTATAGTTTTAAAAGCTGAATGTTGTGAGGATTGATATGAATCACTAGATGTGAAGTGCGGTAAACCTACTGTGCAAGCAAACAGCACAGTAAAGTTTACAAACTGGTCTGCCACAGCTGGAGATCACGTTACTGAACGTCTCTGGCTTAGAAAGAGCTGCGTCATGAACGCATCAACTTCCTAGTGGCAAACAGTAAACCATCTGAGCGTTTTCACAAGCATTTCGCCCTCAGCTAATGAAGCCACCGAACTAATTCCCATTGACGTACACAAGACAGCATTAAAAGGAAGAAATTACGTAAAAATGGGAGGACAAGCATCAGCTTTGGAGTGATAGGTAATGTCTGCTCAAAGAGGAAATGTTCTGTTCTACAACATATTTTTTGTCCAGTCAAGGCAACAACAAAAAAAAAAAAAAAAAAAAAAGAGAGAGAGGGATGGGAAAACAGCAATTGCACAAGACTATTTATCTGTTGCTAGAATGTTTTGGGTATTTGCTAGGTCATTGTTTACTGGCCCAAGTCAAATTTGACTGTCTATCGAGAGAAAACTGTAAGTCTATCACTTAAATAGTAAAAACACACCTTTCCCCAACAAGCTGTACAATATGATGATATGAATTTATGATTCATTGTCCAGGACACATCATGTTTCAAAGTTTAATTCTTAAGATTAAGAATTTGTTTGAATAGTAAAAAGTAACTGTAATAGTGATTCTATAGCGAGCACCATGTGTTGCATGTTAAAAGGTCTCTGTATGATTGAAAGGTGACAGCAGGGGAGAATATCAAAAAAAAAAAAAAAAAAAAGGATGGGGACAAAGAAACCAAGACAAATATTGTGAGACAAAACCCTGTCCTGATCAGTTTTATCTTGAAAAGTACCTTTTCTTGGTTTTCTTTCTCTTTGTTCTTCACAATGGCATCCTTTAGTAGAAAAAAGCTTTGGAAATAAAGTGTAGGAACGTGGAATTCTCATAAAGACCCTAAAGAGGACACCTGAATGCTCTGGGGTCTTGTAATCCGACCTCACAGGGAACATTTATTGATAAAACCAGGCAGGGTGTAAAACAAGCATATGACATTTGACCTTTCAGCTTTAAGACTGGTAGTCAAATGACCCTAATGCTATTAACCTTGTTTACTTTCACTCAGTGAATGTTTGGTCGGAAAATATCCATTTGCTCCATGTGTGAAATGGATAATATAAGTTTAGGTATACAATTACATATTACTAGTTTAACGTAGCTAATAATGATCAAGCTAAAAACAAAAGGTTTTTTAATGTCTTTTTTCTGCAAGAATCAGTTAAAAATGATAAATAACCAGAGATGAACCAATCCTGCATCATACACACACACACTGTGCAGAAGAGAGGAGGTGTGGCTTGACCACATACTTTCCAGGACAGAGAAAACTGCTTCATTTAAACGCATATGTTTATAGTTGCATGCATTTGTATATATTCTATGAACCGCTAATATGAAAAATAGTAAACACAGCGGCCCTCTTGTGGAGCCTCTATGTTTAAATGAGAGACTTTCCATTTGCCAGTTCGCAGACACGTTGTGTCCAAAGTGTTTGTCTCAATGAGGGTTGAGAAAAAGAGAAAAAGGGATGGCGAGAGAGATCGGAGGGCTGTAAGTGCAAATACATACATGTGTCCATATGTACAAGTGTGGGTGTGAGTGTATAGAGGTCCGTCTGGCTCCCATGGTCCTGTCTTCGACTCTTACTCTCTTGCTCAGTTGCCACCTCCCCATATCTCTCTCTCCTCCCTCTGTTGTGTCTCTCTCTCCTTCTCCTCTCCACTGACTCAAGCGCCACCTCACTTCGGCTGCAGTAATAGCAGAGTCACTCAGCTTTAGATTGTATAGTGGCCACTAAATCAGGGGCCCTTTAATCTCAAGGGCCACACAACAAATTCTTACAGGCACACTTTTATATAAATGTAAGTGAGCAGATTATGTGTGGCTGAGCCATTTTATATCATGTTACAGTTTTCTTTTGCTCTTCAAGTGAATAGATTACTTAAAAAAAACATAAAGTGATGAATTACATTCACAGTCTAATTTTATCCAGAGGTTAAAGTGTAAATGCACACTTGAGATGTTTTACTTGTTACTTCAATCAAAACATTGATCTGATTGTAACATTTAGTAATTTAGCAGACCTTTTATCTAAATCAACTTAAATAATGAGGACAAACCCAAGATATGTATCATACAAGAGTCAACAATATTAGCAGTACTCCAAATAATGTTGGAAGCACCACAGAAGAACAGAAAGATTGGTCAAACTAAGTTTCTATTTAATTATTCATACATGCAAGACTCCCTAGTTCCATGTCATCCCACATCTAACAGGTTCTCCTAACCAGTGTTGACCTGATTTTCTGTTTATTGACCTGGACAGACACTTTGTCTCTATCCATTAATTCCTTTTCCTTTTCCAGGGTGGGGTTTCATTTCCTGACTTTGTGTTTGCAGACATTCTTCTTTAGTAACTAAGTTCAGGCCCTCTGTTCATTAAACGCCACAGGCTAGACTAAAACCTATTGGGAATCACAGATGTTAGCATTAGCATTAAAAGAGCAGGCAGGCTTTTGTAGTTATAGTGATCCTCATTATTTTCAGAATTTCCTTTACTTTTAAATTTACTGTGCTGAACTATCTACTTCAAGCAACTGAATTTTCAGACAATGCAACAGTCATTGGGTTCACAAGATTTGAAGATGTCTGCAATCTGAGGCAAGATTCTAATAATGTTTGTTCCTAAACATGCACTATCTTAGCTCACATTTATGCAAGGACTGCCACAGTCGCACACTGTAATTCATTCAACCATTCAAAGCGTTAACTGGAAACATGGAGAAAGAGTGACAATTAAAGAAATATTTGTGAATTTTAAATGTGTAATGTAAGTGTAGGAGAAAGTGGGCTGCAAAGTAACAGCGGTAAATTGTGACACCTTGATTTACCAAATTGAGCATTAATAGTGCATATATTATCATCACTGCCTGTGATTGACAGACACACATGTGAAAAGTATAAAAGCCTTCTTTACAAGGTGGGTAAAATGGATTATTGTTGCTTTATTTCCAATGGGATTTTAGAATGGGATGCATTACTCAATCGTGTTTTTTTTTTATGTTGATAAATGTATTTTACATAATATATTGTAGATATTACATAATAATTCAGCCACTTTGATAAATTGTGTCACTATAGAAGTCATATCTCTATAGCCTTTACTTATAGCTGATTCATTATCATTTTAGTTAATAAAAGACATCCTGACAAATAATAAGGAGAATCTGCTTTTATCATTTTCCCTTGCTTAGTGGACAACTTAAGTAAAATATGTCACAGCTTACTCAACCTCCTATTTGTAAATATTAAATAGTAAAAAAAAAAAAAAATTTTTTTTTTTAAAAACCTGCACATTGGCCTGGTTATAAGATCAACTGAACAAGTAAAAAAGAAAAACAGTAAAAAATGTAAATGTATCAAAAAGATAAATTATAGAGGTCTGGGTCCTGCTGGACTGTAGGGAGGTTCTGGAAGAGTTCTTCACCTTCCTAAAATCCTTCTTTTTTTCGGTCTTCCTCCCTTCTTTCCCTCTCTCCCTCTCTCTCTTTCTCCAGCTGTCTCCCAGTGCCACGTAGCTTTCCTGCATTATTAGACAGATGGAATTCACCAACCCTACACATGAAGCTGCTATTTGCTTTCTTTCCATCTCATTTCTCTCTCACTTTGTCACCCCCTTCCCCCTCTTCACCTCTCTTTCTTTATATTTCCTGACTCATTCTCCACTTACACAAACTCATATGGTTTGCTTAAAAAGTCTCACTTAATTGAAAGTAAAGACCTACTAAAAAAGCCTAGTCATATCTTTGACCAGGCACATAATATCTGTTTTAACAGGTCAGGTTAAATTAATGTCCACAAAGATTCAAGATTTTGGGGGCAAATATAAAATTTTAAAGAACAGTCATTAACAACCCATATTGATCTACAGCTGATAAGAATGTTGGGGGGAGCACAACCGTATACAATCTGCAAACAGATTTTAAAAATGTTTTAATAGAACATATGAATAGAACTCCAATTCATTTTAGAATAACCAGGAGAAATACAACAAAAAAAAATAATGATTCACAGTTGTGTATTGTGCAGCATTTTTTTTAAATGTACTCTTCTGCCATCTATTGGTGAATACAACCAAGTACAAGTGTCTCTCACAATGTAGTGTTGCCCTTAATTCTGGACTCATCCTGTGTGCATAAACTGGAGCAAGAGGACACTCAAAAACTTTCAACCAAACTTTTGTTTGCAATGGATTTCTTTCCTAAACACACACACGCATGTTGGATGCATTGGCGTAGATGGACTGTGTAAGTCCCGTGTGAGAGAAAGAAACAGCCAAGTTAACCCCAGCCAAATTCTGAATAATGTGCTTTTCTTCACTTCAAATCTAACAAGAATCACCACAGCCAAGCAGCAAACCTTGCCAAGCATTTACCAAGAAAAACAAAAACAAGTAATTTTCAGAAAAACGTATTTATTTTAATAGGGATAATACAAAACATGCTGATAATGTTTTATATACTTTATATACTTGATGAATTTCCTGTTTGAAACCAATAAAAGAATGAATTTTCAACAGTGTATCTTTGCAGCGTGCCCTTGAGCTATGAAAGGTCATGAAGAACCACTTTGGCAAATCAGTGCTGATATAACATTGGCAAGAGAGAGATAGATAAAGTAGACTGCCAAGTTAGAAAATGGGTCTTTTACTTTAATAGGTAATACACTGTATGAAATACACTTATGAAACATCAATATCATCTTAAAAGAACTGTCTTGAGATTTGTCCAAGCAAAACAGCCTTGTTCTCTCTGGTGTTCAATAACTATTTGAACATTTCAGTGATGTAACAGTTGCAAACATCAATGCATCTTATGGAAGACAAGTTCCCCAAGACACAGACATTAAAATTTGGTTATTTTGGGGATTTTATTTGATAAAATCAGTGACGCAGCAACAGGAAGGTATAAGGAAATGGACATCAGGAATGGATGGTGACCCAGGCTGGACTCAAAAGCGTGTCCCCATGAGCACTACCGCTCTTTAAGTGTCGAAAGCAACACACTACACAATCCTATTTTGTAAGGTCAGCGCCTGGATATAATTTGTGCCCTATATGACGTTTACAGTCTATATCACTAACTACAAATTTCAGACACTTCATCCTTATCAAAAAAACTATTTTCTCCATCATGGTACCAGATGCCGTTAAAGGTCTTCAGTCCAGACAAGAAAGAAAAACCAAGCTAAAACTAGTAAATTCCACTTGATTACCATTTCCAGGGCTTCCCAATCAGTTTAGTTTAGTAAAACTGAACCACCTGAAAGCCTCGGAGGCATCGGAATGCCAACGTGTCCAGGTGGCCCAGATCTATCATGTTATATTCCAGGTGCACATTAACCAGGCGGCTAAGGGGAGACTCGTTGCCTCGACCCCAACAGAAAGCATCACGTGGAATTGCATGGATCTTGTTGTTCGCAAATGTTGCAGAGTGCAGCCACAATGGGAGCTGCCGTGGAACCTGTTGTAAGGCGTTGTGACTCATGTCTAGCTGATGCAGAAGTGGAAGAACTCGGAAGGCACCAAGGGCCACCTTGGTGATCTTGTTTCTTGCTAGTCCTAGGTGCTCCAACTGAGGCATTAAAATAAAAGCATCCTTAGTTATGCTAGATATGAAGTTTCCTTCCAAGTTAAGGGTCTTTATGGTCCAGGGTAGATTGTGAGGAACCTGCTTCAAAGAATTGCCCTCTAGATTTAAACTCTCAAGGTTACTGGCATTCAGTAGTGCTGCTTTCCCAAGTCCTTTATTGGTCAATCTATTTGCACTTAGATCCAGAACCTGCAGCTCCGCTACACCCCAGAACATGTCGCCTTGAAGACTTTGAATACGGTTGCCTCTGAGATAGAGTTCTTGAAGACTGAGGGGCAGCTGCAGCGGAACAGAGGAAAGCTGGTTGTAGGAAAGTGTAAGTGTTCGAAGTTTGCCCAAAGGAAGTAGAACTCCGGGAGGGATAGTAGACGATTTATTCCCCAGGCTGTTGTTGCTCAGGCTGAGGATCAGAAGGCCTGGGCAGCGTCCGAAGGCTGCATCAGACATCACACTTATCTGGTTCCCATCCAGCCGCAGTTCCTCGAGAGTAAATGGCAGGTTGGTGGGAATGCTTCGGAGAAGGTTCCGCTCCACGTATAGTCTCTTTAGGCTCTGGATCCCTTCAAAGGCACCCTCGATCGAAGCATCTGTTAAACGGTTGTTGCTTAACACCAGGAACTCCATGGAGTCGTACTCGGAGAGCAAGTTCAACTGAATGCTATCGATGTGGTTGTTCATTAAGAGGATGTAACGGGAGTTGTATGGAATTCCATAAGGTATTTTGCCCAAATCTTTGTCGGAACACTGCACAACCCTGTAAAACAAGAGATCATATTACATGTCAAATTAAGGGATAGAAACCGAAGCAATAGTCAGTAGCATAAGGAAAATTCTTAAGCATGTTGTTTTAAGACAAAGGAGAAACATACCTCCCATAGCAGGAACATTCTGAGGGACAGTAGTGATCTTCAAAATAGGGAAAATACGAAGGTGTTGTTGGCTTCAATTTCCGCTCTCGTTTGAACTTTTTCACTTTCTTTGCTTTTTTCAAAACTTTGGTTGCCTTCTTCACCTTTCCTTTGATTACCTTTTTTTTCTTCACTTTTAATGTTGTATTGTCTTTGAGTTTGGCACCTGCTGCTTTTATTGGGAGTTTTGCCATAAAAGTACTCGGAGGGGCCTTTGCAGTGGGTCCTGCCCTTGCTGCCATTGCTGTGACATCAACACTCACTTCCTCCAGTGGGTGAAGTTTAGACCCATTCGTGACGTGGAGTTCCACTCTGAGGTCATCAATTGTGCTGCTTTCATTTACTAGTAAGGTGGTTCCCATTGCCTCAGCAGTTGAATTTACAATGTGAAGTATTGTCGTTTCAACTATGGATGAAAGTTCATTATTGTTTATGATAGACAAGGTATTAGCAGTTGCTTGTCTTTGTGATGTGGAGGGGGATGATGGAAGTAGAGTAACTGATTCTTTAAGCAAGTGCAGGACTGGTTGAAAGGCAGTGGTCATGGCAGGAGGAGTGGTATATTGATTGACTGTTGGAGGTAGATGTTCCTCACCCTCCACTTCTTGTAAATAGGTGGTATTCCATGCAGTGAGGACGGGTTTGGCTGAGAATGCATCAGACAGATTTTGTCCTTGCTGATCCTCTTTTTCTTTGACCTCCTTCTTTATTGCATTACTTTTTGTGTGCCCTCTTGTTTGTTTCTCGCTTTCGGTTTTCTTTATATCATGCTCTTCAGTTCTCTTAATGTGAACTGTGTCTGTTTCTTCATCTACCCCTTGGACTGTGGCTTTTTCTTCACTTCTTTTCTCCTTTCCAGTGTTGAGAGCCTCCATCAACTGATCAAGTCTTTGCTTGGCCCAAAGATCACCTTCTACAGATACCTTCCGCAGGATTGTCACATTTACACCTATAAGAGTTAATACACCTTTGTGAACTTTACAAACACTTTACCCCTCACAAATAAGTGATTCAGTTGCTTTGAGGACATTTCCAACTATAATACATTTAAAATAGAAAGATCATTTGGGCAATCTGTTACATGATTAAATAACTGCACTGAGAGTCATTATGTAGGGATATTACTGACAAACAACAACATTTTTTTTATAATACAAATAAATGTACATATTTGATTTAAACATAATTCATGTTTATTAGTCCAAGTACATGTCAGAATTCTGTACTTAACCTTAAAACACAGACCTAACAAAATATTAAGTAAAAGTAATAATTTAATAATGAGTAAATAATCATTTAAAGGAGTTAAATTCAAGGAACACTTACTCGGCTGAAGCACAAAGGTGTGTACAAGCACAGCAAAAATCCAAAACAGCAGCATTGGAGGCTTCATTTTTTTTTTCTAAAAATGGCTAAGGAGAAGAAAACAATTCTCTAATTACCATGTGAAAAATTGATTGTTCAATTTATTTGTCTGCCGTAAAGGTCTGTGGCGATTAACCAAGCACTTGGAGACTGAAATAAAAACGTTACACACATGAAATGGCTGACAACCAAAATAAAGGTGCCAGGAAGCATCTAAACGGCTTCCAATTACAAGCAGTAACTGATCGTGAGCAATAAATCCAGATCTTGAAGATTTTTTAAATGAGATCTACCCGGCAGGCAGCTTACCTGGAGTGTGTTCAAGGTGAGTATGTGGCGTCCTTCAGATGTATGAGTCCTTGTTTTCTGCAGATATGGAAGACATGCTGGCTTCCTGTGTTGCACAGACCGTCTTTACACCACCGAGACCGACTCAGTACACACATACACAAACAAATAGATGCGCATACAGACTAATGGACGCATTTAAAGGCTTTCCTTCTCCCTAATGCAATTCCACATACACACTCAGGAAAATGAAACACTCTTGAGTAAAAGCTCTCTTCAAAGACACTTATCATTACGGGAATTTTCTCACTCACACACTAAATCCAGAAAAATCTAACGGATAATTTCAGAGGAACGGAGATAGACTTACGTTAGGGAGGTCAAAGGTCAGGATTCATTTAAGGATTCACAATATTTGCCTTACTTTCACAGACACCAGTGCCGACCCACTGGCACCACAATGACAAGTGTTTCCCTAAAAGGTCTGTGACATTTGACCTTTCAATAGGTTCATATTTAGCTGTGTGAGGTGAGACAAAACTTTTGGAAGAAGAAAGTTAAGCTATTTTTCTAACGGGCATTACCAAATATTTAAGACTGAGAATTCAAATGTAAACGTTTCAGAATCTGTCATTGTAAAAAACATTTTTGTTCAACCACTACTCTAAAATTGCAACACAAAATATCAAACCAAGTGCAAACACATGGTGCAAAAAATTTTGTCAGAAATTCCTCCACTTTTCTGGGGCATTTTTGCAAACCACTACCTAACTCGTAATCCCACTGTTTGTCCCAGTGGAGCTTTATCAGACGCAGATTTATCCAGACTGTGAGAAAATAAAAATACGATTAGAAAAAGATGATTGCTGCCACCACCATGCAGCAGGAGAGGAGCGTGTGAGCTGGCAGGCAAATACAGAGACAACAACATAGAATAAAATATTATCTGATCAATAATATTAATTCAAATAAGTATTTAATTCAAACAACTAATCAAATGTATCCGTATAATACGTTTCACAAAGAATATTGACTAATTTCTCAATAATGTTTTTTTTTCTGACATTTTCCATAGGCCCCTAGCACCCCCTTGAGGCCCCCTGGTTTACAGTTTGAAAGCGTTAAGACAAGTATAAACCATTAAGACAAGTATGTAACTTAATAAGTGGACAACAATGTAGCCCCTCACAGGCTGACACAGCAGGTCTGCACTTAATTTAAGGATGTTTAAGCTACCACACCTGATAAACCAATACTTCATTATATACACACCATCTAAAATACAGGGTGAAGTATAATTTATATATATATATATATATATATATATTTAAATACAAATAAAAAAGATGTTATGAAATTATGAATAATAATTTTATATACATAAAAACTAGGAAGCATTTACAAAAATAGACATTAAAAAAACGGATTTAGTTCTTACAATAAACCACAAGGGGATGGTAGAGGACCATTTAACTTTTCAAACGCTCCCCAAACTGACTGATCCCTTGTGTTACATAAGAATTCAGGTCAAAATTGTATACAGAAGCGAATTGTTTCTCCAACAAACTTTTCCAGCTACCTGTTTATGAAGTGCTACTGGCGTCAGCACACATAAAAATATAAAACAGTAGGACACTGAGAAATGTTTCAATACTATCATACTGACGCAGGGGACGTGAGCTCGATGGACAGAATGAGGGAACGAGAAAAACTCGGGAAAAGAAAGGACAGTGTTAGTCTTGTTCAGGACACACCACCTGTATGGGAAAAGTGACAATCAACTGTTTGGAAAATGGCAACAGGGAGGGAGTAGAATAAAGGGTGTCATCTCCCATGCACTCTTAAGAAGAGCTTGAATATGATATAATATATCTGAACACTGCATTTGCAGGCCTTATATCAGTATTGCAACTCATTTAAGATGGTGTCAGTGGTAAACACTTCACATGTGTTGAAAGACAGCAATGACACACCTAGACTCAACACATAAGCTTTTGTTAACTCTCCTGTGTGCACGTGCTAATGCTGTAATGACGCACACCTGGTCAGGAGACAGCTGAACAGACAGCTGTCCAATTACATTTGCTCAAAGGACTGTAATTTCATCACGGCTTGTTGTTTATGAATGCAAATATCCTAAAATTAAAGTTGACAGTCTGTATTTTACCCGAACAGTGAGGAAGTCAAAGACAGCTAATAGAAACCTCATGGTTGATTGTCCAAATCGATCGTTTAGATCTGAAACAAAAGCAAATGTTTTAGCTTTCAAAAAGGACTAAATGACTGCACTTTGTGTGAGTTTGAGTGCGTGTGCGAGTGTGTGTGTGTAGGCTACATAAACACTTATTCATCAATCCACTCAATAACCAATCCACGCTGCAATGAAGTTTCCACAACAACTCTTAATTAAATATGTACCATGAAGTATTAAAAAGATTATTTAGACTCATGTAAGTGAATTCATTAAAGCCCAAAGTATACTTCAGTTTTGATGCAAACAAACACACGCGCACAAGAAAGTTTCATCTTTGTCTGGTGTCTGCTATTTCTGTATAGAAGTTATGACCAATAAAAACGTACTTGTTTAAATTAGAATTGCCCACTGGTTCTGAGTGATAGGCTATGGAGAACACAGTGGACCATCAATATCTTGCACACTTTACTGGGATTTTATAATAGGCCTATTGCTCCAACAACAATTCTCAAGAGTCAGGTGACTGGTGAAAATGTACGTGACTACCCCATGTTTCTGAATATGCTTGGCTCTTTTCTATTATTGTATTATCATTTGATGAATCACTACTGCCACGTTCAATTAAAATACACAAAATCGCTTTTAATGACATTTCTGTATGCGGTTAATAGCACGTTAATTGCTTAAGGTAAAAAACACAGAAATTTGGGATTAAATATAATACTATAACTTTGATGAAAAGAAAAGAAGTTTGCGCATAAAGAACATGACAATGACATAAATACTCAAAAGTTAACTCATTTTTACTCCATTCAGTGTTAGTGAATTTGGTAAGTAAAGATGTTATAAATAAGAATGCTTATACAAAAGTAACACAACTGGTTATTGAACATAAAGGGATAAACAGACAATGTTTGAGGTCAAAAAGCCCATTAAATTACCATGATTCCCATTTCGGATCCTGTCCACCTTGGGTGGTTCAAACTTTGACCTGATGCTGAGGAACACCTGGGTCTCTCACAGAGTCATTTACCCACCAAGAAAGTGCTTTCTGGTTTTGTGTACAACCTGACTGGAATGTGGTGTTATTTTCAATAGAAATGGTCAAGTTTCTGCTGAAACTAGCGATGCTTCTTTTGAAAACAGAAGGGAAAACAGAGGAAGAAGAGCCAGAGTGAGCACACAATGACATTGACTGAGAATAGGATATCCCCTCCCCTCAACCAAAGACCCATCTGCCATTTTCTCTGTCTGCTGGGGGTCAGGGGTTTAAAAGGTCGTAGTTCGCAGACAGTGATCAATTTGTTTGCGTCACGATCATACAGTACAGAGCAAATGAACTCTATGCTTGCTTTATCTTTATACGCATATAAAACCTTATCAACCGTCTGTCTCTCTGATGTCACTAACTACAGGACAATCTGTCTGCCGCCCATGTCTCTGACAGAAAAGCCTGCGTACATGTTTAATCAAAGCTCACCACTAATTCTAACTCTGTCTCACAACCTAGAGCCGATCACCAGAATGTTTCTAAAGTAGAAGTTGAGCAACCAATCTGGAGAAGCCCTTCACTTTAGTCCTGGATGACCGGAAACGCTGCCAGTCACACATGCACAAACATAGACTTTCAGGCACTTCGCTCGCCTAGAACATCCAAATATTTTCACGGATCCATCCTTCTTTCATGTGATCTATGAGGCCTGAAGCGGGGCACCGGCAGGCCCCTGCTCTGTTGTCTTAACCCTGCCTAGAATATCCCAGCGTATTACTGCTCTCTTCATGTTTTCATTGGACATGTGGGTCGGTCAATGTGTAAAGAAGAGCTCAACGTCTTTGGAAAGTACTGAGAGCAATAAAAAAGTGAGGAGACGTGTTGAAAGAATGATATACATATTGTTGACGAATGGGAAATTTATAACTCATCCCCTAACATTAGGGTCAGAGAACATTATATTTTCAATATACTATATACAGATATCTATTTACCTTTTGGGAATAGCAACTTGTTAAGAATATAACCAAATTTAGTGAAATGTATGCTTAAAACAAGAAATCAAATCTTTAACCATTAAGATCAGAGTTTGATTAAGTTTGTGTCGATGACGGGAAGTTGCATTCCTACTCCACTTTAACATGTAAGAATGAGACTGATGTAAAGACAGAACAATCTATATAATGGAGCTCTCTAACTGTGAGGATTATTAAACACATGCACACAGACAGACACATATAGCCATTGTATTGATTTGTGCACATATGTAGGACGCTAGAGACTATGACACAGCTGGTGATATTCTGATGATAATGCAAAATACAAAGATAGAGAGAGGGAGACAGATTTCCAGAGTGCTGTTTAAAAGCCTGCCAAGTTAGACTGTGATTTTAAATTTGGCTGTAACCTACTGCATGAATATTCAAAGGACCATATGTACAGATTATGTGTGTGTGTGTGTGTGTGTGTGTGTGTGTGTGTGTGTGTGTGTGTGTGTGTGTGTGTGTGTGTGTGTGTGTGTGTGTGTGTGTGTGTTTTAAGGCACACCATATGCTTCATGACGCATGTATCAATACTGCATTTCCCGATCAATCAAACACACGCACACACAATCCCAGAGTACAATAACAACAATTAAAATATGCACTAAAAACAGATGCAATTCTAATTCACAATGCGTCTAACTGCACTATCTTTGATTTAAGAGCTATAGCAGAGAGGAAGATCTAATAAAACTATAAGATTTTAAATGTAAATCACACAAAGTATAATACCATAAACATTTGCCAAAATTGACAGCATTACAATTTAATTCTACTTTCTAAGGACTGGATACAGATAGCCATAGTTTTATGTTTATTTTTAAATGTATCCATCTAATAGTATTTATGGTAGAAACAAGTGTTGTGTCAACTTAGTTTTATTTTTCTATTTTTTTTATAAATCCATCTTTATACATTAAAATACATGTATATTCATATTTTAGCTACAGCTTGAAGCTTTATACATTTTAGTATGATATTACCAGAAATAAAAGCTGTGTCAAAAGCTATGTTTCCATTCAAAGTTGAGCATTTAACTTATGCGCAAAATTGGAATATTGCATAATACATAAGGCAGCATGTCCATCTCATTTGTTCAAAAGAACAAAATCATCACTTCCTGGGAAATTGACGCAAAATATCTAATAAAAATGAAAGTTTTTTCTTTATCATAAATTATCATAAAAATATCATAAATTGCGTCTCAGAGCGCACAGATGAAACACAATAAATGCTGTCCTTTTATCTTGTGTTCGGATGCTGGTGTTTGGGAAAGAAATCGTGTGAGACTCTTTTAGCATTTCACATCCACTATTTAGTCCACAAAGTCACGTAAATTTTAGGTTGCGCATCGAGGGATTATTCGGTAAACGTGTTTCCATTGTAGTTTTTCTTAACAGTTAAAAAATGTATCCACCTCAAAGGAGTCCATGCATTTTTTATGCGCATTTTTAGAATTTATGCGCCTCTTGCTGTTTCCATCCAGTGTTTTTTTAATGAAATATTCCAAAATGTGCATAAAAATACATAGATGGAAACATAGCTAGTGGCATCAAAAATTTTAAAACTCATGCCATAACTACAGTTATTATACAATAACTTAACAATAATATTATAGAATATACATATAAATATATATCCCATATATTCCAGAGTACTTTTCAAGAGAACAAGGGTATAGGGCCACCCATGAGCGCATTAGAGGAAAGACATGTGGCACACTTCTAGAGACACTGCTGATTTGTCTGGTGGTGAGATCTAGGCTTAAACTGTGTGTATCTGCAGGGGGGGTCAGGTTGGAGATGTATTATTATGTCATGACAGCTCTCATTGGCAAACTTGTGTTTGTGTGTGTTTTGGGGGAGGCAGGAGGTTAGCTGTGGGGGGCCTTAGGTGACTCCAAACTGCATGACAACAGACCTCTCATTGGCTGCATAGTAACTCTTTTAACCAATCATGCAGTCCCTTGAGTAGGGGGAAAAAAACAGATGCTTCGCATTGTGTGAAAGTGTACTCTCTCGAACTAAACGCGAGAGAGAGGTTTTGAGTTGTCGAGTTGAGTTTCCCAAAAGACGATTCATCTTTCTCAAGGTGCTGTGATGCGTTTCACAAAAGGAGATACGCAAAAGTTCAGAGATCATATTTGCATTTTAATAGAGCTTGAAATGCTCATTTACAAAAGCAAATCACCTTCACGGTTCTTCCACCCTTTAGATTTCCCTTCCCAAGGGTTCATTTTAGAAGCTTGCCTTGGAAACTTTGAAAACAATACGTCTGGGTACGGCTTACAGGAGCATGTCTGCCGTAGACAGATGTTCATTTCATAAGCTTGTGTCTCTCGCTCGGATGATGATATGTTTTTAGGTCAGGCTGAATAGACACTGTGCAAGAGCAGATAAAACTGATATCAGAGGGTTAGGAAAGATCAGTGTTAACCCTTTCAGTGTCCAGAAATCTCTTGTGTTTATGTGTAAACTATACTGTACACATTTTTAGCTATTAATTCATACATATAATGAGATTTTCAAACAAATATCAGGGTGAACTGGCATCAGCTGAAGTTGATATCAACTGCCCATATATCAAATTGAAAAAAGGAGGCTCATTAAAAGAATGAAAAGTAATTTTTGATTATTTCTTAGATTTTTTTTTTTTAAATAAAACGCTTTCACTGCTTATTAATATTTTAAAGAATAAATAAATAAATCACAATCATGCGTTGGATCCAAAAGTCATCTGATCAAAACTACTTTAAATTTCAGTTAATTTTACCTTTTTATGGCAAAGCAAGGTTCGTTCAGGTTGTAAATGTCATGTGGTGTGACTCCTGAAAAATTAATTATTAATTATTCATAACATTTGTTAAAAAATATACATATTTATAAAACTAAAAATGTGATGGTTGATTTGGTGGTTAAACCACATGATATTTGTTATTTATTATTTCAGTTTTGGAAATTATTGTTATGAGGTGATGAGGTCAGTGTACAGCACAGTATTCAGCAAGCAGACAAAGGGCCTATTCAGCTTGAAATTAAAGCTTGTACTGACACCTATCTGAACAAAACTCATCCCCACAACCAATATACTGTCTTTTACCTTGGATACAAACTATAAATAACTGTCAAATCACCCTGAGAATTTCAATAATAACACTGTCAAATTGGTTTGTCCCCTAAGAAAGGCTGTTTTCTCCCCATCCTGAAGGGAGTTTCAATTAGAAGAGTGTGTCTCTGTCTCAATCTAGATAAGTCACTGTGTTTCCATGTCAACCTGTCTCAGATCGAACCACCAGCTGACATGTTGATGATTAATGTTGTAGAGCCTTGGCTTGTTTGCTTGCACAGATGGAAAATGTGCCAAGTTTTAGGATGTTAAGTCCTGGTCATTGGCTGTTGCTGTTCTGGACTTGTGCACAGAGATTCAAACAAGTGGATTATTATTATTTTTTTTGATCTGGTACATTTACATGAACCATGCGAACAAAACAATTATGCTATAATAACATATAAGACCGCTTCCACATGCGCGGCAGTTTGTTTACACACAGTCTTGACAGAAACTGAGGGGTCAGTCTGTTCTGCTCCAGGAACCCCAGACAATCCACTTAAAATGAAGAGAGCGCAGGCCGTCCCTTCTCATCATGGTGTGGTAAAGTGAAGACAGACCCTCAAATCTCCACTGAGCTGTGCCAGTTTGGGGGGGGGGGGGGGGGGAATATAAAGCCGGTGTAATTGTATAATGCACTGAGTATGTGTCTGTTTATGTACAGACACAGAAGTAATCCAGTCTTTTGAGTGGATTAAATTGGATTGTCTGGAAACCTTCTTCCTTTTGCGCTCTGGTACACACACAAAAACTCACTTAAACATTTTGCTTAGCTATCTAAATAGAGAAATATAGATTTGATAGTTTTTATTTAAAAAAAAATAGTTTAAGCACTTGCATATATTTGTTTTATGATTTATAAGAATTATATGAATAAGTTCTACAAACTCTCTCTTTATATATATGTATAGTTTAATGTTTAGAATTAATCATAGAAAAAAATAAAACATGCACAGTATACAGTATATTTCTGACCTTTTTTCTAGGAATTTTGATTCTGATTTCTATTTCTAGGAATAAAAAAAAGGTATAATTTAAAACAAAAATCGAAAACAATTTAGAATCCCCAAAAACGACCGCAAATATAGTTGTCCCTATATACATATACTGTAACATAATATAGCTAAACATACATAAACACACATAAATATGTAGGCCTATATGCATAATAGAAAAAAATGATAGATTAAAATCCTTGCATTTATATACTTGTAACTTATGATTTATATGAACAAGTTCTACTAAATCTCGATACATAAAGAAAAAAATGATATATATAGAATATATATAAAACTTTATATATATATATATATATATATATATATATATATATATATATATATATATATATATATATATATATATATATACACTCACCTAAAGGATTATTAGGAACACCATACTAATACTGTGTTTGACCCCCTTTCGCCTTCAAAACTGCCTTAATTCTACGTGGCATTGATTCAACAAGGTGCTGAAAGCATTCTTTAGAAATGTTGGCTCATATTGATAGGATAGCATCTTGCAGTTGATGGAGATTTGTGGGATGCGCATCCAGGGCACGAAGCTCCCGTTCCACCACATCCCAAAGATGCTCTATTGGGTTGAGATCTGGTGACTGTGGGGGCCATTTTAGTACAGTGAACTCATTGCCATGTTCAAGAAACCAATTTGAAATGATTCGAGCTTTGTGACACGGTGCATTATCCTGCTGGCTTCACAAATGCTTTGCTGCATACCTCGGTTGTAACGAGTGGTTATTTCAGTCAAAGTTGCTCTTCTATCAGCTTGAATCAGTCGGCCCATTCTCCTCTGACCTCTAGCATCAACAAGGCATTTTCGCCCACAGGACTCCCGCATACTGGATGTTTTTACCTTTTCACACCATTCTTTGTAAACCCTAGAAATGGTTGTGCGTGAAAATCCCAGTAACTGAGCAGATTATGAAATACTCAGACTGGCCCGTCTGGCACCAACAACCATGCCACGCTCAAAATTGCTTAAATCACCTTTCTTTCCCATTCTGACATTCAGTTTGGAGTTCAGGAGATTGTCTTGACCAGGAACACACCCCTAAATGAATTGAAGCAACTGCCATGTGATTGGTTGATTAGATAAATGCATTAATGAGAAATTGAACAGGTGTTCCTAATAATCCTTTAGGTGAGTGTATATATATATATATATATATATATTCTTTATGTTCTTTTTACATATAATTACATACATATAGTTTACATCACACAAATATATTTATAAAAAAAAAACATTTTTTAAATGACCGCAAATATAGTTGACTCTCTACTACAAATTAATACATACATTTTTTATACTGAGCTTAAGGTATTTCCTCTTACACAAAACTTTCCATAGTTACATTTTTTTAGGTCGTTTATTAAGCCATTTTCCTTGTGTGGTCCCCACAGTGCAGGTAATATCAGGTTTTACTTTGGAGACATTTGGTCCCTTCAATTTAGGCATTAAGAGCAGACCCACACACAGTCTTCCTGTGGGTACATGAACATGTTTTAGTGTGTAGGCATCTTCCAGAGGTTATACACAACACATCATAACACACACTTTCAACCAGATGCTAGATCGCTCAAAGGAAAAAGAACAAAACTACACAAACAAGCTTCTCCTACCCATTACTCTCCCTATACTGCACATTATAAAGAAATGAATGTAGCTCTTTAGATTAATGTGTGTGTGTCTTATTTGCATCTGTTTGAAATATGCTGCTTCCTTTATGTGGCTTTGGCCTCCCACATCCTTCATTAGCTCTTTTATCATCCAGCAACTTAAATAAAGTCCCAGCCACACACCGAACATGTGTGGAGAGAAATACTTCTGACATAAGGAAAGAATTAAAACAAAAAGAAACAGTCAAAGACAACTAGATTATTGATCATCTTGCCAGAAAGTTTGCATGTACTTAGTTAGCCATCTCTCTCTCTCTCTCTCTCTCTCTCTCTCTCTCTCTCTCTCTCTCTCTCTCTCTCTCTCTCTCTCTCTCTCTCTCTCTCTCTCTCTCTCTCTCTCTCTCTCTCTCTCTCTCTCTCTCTCTCTCTCTCTCTCTCTCTCTCTCTCTCTCTCTCTCTCTCTCTCTCTCTCTCTCTCTCTCTCTCTCTCTCTCTCTCTCTCTCTCTCTCTCTCTCTCTCTCTCTCTCTCTCTCTCTCTCTCTCTCTCTCTCTCTCTCTCTCTCTCTCTCTCTCTCTCTCTCTCTCTCTCTCTCTCTCTCTCTCTCTCTCTGTGACTAACACTTCCTGGAAGACTTCACAAGTAGTTATTTTCCTGCTTACTGATTATCATAGCCACTAACTAGAAACACTCATTACAGACCAATGCAGTCCTCTGTAATTATGAAATACCTGTTTAGTTCAATGAGCAATGTGTATTATTTATGTAAGTGAGGGAGTATTACTGTGTGTTTTTTGTTTATGTTCTGAACGGAATACTACTGCACAGTTAACACTCTATACTGCCTACTATTTTTTTTACATGTATTATCATTGTAAAAAGTATTCTGTCAGATAATAAAAAAGATGAAAAAAATATTGTCATTTGACCAAGAAGAAAAAAACTAATAAACAAATTATTATTTCTGGTTCATTTATTACATTGGAAATTGAAGGCCATGTTGAGTGAAATGCATTATGGGATACAGAATGTTGCGTACTACACGTTTTGGCAGCAGATCATCTGTACATATAGTATACATACATACTGCGTCGTGAAGGTGAGTGGAAGAAAGAAAAAGGACAAATTATAATATGACTCTTCAGTACCTTAATTGTTTCTGGTGGGCAGATATGAGATTACATGGAGAGCAAATGGAGACTTCTGCTGAATCTCAGATATTAGTTACTCATTTAATCTCACATGAGTTTTTGCAAAAGAGAACAAAAAGGAAAGTGCTGTGCTATCCACTTTTTTCTCCTCTCTACACTCTTAAGGCCCGTTCACACCAAGGACTATAACTATGATTATAATAATGAAGATATCGTTATAAATATAAAAGAATAGCAGAGTCTACACCGCAACTATAACGAAAGTGACACGGAAAAAACAATATTGTTGCAATCACTTTCAGAATGATTTTTTTCCAGCTGAAATCGTCTGATTCAATTGTCTGATATACTGACACCAGATACATTTTTTGTTCTTTGCTTAGGGGTAAAAAGAAGTTGGAAATACCTTAATTTTTAAACGAACATCCATACGCCGTCCACGCTGCTGAGAGCGACGTTTAGGTGAATATGTAAATATGTGCTGTGCTTTTCCCTCTAAATAACAAAATAAACACACAACAAAAATGACAGCAGTGAGAAACAGCACAACGGAATAGAGGCTTTCAAGAGCATGCGTAAAAGTCACATCCTTTGGATTCTCCCGGCAAAAACAACCTGAGAGCTTCACATAAAAATCAGTCTACATACAGGCTTTCATAGACAACCTAAGAAGATGGGAAATGTCTCGTTTTTAATGGTCTTTAAAAGCTTTTCAAACATCGGCAATATTTAATACATGAACATTTTTACATATGGCCCCTTTAAGCAGCAGACAACAAAACTGCAGAGCACGCTTAGAATAAACAGTCCGCTGGTGTGAACACTAATATAGTTATCTTTATAGTTATCATTATTGGTGTGAATGGGCTTTTACTGTATGTCAACATGGACTCATTAAAGTCCATAACCCAAAGAATGTTAGGAGAAACATCTGAAGCAGAGTTGCTGCTTAAATAAAACCAACCGAGAGCCACAAAAATCTCTTGCTAGGCATCTAACATAAACAGGAGTCAATGGAATAACAAGTTTATTTGCATTAGCCATTAACCATTATCTGCTTTCCATGCATTGGCTCCTGTTTGCAGGCTTTTAAGTTATTATTCTCAGAGGTAACAGGTGCAAATACTGGTTTAGTGTTTAGCAGTGAACAGCTACTGTCTTCTGTAATGAGACAAATTCAATTAAAACACAGATGGTGTTATCAGCCACTGTCAAATCACAGTAATCTGCTGTGTGTCGGGCATCTATACTTTTAGAGGATTTGGAGGGACAGGTTTTCTGTATCTCTGATATTATGTGGTTGTGCATGTGTGGACTGAACATTATCAGCTGACCTAAATACTCATCACACAAATTTACAGAAAGATTATAAATATGCAAATGCATCTGATCACTGCATGAGTAATGAACAGCTAGTGGGCTGAAAAGAGTCACTGTTTGTCACTCCATATTGGTGTAACATTTTAATTATTCAAAAGGAAGGTTTATTTAAAGATAAAAATCTGTCACGATTACTCACCGTCATGTCGTCCCAAACGCGTATGACTTTTGTTCATCCATGGGACACAAAAGGAGGAATGTCAAACGTGTCGTCATTAAATGCTCATAAAACTGAATAAACTTCACTATGAGTCTTCTGAAGCAATACGACAATTTTGTGTGATGAACCAACCTACACCGACATTTTATTCACAATTTTACCCGCTTGTATGGAAGCTTGTTTCCGCAATGGAATAAAAATAAAAAAAGGTAATTGTGACTTTTTATTACACAATTCTGACAATTCAATTTCAATTCAAAGAGAGGAAAAGTCCAAATTATTTTTTTTTTTCATTCCATGGCACACATACACACACGAACATAAACACAAACACACACACACACACACACACACACACACACACACACACACACACAGAAAGCCGTTAAGTTAAGTTTAAGTTCTTTTGTGCAGCGACTGTGCTTTTAATTAAAATAAAAAAAATTCTCCTTTGGCTTTATTTTTCATCTCAATCTGGGAAACTGCTAAGACCCTGCTAAGTCAATTTTTAGCCAGTGAGTAAATGTAAACCCATGTTGTTTTTTTCCACCACATATTTTGCATATGCAAGTATATTTGAATAAGTGTAAACGCATGTGTCCGTGCATATGAATTTCAGCATGTTTGAGTTTGCACGTGTCACAGTGTGTGTGTTTGGCCTCCACAGTCCTTCATTAATGCAGAATTAACATGGACATGTTCCAAACATCCTGTCCCTAAGAACCGAGGTCACTGCGTTTATCTGAATTATTCAGTTCAAGAAAAAACACAAACAGATTACTATGTGCTGAATGCATCAAAAATAAGGAGGACAAGAAACGACTGTCCCTGGGGTGTCTATTGTGTACTGTAGCATTAAACGCGTAGTTTACCCAAAAATGTAAATTCTGTCATCATTTACTCACCCTCAAGTCTTGATTTTTGCACCAATGCCATAGAGGAACCATTTTTGGCTACCCAAAGAACCTTTCAGTGTAGTTTCTTATTATGAAGAACATTTAAAAAATCTAACGAACCTATCTATTCTTTTGCTCTGTCCAGATGTCTTTCTATGCCCGCACAGCCTTCCTGCATGGTATTTAATAAACGCATTCGACCCTGCCGCTGGTATGACCAGCTGCCCGTCTGTCCTCTATTTGTCTGCCTCCCACTTACTAGAATATTGATGTGTCCTGCTTTAGCCGCGTTTGATGTCAGCGTTTGTGCCATTGTTACATCATTGAGACGCGGCTGTCTACACTGCAACATCAGATAAGCCTGTGGAACAATACAGAAACTGGGAAAAAAGTATTTTTTGCCAATATTATGTAAGGTGTACCAAAAACTATGATTATGTAATTGGCTTAATCATACAGAAAGGTTTCTTTATTATAGATACAGATGAATCCCCTTCTCCGCCCACACACGCATATATATTTCCCTGTCATGTCAGTAAAGGGCAGCCTGTGCCAGGATTGTTACACAACTTACCCTGAGATGCATATGCGGTGAGGCAATTACACACACAATTTGTGGTGTATGAGGTTAGTATGACACACGCACAGCACACGCCATCAGCACAACTTAACTTTGGCCTTTAAGGCGTTATGGCTGGGCAGAAGAAAAAATAATGACAGAGAAACTGTATTTCAGAATGCCTCGCGCTCTTAAATGGGTCGAGTTAGACTGCGATTTAAGCAGGTGACACAACACTCGGCAGTAGTATAGATGCTGTCACTATCTACACCAAAGCATCTGAATCCGTCTATATGAAACTCTCCCACAGGAAAACCACCCACAGCTGCGCACACTGGCCTAGAAATAACTGATTAGACAATCAGTGTGTGTGTGTGTGTGTGTGTGTGTGTGTGTGTGTGTGTGTGTGTGTGTGTGTGTGTGTGTGTGTGTGTGTGTGTGTGTGTGTGTGTGTGTGTGTGTGTAAAATGCAAGATCGTGTTTTCAAAAATCAACTGACCTGTTTTCTTTCTTTTTTTTTATGTGGAATTTCTGTAATGGTGATGTAACTTCAGAATGGGTGCAGAAAAGCCTTTTGATTTGTCTACACAGCAGGAAATTCATAACACGATCTCTGCCATCCTACATCCCGTCTCTTGCATAACCGTATTGAACCGGTTGCCAAGGCAGCCGGACCTCCATCCATGTGTAACGCATCGTTGGGTCACTGAAGGCCTTTTTTTTAATCGCACGATTACACAAGAACGTTCTTGGGGAAAGGGATGGTTTAAGCTAGATAAGGGAATGTTTATGTGTATAGTTTAATTTGTCATAAATACTAAGTTTTACATCGGAATTGTGGTTCATGAATGTGGTAATAAAGCGTGTGTGTGTGGGCACTTCCGTGCTTGAGCCCTACTGATGCTATCTGTGCCATGTGATTCACAATGGAGTGTATTGTGTTATCTATTTTCCAAAGAAAATTTCAGCTTACAACAGTTTCGCCATCACAGATATATTTGGACTCTGTGTAACTGACTGGGATATTCAAATTAATTAACCAAGCATTAATACCATTGATCAGCCCTACCAAACGTGGATGTTTTTTCACTAAGAAACAAATACTGTTGTGTTATTTGATTGATATTGTGAAGCTGCTTTGATGCAATTTATATTGTGAAAAGCGCTATATAAATACACTTGACTTGACTTGACTTGACTTGACCTCTCAACCTAAGAAGATTACCTTTTAACCTCGGGGAAAAATTTGACTCACACTGAAATTAAATGCAAATTACTGTGCAACATGGAAACAATACATATAAAATATATAAATAATAATATACAAATAAATAATACTATTTAAAATACAATAAAATTATATCTTTTAAAATAAATAAATATAAATACGAGTAACAATTTTAACATCCAATCTTAATATTCCTAAAATAAAAAATGAATATTATTTCATCTTAATTTCATTATTAATCTTAATATTCAAGCATGATATTTAATTACTGTGCAACAAGGAACCCTTAAAGTCCCCCTGTAGTCAATAATTTTATCCCGTAAAACTCATCTTTGATCACCAAAATTACATATTTAAAAGTTTTTTCCTTGAAAAAAATCCTTGAATGGTGCAAATTAGCCCTGCCTCCACTCACTCACACCAGCTCAGAGATCCACTCGTTGACAATCACACGTTGATGTGATTGGTTACAAGGTAGTTTGTGACATCAGAAACACCAGTGATTTCAAACCGCGTTTTTGAGACTGTTTTTGGTTCACTGCAGTTTTAAGGAGAAAATACTCGGCAATGGTGCTGACTTATGAATTTGCACATGGTTAGATTAAAAACACCACATAGACATATAAACAACAATAAAAGCTTGATTTTCACCACAGGGGGACTTTTCACAAGGAAATGTGTACACTACTATAGGGGATAATAATAAAAACTGCTGAGTGAATATAATAAACGCTGATTCAGCTCGGTCCTATAATTAAAACAAGTTTTTTTTTTCAGGTCAAGACATTCAAGTCAGAGAATTTATGACCAAGGTCAATGTGATTGTGCATTAGTATTAAACCTGATTATTTAACCGCTACTTACTTGATGGAAAACAGGGCTAATGTGGCTTTAGATGTTTAATTCTCCTTTGTTGAAAATTCACTATTGTGTAACCAAAGGCCAAGCATCCAGCTAAGAAGGATGTCTGTGATCAGTTCCTCATGACTAAAACCAGGGCTATTAAGGTCAAAATCAGAAAAGGACTGTTTATTAGAGAGAGCAGCAGAGCACCACATCTACTTTTCCATGTTTTTACACAATTCTGGCAATTATTTATTTATATTTTGTCCTGTTGTTAACAAAGGAAAAAAGTATTACATCATTTTTATTTCTGATTAAACTTTACATAACCCTCAACAGTTTCTCAACCTGAAGCCTATTCAAAATTAAATGTGCCAAAATATTGTAATTAGTTCAACACTTAACTTTAAACCAGTTTTAACTGGAATAAATACGGCAACTGCTTCACTGCCTAACTGTCTATACCTGATCATCATGGAACTTCATAAGTGACTGGTTTGAATTGCTTTACATGCCAGCAACTCTGTATTTCCCTTACAACTGATTCCAATGAAGGGTGACGTTAGCATGTTTCTAAGCTAACCACACAAAACACTTTATTTGGATAGTCCACTTTAGACATTCTGCTAACTATAAGTAACTTTTTAACTACATGTCAATTAACTCTCATTAGAGTATTAGTGTACTGTCTGCTTAATATCTGCAAACACTTTATTTTGATGCTCCCGTAACAGACATTCCACTGACTACAAGTAACTTTGCAAGTACATGTCAACTTTTTCTACTAACCCAAACCCATCAGTCTACTAATTCTCTAATGACTTGTAGTTGACATGCAGTTGCAAAGTTACTTAGTAGAATGTCTAAAGTGGACCATCAAAATAAAGTATAACCCAACAAAATATGCATAAAAAAATACACAGCACACAAATATTCTTGCTGAAAAGAAAGAATTGTTAGTGTTTTGGGGCAATTTTCAGCTTGTCAGGCTGGGAGAACAACTGTTTTCCAGACAAACCAGCTAAACACCATCTTTGTAAGGCTGGGAGAATGCTTTAAACCAAATAAGATCAACTTAAACCAGTTAAGAACTAAACAACAACAACAAATACGTTTTTTTTTCAGCAGTAATTGGGTAAAATAGTCCATATTTAACTAAATGGAACTATAAAGAGATCATTTTCAGTACTGATATATGAAAATCATAAGTATTTATAATAAACAGTAATAAAATAATAAAATTCTAAAAAAATTCTCTCGCTTTGACAACTATCTTAAATTTGGTTTGTCACTGAATGTGTTGCAATGCATCCTTACATTTTATTTAAATCAAGCTGAAATAAAATTAAATACAAATATATATATATATATATATATATATATATATATATATATATATATATATATATATATATAAATTAAAACGTATTACACAAATTATAAATGTTGCCATTGCAACACTACTTGAATACAACTGAATAAAAATATATAGAAATAACAAAATCACACAAAATTATTAAAACTTTAAGAAATTAAAAACTGATGATATAAAAATAAAGGCTAAGTAAATATCTTTAATTTAAATCATATAAAAATAACACTGTTGCCTACAGTTTTAGAACAGTATTTGCAGTAAAAGACAAAAAAAATTAAAAATATTTGATGACCCTTGTGAAAGAACCATCCAAAATCTACATTCTACATTCTAGACTAAAACAGATCCTCAGTGTCTTGTGAAATAAGGAGGGTCCTACAGCCTTGTGAGATAAGACGAGATCAGCTTGAGGCCATATCACCAACACTTCCCCTTACTGTCTAAAATAACTGACTACCATGTTCTAACCTTGGTACAGGTGTTGCTACTCCCAGCCAATCCAGGTCCTGTCACAAGAGGTCAACTCATATACCGTTTTCCATTCAACAGACAGATTGATAAATGGACATCAACATTCCCTCAAAACGTCCTAAACTATGAATCGTCATTCAGGATAAAATCTAATCTTAACCATGGGCATGTGATGCATTGTTTTTGACAAGCAGAACAGTAAGGGAATGGATAAAGGGAATAGCTTCAGCCTTTTTCCTTCAGGTCAAACCTGTTTGGGACAATAATGTGACCCTGCAACATGTTTGAGAAAGTGCATCTACCTTGCCCTATATCTTTAGATAAAATTCTCAGCTCGTAGGGCATGTTTGGCTTGTAAATCCCCATGTGTATGTGTGTGTGCGTGCGTGCGTGCGTGCGTGCGTGCGTGCGTGCGTGCGTGTGTGCGTGCGCGCGTGTGTGTGTGTTAAAGTGGATGGTGGGGTGGGGTGATATTATGATTTACGGCTGTCAGAAAACTTCATCTAATCCGTGGACACTAATTCCTCCCCAGCACAGAATGTACTATACTTAGGGTTGCAGAACAAAGATCCTCTTCTTCCTGTCCAATATAAGGAACTACAGCTATGAAGAAAAAAAAGATGGAAAGAAAGACTTATTGCTCAATAGAACTGATCTCAAATTACACTGATTTGTTCCACCTTAGATTGTTTTGTATAAGACACAGTCACAAAATATTGCTGTCAGACATTTTCAGAGACACATATGCCATAAAATATAGAGGATATAGTGAAATACTTTTTACTACATGGGCTAGTTGTCACATTTTTTATACCAGAAAATATTTATTTTTCAAAATAAATTTCTGCATAGGCAAAAAACTTAAAGTCTCTGCTACAAAAAAGCAGAGCCTTATTTAAAAGAAATAAGTCCTAAAAAATAAACTTAATTAAAAAATAATTATGGGGCATGATGTCATTTACAATTATGTATTTTACAGATGCTTCTATCTAAATGTCAATATGGGGTGCATTTTCACAATGGGAGCCTGTCATTAAATAGCATATTATAGGATTTTCAGCTAAATTTAAATAGTAAAACATTTACAAAATACATATATCTCTCAGAGATTATGTAACTTTTAAAGCAAATAGGACTAGATGTTAAAATCTTATTTAAATGTCAACTAATTTAAGTAATTGTATAGGTTTTGAATTGTTTTAATTAAAATAGATTAATGTATTACAGTATATATATATATATATATATATATATATATATATATATATATATATATATAGGTCCTTCTCAAAAAATTAGCATATTGTGATAAAGTTCATTATTTTCCATAATGTAATGATAAAAATTAAACTTTCATATGTTTTAGATTCATTGCACACCAACTGAAATATTTCAGGCGTCTTATTTTTTTAATACTGATGATTTTGGCATACAGCTCATGAAAACACAAAATTCCTTTCTCAAAAAATTAGCATATCATGAAAAGGTTCTCTAAACGAGCTATTAACCTAATCATCTGAATCAACTAATTAACTCTAAACACCTGCAAAAGATTCCTGAGGCTTTTAAAAACTCCCAGCCTGTTTCATTACTCAAAACCGCAATCATGGGTAAGACTGCCTACCTGACTGCTGTCCAGAAGGCCATCATTGACACCCTCAAGCAAGAGGGTAAGACACAGAAAGACATTTCTGAACAAATAGGCTGTTCCCAGAGTGCTGTATCAAGACACCTCAGTGGGAAGTCTGTGGGAAGGAAAAAGTGTGGCAAAAAACGCTGCAACACGAGAAGAGGTGACCGGACCCTGAGGAAGATTGTGGAGAAGGACCGATTCCAGACCTTGGGGGACCTGCGGAAGCAGTGGACTGAGTCTGGAGTAGAAACATCCAGAGCCACCGTGCACAGGCGTGTGCAGGAAATGGGCAGCAGGTGCCGCATTCCCCAGGTCAAGCCACTTTTGAACCAGAAACAGCGCCAGAAGCGCCTGACCTGGGCTACAGAGAAGCAGCACTGGACTGTTGCTCAGTGGTTGCATGTCATTCAGAAATCAAGGTGCCAGAGTCTGGAGGAAGACTGGGGAGAAGGAAATGCCAAAATGCCTGAAGTCCAGTGTCAAGTACCCACAGTCAGTGACGGTCTGGGGTGCCATGTCAGCTGCTGGTGTTGGTCCACTGTGTTTTATTAAGGGCAGGGTCAATGCAGCTAGCTATCAGGAGATTTTGGAGCACTTCATGCTTCCACCTGCTGAAAAGCTTTATGGAGATGAAGATTTCATTTTTCAGCACGACCTGGCACCTGCTCACAGTGCCAAAACCACTGGTAAATGGTTTACTGACCATGGTATTACTGTGCTCAATTGGCCTGCCAACTCTCCTGACCTGAACCCCATAGAGAATCTGTGGGATGTTGTGAAGAGAAAGTTGAGAGACGCAAGACCTAACACTCTGGATGAGCTTAAGGCCGCTATCGAAGCATCCTGGGCCTCCATAACACCTCAGCAGTGCCACAGGCTGATTGCCTCCATGCCACGCCACATTGAAGCAGTCATTTCTGGAAAAGGATTCCCGACCAAGTATTGAGTGCATAACTGAACATAATTATTTGAAGGTTGACGGATGAATGGTCGGATGAAATATGCTAATTTTTTGAGACAGGAATTTTGTTTTCATGAGCTGTATGCCAAAATCATCAGTATTAAAACAATAAAAGACCTGAAATATTTCAGTTGTGTGCAATGAATCTAAAATATATGAACTTTTAATTTTTATCATTACATTATGGAAAATAATGAACTATCACAATATGCTAATTTTTTGAGAAGGACCTGTATATATATATATATATATATATTCCCACCAAACCAGTTCCTGCTAGTTAAAATAATCTCTGTACTCTATGATCTTTACAGATCTTCATCTACTAATACTCCACTCCCCACATTCTTGCTGTCAAACTAACCATACACTGACTGCGAATCAAGCGCACAGAAGTCAAGCTAAGCTATTTTTCCATTTGAAAAAGAACAGAGCGTTTTCTGGTATGTGTACTTTCCAAATACTGCGTCTACCTGACACCTGCTGTTCACCAAATTGATATTTTAAAGACCATACAAAATATAAATTGGGAGTTTTGTGACTTTTAGTACTTTAGCTTTAAAGAATATATTAGTTTACTCCTACAAGCTGACAAAATTAACTTTAAGTACAAGTTCGCATTTAAAATCTACACTCCAAAGCAACAGTACAGACCAAACAATATTGATGACACATCCTGAACTACAGATTGTTGTCCAATTAAATGCTTTCTGCAAATCAAATGCCCCACCCCAAATACATGACAGAAGCTAGCAGTAGAAATTTGCCAATCATGTTCATTGCTGTGAGAAACTGTTATTCAGTTTGTTTGTTTTTTGACAACAAAATCAAAGTATGGCTTTCCCTTTAATCGCATTGCTGTTTAGCTAAAACAATAACTCATGTGTCATTTTCTCACTCAGTTTCTCTCACCCTGGCCTTTTCAACACTTTCGACCTATCATGTAACCATATTTAAACCTTAATCACTTAGTCCTCTCATTAAAGATCAAGAACATGAGATTAGCATTAGCATTTTCAAGATACCATAGGTGGTTTTCACATTGAGTGCTCGTCCACTGGGGAGAATTATTTACACACACTATCACTTTAATCACAAATAGGCACAAAACATATACACATACATAGGGCAAGCAGACAAATGTACCCAACTCATCCATGTGTACATAATATGCACAAACATTGTTATTTTTGTCTATAGATTCTTCTCATAAATAAAGGCTCTTCCAAGTACATACTAATCAGCTGTTCCACCCAAGCTTAAAGAGGAGTATGTACTGTACAAAACAAAGAAAACACCATGATACTGTCACTAAATCTAAGACGAGAAGGTTGTGTTAGAATAAGATAGGATGATTCAGTTTGTTTTTCTGATTGTTAGCTGTGGTCACGCTGACTGCACAATCACCCTGTGAGAAAACAGTGTCAGTTCAAATAACACTAAATGTGTTCAGTTCACACATACAGTACACACACTACAAAGGGATTCTTGAAATGTCTCTGATGTTTCGTGATTGGGTGGTGGGGCATGAAGAGGATTTTTCCGACCCTGTTCATCACCCACAAAGATATGACAAAAAGCATTTCCAGTCCAACATGTCCACATGCTACGCCCATAGTAACCTCTGCCTTCCCCCAGCGGACACACGGCAAAAGAAAGAGGGTGTCAGACGGGCAGAAAAGACGGAGTCTCTGCAGACAGTGACCTAGTTTTGGTGCAGACATACACATAAGTGCAAGTTCAGTGGCTTATAAGCAATCCTTTACTCACTAAACGCTGACAGATATTAGTGGGGGACAACAAGGAATTTATTCAAGCAATGTAGGACGCATCATGTTTTAGATTTGCAGCTATTAAAGCTGAAATTTGTAAATGTTTAAAGACCCAAAAAAGCCTGACAAGCTCATATTTCCTGTCTTGATGTATATATCCTATTGAAGTTTGGGTGAGATATATCAAAGAAATTTTATTTAAACATTTTTTTTATCATGAATAGCAATTCATGATAGTCATCATTCAAAAGTGCACCTGATTAGACAAAAATCTGTGTAGTGCAGGATGAGTCATCAATATTTTACTCTTTTTTTTCCGGACATTTTAAATCGTTTATATTGGATTGAAAATAATTCATTTGTCAACGTTCATCACATACACTATATATTCATAAGTAGGCCTGTGTATACACTCAACTTAAATTTTGCCTTAAGGAGTCTTTAAATACTTTTTCGCAGTTTAATCTGGAGTCAGGTTGATTATTTACCAAAAAGTAAAGACTGTGGCATTACTAATGGCATGCGTTTTGGGGCAGGACTATTTGCTTTGTCTGAACCAATTTGTAGTTGTTTGGGAAACTGGTCTTTATTTTACGCCATTATTATTATTTTTATTGATATATTATTGTACACTTTACCTTTTTAACCTGAGCAAATATAGCACAAAAATATCCTAATTGGGTAAATCCATATTACTCAAAATTCATAACTCACAAAAAAAAAGACTGACAATAATGCAAGAATATTCTCATCCCGTTTCCCCTTAACCCCCACTTGCCTAATTCTCAATGGAAACCCTAGTCTATTGGGAAAGACACCTGTTTAAAAAGATCGACATTATGAATTACAGAACATCAAAGCCTCCAAATGCTGCTGCAAAGAAAGACCAGAGACAGAAAATGTGCCGTCTGCTCTGACTACACAATTCACATTTACTTAATTAACCAGTACAAGCCAAGGACACAAGGGTTTTCAGTGAACAGAAGCCGCTTTAAACCAGCTTAACAAATCACATTTATTGTTTTCTTGAAAAGGGTGTGCTTCACAAATGGCTGGACGTGTGGTATGGAACAAAAATACTGTCTGTGCATGTACTGAAGGACTCTATATTTATTCATAACTACTATATTTATTCATTATACATTCATACTCAAGAACTCGTGAAAACACACAAAAGTGCTAAGGATCTTCACTGAGAGTATTTGCATATGAAGCATATTTAGCATTTGCATACAGAAAATCATAGAATAAGTCACAACTATGTAGCAAAGTTTAATGAACTCCTCCATCAGCTACAGTGTGTGTGTGGGTGGGTGAGCGCATTGGGGTGTGTTTTGGGTGATGTTCAGTGTATGTCCTGAACAGGCTGCTGGGCTTCTGTTCAGCCTTCTGGGACAATGTGCGGACAAGCGTACTGAATCCATCTGCACTCATTCACTCTGTTTATCTGTCCCTCTTTCTTTAGAGAGTGTCTCTTTGTATAGTATATACAAGAAGGCTACATCACATGACCTCATCACATTGCATGATTATTTAATCGAGTGATGATTTATTCTGCAATTATGTGCAAAAATTCCAATATTTGGCACTCAGTTGCAATAATCAATAAAGCACTGTTTAAAATCAAAATAGGTGAAATTCTACTGGAAATGAAAGGTCAAGTTGAGTGCAATGCATTGTGGGATACATCATCCCAAGAGTCTGTTGTATGCATGTTTTTTTGTTGCCATTATAGGGTTTATGAATATTTTAAATTTGTTTTTATTTTATTTGCCTTACTTTATTTTTCAAATTTGCTTTGTGCTTTGGTCTCTTTATTATTTTCTTTTTCTTTTAAATATTTCCATTTAGTATTCATTCCTTTTTAGTTCAGTTTTAGTTTTAGTATTTTTTAATATTTGTTTCAGTTAGCTGCCAAGGTAACATTTTACAAAAATATTTAAGTTAAAAATTTTAACCTAATATTTAAACTGTATATTAATGACCGAAAATGATTTTTAATAGTTTTAGTTAATATCAAAAAACACTGGTTGAATACTTCCCATTTTAGCAAAAATTGTAGGTCACCCTGTTATTCACATACCAAAGCTCAGCATAATGTGCACAAAATACATACTATACACTGTAGCAATAGTAATCCCGACAGCCTCTGTCTCTCTCATTCTTCCTCCAGGTGGTCTGATCACCTGATGCTGCAATGGGCACTTCATCGCTACCTTCAGTGGAAAAGCCCGCCACGACCTTCAGACGCCCTCGCTGTAACCATGGCAGCAAGCGTTTAGTGCAGCTTGCTGCATACATTAGCATTCGCTAATGCTCACCCTCTCATCAAAACACATTGATTTTGTGCTGTGAATTAATACAAAACTCTCCATTAGATGCCAAGCCCTCTGCCCCAACAAACAGCATTTGAAATAGAGCCACTTATGAGGGAGGGAGAGGAAAAGAGAAAATGCAGAGCGTTATTTTGCAAACATGTCCATTTTGTTAAGATACAGTATTCTTTGTGGTTGAACAGGGTCTGTGACCACAGAAGCGAGTTTAACCCTCCAGTTACAGTCCTACTGAGACAACTCACATGTAAACTTGCAATTTAGCGTGATGTACTGTTGTTGTTGATGTTAAATGCCACACATGTAGCTTTGTCAAGAGTGCTTATTTGTACTACTGAGAGATTAGATGAGCGAACTGAAACTAGAAATCAGATGCGTTTCTCACAGGGTCACACAATCTCCATATACAAATATCCTCAGAAGTACACACAAAAGTACGCAAACAGAAAACTACCAAACATTGCTCCTCTTCCTGTAAACGTATACTGTAAGCGCATTCACGTGAAAGTCAAACAAAGAGAGCACATACATTTAAAAAAAGCGCAAATTGCATCATCCAAAGGGACAGTTCTTATTTTAAAGAATGTTTCCACTGTTTTTGTCCATATAATGAAAATCATTAGCGTCCAAAATAACTTTGGACACCATTGACTTTCATTGCATGGACAGAAAAAACAAAAAACACATAAACAGAGCAATTCCAAGAGGGTCCTCACACCATCGGTGCTCGGGCCCTAGAAAACACTCTGACATGGTCTCCATGAGGAAAGGGCTTAATAAACATTCTAAATAATGTGTACATCACAATGTAAAAAATCCAGAAATGTTTCTGTGAGGGTTTAACTGAGAGAAAATATCTTTAGCTCAGTATAAAAAAATAACTGGAGTCAATCGAAAGTCACACACTGGCATCTCCAAATACAAATATCATCAGAATTATGCACACAAGTGCGTAATTGTGCAAACACAAAACAACCAAACGTTGCTCCTCTTTCCGTAAACATGTACTGTAAATGCATTCATTGGAAAGTCAAACAAAGAGAGCACATTGATTAAAAAGATTGATACTGTACTTCCCCCCCAAAATAAAAACTCTTACCCATTTACTCATCCTACTTTCCTCTGCTAAACACAGAAAAATATATTTTAAAAGAATAGAAGATATTTTAAATGTTTCAACTGTTTTTCCCCTACAACAAAAGTCCATTGATTCTCAATGTATAGACAAAAAACGCTTGATCCCCAGAAGGAATTGGCCTAATAAACATACTAAATAAAACGTAAACGAAAATATAAAATGCAGAAATGTTGCAGTGAGGGTTAGATTTAGGTTTGAGGAATAGAAAATATTTTTGGCTCGGTATTAAAAAATTACAGAAGTCAATGGAAAGTCCCCACCATCATAGAAAGAGTGTGTGTGTGTGTGTGTGTGTGTGTGTGTGTGTGTGTGTGTGTGTGTGTGTGTGTGTGTGTGTGTGTGTGTGTGTGTGTGTGTGGTGTGTGTGTGTGTGTGTGTGGTGTGTGTGTGTGTGTGTGTGTGGTGTGTGTGTGTGTGTGGTGTGTGGTGTGTGTGTCTGTGTGTGTCTGTGTGTGTAAAGGGGGCGTCAGTCCAAACAGTCGATCTACTGTATGGCATTTCAGCAGCTTTTGTGCACGAGCCCATGTGTGGCTCAGATAAAAGGCATCCTCCTCACAAAGACTTAGATCAAGCTTTTGCACAAGCGGAGCTTTTCAAAAGTGCATCAGAGCGTAGGAGCAGAGAGAAGGGGAGGAGAGGATATGAACAGACAATGGAACTGACGTCAAAGCAAGCATAAAGGTGTTTGCTGTCCAAAGGTGTGTGTATGTGTGTTTGAAGCACACAGGTGGGAGTCAGTGCTGTCCATCATCCAGGGATCATTCAGGCAGCAGACAGTCCATATCTCTCAACAATTACAGTAAACACAGCAGAACATACAGATGCTTCACAAGCATGGAAATTACAGAGTGAACAGTAACCTTTTCATGAAAATTACAGCAAATTGTAATATATGTCCTGAGTCAACATATTTTGTTGATCCTGGGACAACATTCATAACCATATCCCTACCTCTAAACCTAACCCTACCCATTAGAAATCCCTAAAATCAGAGGGAAATGATAGCTGAAGAAGACTGATCCTGGTTGTAAGCCTTAACTTGACATAAACTGTAAACTTGTCCCTCATATCTGATTGGTTGATTGGAATGTTGTTCCAGGATCAACAAAGATGTTAATCCAGGAACATGTTGCACTTGATGAAATCATGTTCTGCCAAATGATCATTTCTGGAGATATCTACAGATGCTCTCGGGGGTAAAAACATACTCAAGATGATCCGGAATATCATGGGTACTGGCCATGAGACATCTAAATATTATTCCAAACTTAGTCAAATGGGCCAAAATATAAGCTCTATGGTTCAGATAATTTAGGGAACAAGATTTGGGATTCACATTTGAGGATTAAGAATGGGGGAGGATCACTGGGGATTTAAAATTAATGTCTAGACATATTAGAACATCTCATACAATTAAAAATTTTACACAGATTCTACTGGACACCTAGAAGGCTTTTTAAAGGGGGTTTTAAGGATAATCCTTAATGTTGGCGAAGCCAGAGAGAGGAGGGAAACCTATTTCATGTCTTATGGCAATGCTCAGCAGTCCAGTATTTTTGGAGAGAGATGCATGATTATGCCGACTCAGTATGATCTCTGTCCTAGTTTATACATTCTTGGTAACCCTCTGCCCTTAAGACATGTTTAAAAAACAATCACAGTGGATACAGAGCCAGTGGATGTTAAGCAGACGTGTGATTGTGAAAAGCTGGATATCTTCCGGAAGGCCTTCGATTTTTGAGTGGCTTTCGGAATTAGGGCGAGTGGCAGCCCTTGAAAAACTCCTATAGTCTCAATTAGATGATTGATATGTATTTTGATGAATGTGGAAAAATTGCTCATTTCTGTAATCCAGAGTAGTATCAAGCATGTGGCAAGACAAAAATAATGTCATTGCAAATATGATATGGCTCCTAGTTGTCACATTTTCAGTTTGCTTTTGCTCGTCTTGTTTTCTGTTTTAGTTTCATGGTCAGTCTTCTAGTTTGTCAATTAGTACTGTCATCACTGTCGTGGTTGTGTTTCCTCAGAGTTAGTCTCCTGGTTATTATTTTGATTCTTGAATTAAAGATTTATTTGGAGTATCTCCTTTGTCGTGCGCTTCATTACAGCCACCGACCGTGACAGAATGCAAGAAACAAAGACGCAACAATGGACTAAGCGGGTGATGTACTGTGCTCCATCTTTCAATATGGTCGTAATATTGAATCATACATATTGAGGAGTTCATACAGCACTGCCATCTGACTGTCTGGGGTGTGGTTTAGACCCACACTTACCAGCTGGAGATCCCAATATATCCCTTGAGCGGTATCTGGACTTGGTTCTGAGGTGGTGTGGCTAAACCATACACAGTCGGTGAGGTGGATTACGCCAATATCAACACCGCTTTGTCACAGCCAGCCCTATTGGTACCTACTATATTCATCTCCATACCGGTCTCAGAACTCCTCCCAGTAGCACCTGAGACGGCTCCGGGGTCTGCTCCAGTCCATGACTCCACTCCAGAGTCCACTTCTAAGTCCGTTTAAGTGAGTGATATCTCGGTGTCTGTTCCTGATAGTGGAATTCCAGAGTCTGTTCCAATGATTGAAATCTTTAAGTCCTTTCAGGGATTGAAATCTTCGAGTTCTTTCCAATGTGTGAAATTCCCGAGTTCATTCCAAAGACTGAAATCCCTGAGTCCATTCCAGGGATTGAAATCTTCGAGTTCTTTCCGGTGAGAGAAATTCCTGTGTCCGTTCCAGTGAGAAAAATTCCCGCTCCAACGATTACAGCATTAACAGTGCAAATGGTCACAATGCTTCCAGTGAGAGAAGTTCCCGAGTCAGTTCCAGTGAGAGAAGTTCCTTTGTCCGTTCCAGTGAGAGAAGCCCCTGAGTCTGCTTCAGTGTCAGCTCCTTGCCCCCGAGTCCGCTCAAATTTTTTGTTTGCAAATAAGAAAATCAATAAAATACAAATCATAAAAAAGAAAAGGGCTATCACAAAGTTGCCTATGATCTATAGAGGATAATATGAAAAATTATTATTTCTACACTGACATTGTGTTATGTTTTTGCATGTAAAACAGGAAATAATAATTATTTTATTTATTTATTTTATTTTAAATGGGTCTGTAAATTTCATCCAGGTATTATTAACTGGTTTTACTGTATTGTTATAAAAGTAGACTTTTTAAAAAAAATAAATGATATATTATTTAATTATTGGATTATATAATATTATTATTCAAATAATATATTTTAAAAAACAGGTTTCCTTAGATTCTCAGTTGATATGGAGAAATATAATTAGGCATATTAATTTATCTAATTTCTTCTTGCCTAGAGGACAACATGGCATAAAGCAGCGCAGCATAGCCCTCTCTCCCCTGGTGATGGTCTGAGTATGTCTGTCTGAATCAGACGCTGGAGATTATGTCTGTCTCTCGCCTGACTGTAGCACAACCATTAGTAATGTGTTTTGTGTGGTCTCTCCCACCACATCTGTCTGGACACACATCCATAAACAACCCTCCGACCCCATTCCCTAGGGGTTCATGATGGAACTGCTAGGGCTTTGAGAGATAGCGGTGCAAATGGCAAATTAAATAAAATACAGTAACAAAAGCATAATTAAAAAATAAACTATAAAAAACTAAACAGAATATAACACTACACTCTGATCTTATATACAAAATGAAATCTTTGTTTTTTTTAAATGTAGTCATTTTATTTATTAAAATGTTTCTCAACATTTCTTGAGATCTCAAAGTAAATAATTGAAATCACTGGGGTGGAAAACACTCAACCCTATACATTCACAGACTAGCTAAAGTGTCCCAGACTAGAATATAACTTATACATCCTTCATGAGGCCAGTCTTGCTGTTACAAGATGAACAAAACAACATTTAATATGCTCAGAATCTCACTTTAAATCACCTACACTAAGACATGATAAACCCAGAGCAGGCTGTGATCTGCCCCGCCAAGTATGTAGCGTGAGATGTGAGAGCTAGTATACAACTGCCATAAATAAAACAGTAAATGCTACACTGTTAAAGTTGCGCTTTGAATGTTTAGTATATTACAGGCAGAAATATAAAAGTGCACTCAGTATATTCAATATATATGTGTATAAGAGACTCATCATAATCTCAAAGCGAGAGCACTAGTATGTAGTTGTGAATAAATGCATGAAGTGTAATGCAACATACAAAATGTTACATGTACACTACACAGTACTGCAAGGCATTGCATGGGGGTTGCATCTGCTGCTGTTTTTAGAAAGCAGATCTGAATCAATGAGGAATCTGATGCAATGACAGGTATTTATCCAGTTTCCGTGTTAGTGTGTGAGTGTGTGGTTGTGTGTCACATTCTCATTAACACTTGAGACCCAGATGACATTGTTGTTGTGGGTTTAGTCATGGTAATTGCTTTAATTACTACACACACACAAACACACACACACACACACAGACAAGCAAAAGGAGAACAGGGCATTTGCAAAATGTCTGCCAGTGACATATTTGCCCAACGGATTAATGCAACTGATCAAAATGATTTACACACTTTAAAATAAAGGTTATAAAAGTATGCTTGCAGCAATGCCATAGAAGATCCATTTTTGGTTCCCCAAAGATACTTACAGTGAAAAGATCAGTTTAATAATCTCAAGAATCTTTTTCCATTATACAGTACCTTTTGTGCAATTCCATGTATGTTAATGGTTCCTAAATGATACATAGATGCCAATAAATAACCTTTATTTTTAAGAGTGTATGATGGTCTGTTACCATATAATTATTGTCAGAAATGTACTTTGTAATCGGTAACTGTTACAATGTTTTCATGACAAAGTTACTTGCTCTTAAAAGGACAGTATATAATCTGTTTTTTAGTATGACTTAACTGTGTTTAGGGGTTAGTAAGTTATTTTATTTTGGAAAGAAACAAACACTTTTATTTAGCAAGGATACATTCAATTAAAAAATTACAGTAAATATATTTATAATGGATATATGGGAAACGATTGACACGTTTTCTTGCTGTATGTTTATATCAATATTTATAAAGCTCATTGTGGTGATTGTTGGGATTATTTCAACATGCTTTGCCTGAACTTCGGTGATGAAATCCATTTACAGATCTGTTTAGCCATCAGCACATCTCCCCAAAGGTTCACAGCAATTACAACACAAATAACAAACCAACACACACCCACGTATCTATCAATCAAACACACACAGCAAAAAACACAGAGGGAAACATGGACGCTACTAGTACAGAGTCATCCATCACACATGCATGAATATCATTCAATCATGGTTCTCATACATCACACATGGACAAACGCTGGTCTAATGGAAATGGATGAAGACGGAGAAATCACATTGACCTTCACTTTTATATGTGAGCCTTAATGTATATATGCAGCACTGCTGAACACACAATGGGAAAATGTAATAACTCCATTACAATTCAGGGTTCAACCTTATTCTGACTGCCTATGAATTATTAAATATATCTGCCTTTAAGGACATAAAGGCAATAAATTACAGTGTTGTGTATTTTGTATATGCTATTTATGCAGTGCAGTCACATCTTTGATGTGTGCTGCTGAGTGTGTGTGATTCACATAGATGAGCGTTAAGGACATATGAAGGTGATTGAAGCATGTGCTCGTGTGAGATGAAGCGTACAGGCACATATGCTGTCCGTTTGTAATATGATATGATGATTTGGCTGTAAGAACAGTGTAAACTCCAGTAGCGTGTGACTTTCTACAGTCACCTGCTGTTGTTTCTGCACACCTGAATAACTAACTGGTTTGGCCCAAAGCTATTCAAAAACACACCGTGCCAATCTTTCTACTAACATCTAGCCTAGACCAATAAACTGCAGCGAACACACACACAAGACTAAAATTGTTATTTTATATTTAAGCTAATGATATTTTCCATCATCTAAAACTTTTTTCATCACAATTTGTAGATGTACAAAACACAATACATGTGTCAGAATAGTTATTTTACAAATGCAGTGATGATAACAGATGGCCACTATATGCCTTTACACACATCCACATCCCATTCTCAGTGATGCAATACAGCATTCAAACATACTTTGCATTCAATGTGTTCCACAATCCCACATACTATCACAGAAAGTGAACACACAGTTTGTTCTTTCACTGCAGTTCTACTCACATTAGGGAAATTGATACTGCCAATACATACACAACACAACACACTGCTGTGAGCAAGTAAGACATGCTGCTGCTGTACCTGAATTACTCGTAGCAGATCTATACAGGTGGAGCTGGGGAAGATGGAGGGTTTCTAAAAGCACGTTGCAACTGCTACAGCAAATGATGACCAGTATTTGAAAGTTGAGCAGCGAGCTCATTGGCTACTGATACAGCAGGAACCAATCAGCTGTGATTAGCTGTGTTTAGGTAACTTTTTAAACATTTTTCAAAGTAAAACAACATCAACAAAGCAATTTATTTTATGTATGAGTAATTTTTCCAAATAAGGATGTCCCCGAATGTCCCCAAAGGGACATTTTGTCAGATTTATCTCACTTATTGAGATAATGTTGGTAAAAGTATAGAAAAGCAGACTTTTCAGCCTCATTACTCCAGTCTTCGGTGTCACATGATCCTTCAGAAATCATTTGAATATGCTGATAAAGTGCTCAAGAAAAAAATATTATTATTATTAATGTTGAAAAGAGTTGCGCCGATTAATATTTTTGTGGAAACCATGATATTTTTCTTTTCAGGATTCTTTGATAGAAAGTTCAAGAGAACAACATTCTGCATACTATCACTTTTAATCAATTCAGTACATCATTGCTGAATACAAGTATTAATGTCTTTAAAAACAAATGACTTACCCTCCACAAACATTTGAACGTTAGTGTATGTACACATTATAAGCGGGAGGAAACAAAGGATTCTCTCAATATTGTAACTGTAGGAATGCAAGTACTGACTTTTAGTTAAAAGAGCAAATCGCCTTTTTGATAGTGTTAGTTTACTCTAGAATTTGCTTGCACATTAGTACACACACCTGAAAAAAATGTATAGTATGATTTATTGTTGTCAGATTAATAAAGATAATAATAATAATAATTGAAAGAATCTTGGCAAACAGCTTTTGAAAATTCTGTCGTCTCCATTCAAGTAAATGGAGATATAATTCTATGTCTATATCTTTACCAACTACATAGATGTGTAATTTTGCCACTTGATTATCTTGATAAGATAGAGGGTAAGATAGGTTTAGTATGCCTTCATGCAGAAGATGCCAAGTCAAGTGTGTTGTGTGAAAGAGCCAGAGTCTTCATATTTACAAAGACAGATAAAATTCAGATTTTTTTTTTACGGGGTGTTTACAGGGATTGCCTATTTCTGTACTTTCCATTTCTAAAACTGATCATGAGCACTCTCCTTACAAAAAGATAGATAAGCAAACAATAGCTGACAAACACACATAAGCAGTGAAGCAAAGCTCTAGCGAACACTCTCGTCAGGCATCATTCCAGCCGCCCTGGGGTCCTGAACACAGACGCATTCCCTGGAAACAAGAGCTGTCTACACATAGAAACACACAGGGAGTGTCTGCTAAAAAGACTAGCCTGCCCACACAAAAGAGCTCTGGTGGGCCGGGGGGCAGTGGACAGGCTTGTGCTTTGTTGCTGTCTGGCTGGGCAGGGGAAAGGGGAGATGAATGCCAGAATTTGCCCACTTTGTATGTGTGCACAGGGCTCTAGGGGTGGTCGCCACAGCAACAGGGCAATAGGACTCTTTTCTCTTCAGGAGATTGTTGTTGTTTGCTTTTCCCCTCCTTTTGAGCAGACCGCCGAAACTTTCCATTAGCTCAGCAAATAAACATATGTTAACCTTTACATTCTCCTCCTGTCTCTGCAGAGATACCGACCTGAGAAAATGCCATCATATTCACTGTTTGATCTTTTTTTGGTGTCGTAAATAGTTTTGATAATGTTACTTAACATGATGTTGAGCTGTTGAGTTTAACATAATTAGTACTTACTTTCACAACATGTTTGCAATGTTGAAAAAGCAAACTTTTGAAAATGGGTTTCAAAGTGCAAGTTTTTGAAAACGCTACATTTATCGTCTCTGAAAACGGGGACGTCATGTGCATGTGTATTACGTGTTCAATCTATAGGCGCGTAGTGTTTCTTTACAAAGTGACATCAGCAACTACTGTCCTGGCATGAATAATCCCGAGTTTTTAAGCGTTTTTTTGCAGATGCGTGTGAACGGGCTTAGTTACGACAAAAGAAAAAACGTTTCCATTTTTAGTACATTATTGTCGGGTAAACGTACCCTAAGTAAGACATCCTTTAATTTTTTATTTATTTTACATTCCTGGTTATTTAATAATAATACGTTTAATTTTTATTGCGCTTTACTCAAAGACGCTTTACAGCTATTGGTTTACATTAATAAAACAAACAAACAAGGTATATAGACAGGGTTACATAACTAGCACAAGAAATGAAGAAATGAATGGACAAGCAGATGCAAAGCAAGAGATGTGGTGATGAAGGGATGAAGAACTGGGAAAGTCTGTCAATGGGAAAAAGCAAAGAGTTTTGAGGGCCTGTTTGAAGGATGTGAAGGTGCGTTTGATGTGGTCGGGGAGGGCGTTCCAGAGGGTTGGTGCAGCAGCTGAGAAGGCTCTGTCGCCCCAGGTCCGGCACATAGTCCTGATGGTCTTGAGTGTGTCAGCACCAATGGACCTGAGGAGGCGGGCGTGAATGTGGCGGGTTAGTAGGACGGAGAGGTATGGAGGGGAGAGGTTATTAAGAGCTTTGTATGTGAGGAGAAGTATTTTGAAGTTGACTGGGAGCCAGTGAAGGTTTTAGAGGACAGGGGGGATATGATCACGGCGGAGGGTGGAGGTGAGAAGGCGGGGAGCCGAGTTCTGGACTTATTGAAGTTTATCGAGCTTTATTTGCATGTAAATGTAGCTATTTAGTAGAATGAGTTGTTTATGCATATTGTGTTGTCGGTACAGATTTGATATCTCGGTTTCCATCATCCAAGTTAAGGGTGTTTTAAAATGTAAGACAAGACAACATCACATTAGCTACAAAAGTGATGTTTGCATTACAGGAGTAGTGCAAGAGGACTAAAATCACTAAATACACAGTGAACAAATGTAGGACAGATCCATCTGTTTGCTAAGTCACTGATAAGGTAAACGTTAACATGTTCAAATATTACCGTTATGCAGATAAAATCTGTAGCCCACAGTAACCTCAACATTATGCAAAAGAAAAAATTAAAATGCTCCTGAAGTCATCCAAATTGTGCTATTTTGCAAAAAAAAATTATAATAATAATAATTCCACTTTTTTTTAGTTAATGTGGTGTCTGTGCTCTAGCACTGATGAAAGGCTAGAAACACCTAAAGTGAGGTAAGGAAAAAGTGAGCAGATGGAGGCAAAGAGCCAGAACACCATTTCACCATTTACAGATCTAATGCACTTAGCCTGCTAATGACAGCCACTGAAAGCCAAGGCAGCGTTCTCTCATCTCTCATAACATAATAATCACTCTCCGAATACTCTGACCTCTGTGTGGCTGTTACTATTTCACACATGAGATGACGCAAACGCAGCTATTTTAAAACCCAGACTGAAAGAAGGCTGAATGAGAGAGAGGGCCTTGTGGGTTCTGCCGTTCTGATGAGGGATTTTGTTTCAGGGTTGAGTGTTTCTTCACTTCTGGAGAACTTGTTTATTACTGTTCAAAGGTTTGGAGTCCGGAAGATAAAATAAATGAATACTCTTATTCAGCAAGGATGCATTCATTTGATCAAAAGTGACTGTAAACATTAACAATGCTACAAGGATTATTTCAAATGAATGCTGTTCTTTTGAACTTTCTTTTCATCACAGAATCCCAATGTTTTCAACATTGATAATAATAAGAGTGTTTCTTGAGCACCAAATCAGCATTTCTGAAGGATCATGTGACACTGAAGACTGGAGTAAAGATGCTGAAAATTCAGCTTTGCCATCCAAAGAATAAATGACAGTAAAAATATATTTAAATAAAAAAACGCTCATTTTAAATTGTAATAATATTTCCCAGTATTACTGTTTTTACTTGGGATAAAATAAATGCAGCCTTAGTGAGTAGAAGAGACTTATTACAAAAACATTATAATAAAAAACATATACACAATGTTTTTTTAAAAGAAACCTCTTATGCTCACCAACAATTTTTATTATTACTGTAAATAATTACTGTATTACTGTAAAACAAACAAAACTAAGCACTTGAGTAGTGATAAATTAACAGATTTGAATGAATAGTGAGTCACATGTCATGTGAGATGTACTAGTTTCTCCTGTATCAGGATGTTTCATCATTTCACGTTTCATGTTTCATTCGAGGCGTGTCTGGGCATGTCATGTGCCCTCGAGGTGAGGAATACAGGGGAGTTTCTGCTGTCAATTATTATGAGATGCTCAACCAATAGGAAACCTGGGAGGTTTTGTTATCGCTATTGAACGTCATAAAAAAAGCCCCTTGCTTCCCTGTGCCGAGAATCAAAGAGAAAGCAAAAAAGGAGCAACTGACTGGCAATCATTTAGGAGGGCATGTTACAATAGGTGCAAGTTAAAGCAGAAAGAGACGGGTAATAATCCCTGAACTTAGTATGTAAAACCCCAACGTCTAAATAGCATAGAAAGAAATACCTAAAAGAAAGTGGAAGTTTTGCATGATTCACTTTCACATCAATCAGGATGTTTAAGGTTCTGGTAAATATATTTTCTCTTTGTTGTTTCAAGGTGACCAAACTGTGAATATACAAATTGTGTATATACAAACTAGACAATATAATTGGTCACACTTTACAATAAGGTCTCATTTTTTTACATTAGTTAATGCATTAGTTAACATCAATAAGCAATACATTTTTAAAGCATCTATAAATCTTTCTTAACGTTAGTAAGTAATATTGTAATAAAAATATTGTTCTTAGCTTGATCATGTTAGCTCACAGTGCATTCATGTTAACAAATGCAACTTTTGATGTCAAAAATGTCTTAGTAAATGTTGAAATTAACATTGAATAATATTAATTATTACCAATAACAAATGAAACCTTATTGTAAACTGTTATATAACATCAAGTGACAAGTGTGCATCCAGTTACTTCACTGATTTGTTATATTGTGCAATTCAACTAAATGAAATGGAAAATAATGTGCAAAACTTAAACAAGTATAGCATGGATCTAATGTAATAAACTTAAGATAAAGCAAAACTGGTAAGAAATAACTTAGAGGCCTTTTATGGGGCGATGGATGGATGGAAGTCTACAAGTGTTTTTCAAGTAGCTAAGTAAACACTGCTTTTTTCAGTTATCCAAGATTGAGGACATTTCATGTCCAATATGTAGGAAAAACCCAACCAGCACAAATGTGTAATAATAGATGCACAGATTTTTTTCATGGGGTGCATATGGGAAATCTGAGACAGACCGGTAGACTGAGAAGCATGTTAGATGTTGGCATCTGTTCTCGCTTATATATCTTTGCCTGTAAACGCGCCTGCATCTTGTGCATAAGTGCTGCAGAAACTATTCTTTGTGGCTCCTATCATGGAAACATCTCATTACACCTGAGAACTGATTATCAGATTATCACAAGCAAGTGAAGCTTTGGGCTGTTGCTATAGAAACGGTGCTAAAATGGCATCAGTATCCATGGATTTCTTGGCTAATTCTCTGCACCCCGCGCTCAATCTCAGTGGCTGTTCACAATACCTCAATCTTGGTTACGTGATATATTTTTTGGAAAGAGCAAAGAAGCCTGTTTAGTAATACTTAATACAAACTGTTGAATGATTCCCAAGTCAAACATTAACCACATGCCACCGACCCAATGTGACAAAAAAGTCCCAGATATTTTTGGTACGTGGGGGCCAAAATGTTGTGTTTTTACTCCTTTTGGCCTGACTTTAGATCAAACAAAAAGCTAAAACTGGAACTAAGGGGTCTCAGGTGTTCTAGATAGAAATTTCCTTCATTAATAAAATAAATGAGCAAACTTCAGATTGCTGAAATGACATGATACTGTGTGAAATCAATGCTTAATTATGTCATGCTTGCCCATTCTCTTCCAATGCCCTTCTCTCTCTTATTTACTCTCTCTTTCTCTTTTTCTTTGTCCTCATACTGTATATAGTGGTGCATCAAAGATCTCCAGATCAGTAATATCGAATGAATGCCTCTGATCAGTTTCTCTCTCACTATGAGCAAAAGAAACCCTTTCACAGGCCACCCTTCTGAGGCTCAGAGGGGATCAGGAGCTTGATAAATCTCTGAACGTATGAGAGACACAATTGATGTTTCTCAGGTGATGAGCCTGGGAACCAGAAGGTTTTAGACCACAGTGAAAACTCAAGCAATGAATAGCTTAAAATAAAGCTCTGTTATTCTAACAGGTCCAGATCTAGATTTTTTTTTTTAATTCGATAACAGTTCATTGTGACCACAGGTTGTAAAACTATAAAAAGGACAAAAAACACAACAAAAGCACTGTAAATGTAGTGCATATAACTAGTACGCTATATTCAAGTCTTCCAGAGTTTTGTGTGACAAACAGACCCTAATTTAAGCAACTATTGACTGAAAATGGACGGATTGAATGGATTTTACGATGCTTTTATGGTGATTTTGTCATTTTCTTTTTCACAAAACTGTTCACTATGAAATTACTTTGGTGCTCAAAAACATGTAAGTGTTACTTAATATTACAACTTAATATAACAATTTAATGTGTAGTATTAACTTCTTTAACCCTTAAAAGCATACCTCACCTTCCTCCTTATTCATTTTTTTAAGTTAAGCATCAACCTTCTTAGTATTCCTCAATCAATTCATTAGCAATATATAAAAAATATATACAATTATAAAAGAATGCCTTTCCCATTCATTTTTGTAATAATTGTATAGGGTCGCTAATGACCCCAGTTTAGTAACAGTTTATTTTTCTGCACAACAATAATTGAATCTTTCATGACTGAATAAGTGAATTTCACCTTTATTCCACATGGTCTGATACACAATGATAAAGTGACATTTCAACTCGTAGTTACCGCAGGTAGAAAACAAAAGAATAGGAAGAATCATCAGCAAAAATTGAAATGGCTCAGCGATTTAATGCAGAGCAAGTACTGAACTCTATCTAATATAAGTGTCACTGTAATTTGATGGTGGATCTGGTGAAGAAGCTTTCAGCGATCAAAATATTGATTTTGAAGGAATTGGAAATGATAGTTTCGAGAACATGTTTGAGATGGCGAATATGAGCCAGATGCTTAAAGTACTGTTATAAAACATCTGCACAAACTGAACCCTTCCAAGCTTCAAAAGGTAACAAAATATGATTTATTTTAAATCGGATAAATAAAATTTTGTGGAGAATGTGCGGCTGTCAATTCAAACACAGATTCTACTTTTTGGAAGTATGATCAACAAAACAATTTTCACCGGAAAATGTCATCTGAACCACTAAGTAACATCCACTTTTGTTCTGACCAAATAAGAGGGAAAAAAGCATTGCAGTAAATCGTGCTGATTTAACGATCGCTTATCATATCACGTCAAACTGTGCAAATTATACTTTGTTCTCAAATTGTTAATGTTAACAACATCAGCATTGCGTGACAACATTTAATGCCCTTCTGGAATTTATCCTTGTTTTTGCATGGGCCCGGTTGCAGTCTCTTTTTTTGAAGTCTTTTGCATTTTACAACAGGTGAATCTCCAGTTGTCACTGGTGATTGCCGTTTGAACCTTTCTGGATCTGCCATCAAATTGATAAGTTTAATTATATCAAGTGTTGTGAGAAAAGGCTATAAATCTCCACCTCCAACATCCTCACACGCAATATAGCCTACTAGCCGAGACATCTTCTTTATGTGTACAGAAGTGACGTAATGACGCAAAGACATGTTCGAATTTCCCGCGGAAATCCACGAATACCACTGGAATTAAAAACATTATTACAACCGTTCTGAATCGAGCTATGGCAAGCAGATAGTTTTGAACACTGGCTGGTTATGTACTTGCTCAAAAATCATTTTGGATGATTTTTAACCCCAAAAGTTACAGACTGCAGCTTTAAAATCAGTTTATGCTAACACGACACAAAACTTCAGCTTGGTTTCTCTGTTTGCGACTGTTCTTTCAGCTTTCAGAAAAGCCGTGGCAAAACCATGGCAACAGAAGCCCCTGATTGTGAGTCACAGGGATTGTTGCAGTGAATGTCACAATGCCGCTTGTGCAATCTCGAAAGGGTGAGAGAGCACATTCCTTACTTCTGCATGAAAAGCGGGATGAGGGCGAGAACGACACGTAGGGCCCGGGCACAAACTGCAAAAAACACCACAGCACGTTTACTGCAGTAATATTTACAATAAGGTTCAGCCTGCTAGCATTAGCTAATGCAAGAGCTAAGATGAAAAAACAATACACAATACTTTTAAAGAATTTATAATTCTTATTATAGTTAGTTAATGTTTACACAAACCATATATATATAAATAAACAAATGTACATTAATATAATTATAGCACTATAGTATATTTATATATCACCATTAATATAAGTAAATAAATGTTCATTGTTAGTTCCTTTCTAATGCCGTAACTAGTCCAAAATAAGACCTTTTAATAACATTTTATACTCCTTACATGTGACTGCAAACATCTTAACTATTTCCAACAAAGTTCTTAACTATATATTTTTTTACAAATATCATGAATTATTAATTACTGTAATAAATATATGATATTTTTGGCGAGTCGCACCACGTGACATTTCATAAGATGAAACAACCTTACTAAGCTTTATTTTCTATTTTATTTATTTATTTATTGCATGCTGGTTGCACAACAGGACTGATTTGGTGGAGTTTGTTAAATAATAATATGACCTTTTTCTATAAAAAAAAACATTTGATTGTTTATTTGGACAAATGAAATTCCTCCATTGTGTAGAATTTCTTTCACCCTTCTGTCATTTTAATTAAACTTCCTGTCAGCTCTGGCCAATTCAAATTGATAAAATGAATACATTTTAAAACTTACAAATATTTGTGTATTGAAATTAGAGCTGTCAATCAAGATGCAAGCTACTACAATACATCCTCCGATATTGATATCACACAACACTGATAATGAATCTGTTTAAGTATTTGTTGGTAAGATTATGAGCATTATATTTAAATATACAGTATATTTTTTTTTGTGTGTGTGTGTGTGTGTGTGTGTGTGTGTGTGTGTGTGTGTGTGTGTGTGTGTGTGTGTGTGTGTGTGTGTGTGTGTGTGTGTGTGTGTGTGTGTATCTGTTGTTTGCAGTCAGGTAACCACTTTATCACTCATGGTGGAAAAACTAGACAGTTCTCCCACAACCTCCCACATCTTGGAGTCTTGGTAGAAGTGAACCATTAAACGTGCTCTAAAAGGCAAGTTAACACACTCACACACCTCACTGAATGCTCCAGAGGATCCACTCATCTAGAATCTCAGGCATGCGGTCCATAAACGAGAGCAAAACTGAATATAACCATCATAAAAACAAGTACGGACTGCGGGACTAGACAGAAGGAGAGTGGAAAAACAACAGCTTTGCCATGAAGGAGGAGAAGGAACGTGTGTGTGAGAGAGAGATTTACAGGGGTCTGTCAGTACCAAAAGGGATTTCACTCATCGTCTGGAAAGGAAAACTAGGCCAGGAAGAGTAAAATGGTATGAAGAATTACATAAGGAGTGTGTCCAACTCGTGTATACATGTGACTGCATATAGAAGACTAGAAATGAACCCTGACTGAAAACAAACACATTCAGGGTGTATCACAAACTGGCGTGAACACACATGCACCCCGTCAACACACACATTTCAGTCTTCACCCACTTTTTACACTCGAATCATATCATGCCACTTGCGGTCCAAAAGTCTGTGATCAGATCACTAATAAAAATGCTTTTTTTATATACAAAACTGTACATAAATAATATTGGAGTCGGTGACAAATTAGAGTGTCTACGATACATGAAATGCAAATATTATTTTTTTTCTTTTTAATAAACATGTATTCATGTTGTTAAAACATTTATACCATTTTTAAGAAAGGTTTAAATGACTCAAATATTATTATTACATGAATCTCTTTATGTTTTTGGTGAGCCGCACCACATGACATTTTACATGAACATAAACTATCCCCCAAAAAAGTAAAATTATCTGATATTTTAAGAGACCTTGACACACAGTCATGAGGGTCTGAAGCATCCTTTCTATATTATTTCCTGTTTTTTGTTTTGCTTTGTTTTGTTTTGCATGACGGTTGCACAACATGACTTCGATCTGGTGGACAAAAGTTTTTCAAATATTAATAAGCATGTCTTGTCTTACCTAAAGTTACTTTTAAAAATAATGTTCTAAAATATTGCGTTACTCCCTAAAAAAGTAACTAATAGCGTCACTTTAGTTACTTTTTATGTAAAGAAATGTGTTACATTACTTTTTCTCGCCTGGGCTGGGCTTGCTTGTTTGTTTCTTAAAGGGATAATTCACCCAAAAATGAAAATTCTGTCATCATTTACTCACCCTCATGTTGTTCCAAACCAAAAGAGTTTCTCTCTTCTGCTGAACAAAAAATAAGTTAGAAAGAAATTTTACGTCAAACTTTTTTTAACGAAAATGTTACGAAAGAAACATCAACTGTTACCAACATTTTTTTAAATATCGTATGTATAAATAAGTGTGTATATATATATATATATATATATATATATTTATGTGTTTGTTTGTATGTTCTCTCAATGAGCCCAATGATCCAATGACAAATGTATTTTTCCATATTGACCTGCTCACGTTATTCCTGCTGATTCGTAGCAGGTTATAAGCCTTGAATATCCCGATCTCCCACGCATGTAATGTGCTCTTCACTGCAGTAATCGCTGCACATTAGAGCAATCAGTCCTGGTCGCTATGGAAGCTATTACCTTCACAGCTGCCCAGGCGTGTATAGATGTTATGAACCAAAGAGGATCGGCAATAGATGTGGTTTGTGCACATTTGCGACAACGCTCTCACCGTTTACCTCGTACAGCCTACACGGTCTTTTATTTCACTGCATCTAGCACCTTTCCTACAAATTTGTTTGTGTAAATTCATTCAAATAATATCTGTACTGGGATTCATTACAGCTTTGCACAAATGCTGTTTATATGAGGCTGCGCTGCGCTTGCAGGGTGAATTAATTGAACCGTCTGAGTAAATTAGTTACTAATCGGTCTCAGAGGCATGAAAATGCCCCATGTTACTCATTGATAACAGCGAGCTGCTTTTCTGGGTCAAGGCTGCTTGGCTGAGGGGAAAAAAAGCAGTCTGAATCTGAAATTTGACATTTAGAGGAATCGAATGATGTGCTAACTTACAAAACAACACAGTTTTTGTCTCGATATATAACCGCAGAGGAAGAGTGTTGTGCATTTCATGATAAGAACTAAATATTAGTGCTGTCAAACTGAAAAACAAGCTATTCCTGGTTTTCAGGAAGGAATTATTGAGAAAAAGCAATACAAATTGAGCTCTCAAAAGACAATTTTGTCTTGCTCCTTAGCTTAAAGTGGACATCTGTTTTAAACAAGCAAAGGGAAGTGTTAGTGTGCATGCAGTTTTGTTGTGATAAGGTTCAGCCTAAACACTTGAAGACGGTTTCGCACAATGCTGCAAGGTTGCAGCATAAAGCACATCTTCCATTGCGGTCGTTCTCTCTTTTTCTGTCATTCAGCTGTCTCAGGTCTGCGGTAAGCTGTTCAACAGAAAACAGGAAACAGCTGAAGAGCATTCGCGACTTCTCAGAAAACGCAAACATGTGCAGTTGTTTGCAATCGAAGGGCTTTAAATTTACCACGTGCTTAGCTTACGGTCGTGCTCGTTCTTTATCACATTCCCCGTCTGATATGTCATAACACTTATCAAACTAATAAAGATTCTTATTAGTTCCATAGTAGAACAAATTGTGGTTAAAAAAAAACAGGCTTGACTGTTTAGCCCGAACATGTCAAGGGATGTTTATCAAGGGTTTGGCCTTCCTAAAACTACTCGTTCCACACCAGGCCAAAGTACAGCAAATCCACACAATACATCTTTTAAACGCAGATCGTAAACAAGATCACCATGCCATTTTTGAGCCAGTGACAAAAATAACAGCAGATTTTCAACTACATATGAGTCACAAGAAACCTGTCACGATCATATTTCAGCCAAAAACTTTTGCTTAAAGAGGATTAAAGCCTATTTTTAAGGCCATTAAAAGTATTTGCATTTTTACATTATTATATGAAAATGATCAATATTATGTCTGTAAATATTGTCCGCCGCAATTGTCATTACCGTAATGCAAAAAATATATATTTTTAATTACCGCAAAGCAAACAAATTAAAGCTTTATCTTTATCCTAAAAAATCTTGATAGTTCCATCAAAAGATATTCAATAATCAGAAAAGAATCGTATTGCAGATGCATCACAGTAATGAGAATCTGGAGGAAAATAAATAAGGTCATAATAGAAAAAATAAGACTTGGACATGTTTCCATGAGATTTGCTTACATGTGTGTGAGAGAGTGAGAATGTGTAGGTGTTTTCATACATGTCTGCTGTTGCTGTGATGTATTAGTTGCTGGTTATAATTCCCCTTCTCTGAGTCAGCAGTTAACCACATATACCACAGGCCAGAGACCTTTCTGAGAGACAGAGAAACAGAGAGCGAGAGGCCTGTAAAAAAGCTATTCGAAGCATTCGGCTCGCTGTAAAAGCAGGAACATACATTCCATAACAGAAAAAGAGTGAAAACGAGGTGAAAGATCGGCAAAAGAGATCAATGTCTCAACCCAAATGTCTTCGTAATAGAATTTGTCTCTCTTTTGCTTTTAATGCCAACGGCATTAGTCCTGCATTAACTCTACAAACTTCTTTCCAATCCTAAAACTGTTTCTGGTTTAAATTAAATTGTGAATGTAGATTGTCAATGTAGACTCAGACTTTTAAACACCATAACACAAATTATAGACAAACTAAAATATATCAGTAGGAAAGAAGAGACATCTCCACTGGTGACCCTTGCTATCAGCTCCCTGGTCTTCAGCAAGAGTAACAACTTTAACACTAATGATAAGATAAATGTAAAAACAACAGATAACAGGCGTTTTCCTGACCCTCACTTTATAAACTACTGTGCACATAAACATATAAAAACATACATGGCAAAAAAAACTTGTTTAGAAAGCCAAAGGTATGCTGGAGCTTTCAAAGCAGAAATCATATTATCAGATCAGATCATAATATTATGTAAGGGTTAGCTAATGCCCGACGAGGTGTCCGTTGTAAGGTTTTAATGGACGACGGCGAGGTGTAAACCGGCCGACGCGCAGCGGAGCATACCATGGTCACTTGCCAAATAAAACATTTTTAAAACATTAGTTTATATTTTAATTAGGCTAAATCTCTAGTTTTTACAAATAATAACTTGCCTGACGGTTTATTTAGCAACCGGAGATATTTATAGTCCGCTCAGCTTGTAGAACCCTTCAGGTTCAAAAATGCATTTTTTTTTCATGAAACACAAAGGTAGGCATAGTTTTTTTTTTTATTACACATAAAACAATTAATCAAACAACAATCAAACAAGCTGTACTCTCCTCCTGCCTTGGTTGTCTGGACAGCTGCGTAAAACTCCCGCAGGGTCTCATTCAGAGCAGCAGCGGTGTAATTTTCAAAGCTGGAGTCCATTTCTTTTTGAACAATAAAGTCTCTGAGTGTATTTACTGTCCATTTAGTTTTTTTTTTCGTGTTGATCTCATCTTTTTCGTCTTCTATTTGATTCAATTCACCCGATGTTATCTCTTTGTGTCGTTTCTCCGTTTTATTTACATTTTTTCTTTCTTCAGCAGCATACCAGTCGTCAAAGTTGTCATATTCTCCATAAATGTTAAAAGAAATAACGAAGTCGCTCATTGTTGTATTAGTTTGTATTGTATTAGTGTATTGTACTTTGACTGCCTGTTGCTATGGTTACTCACAGCTGTTGTAAGCAGCGCATTTATTTATTAATTTCGAACGGCAAACAGTCATTTTCACCAGAACTCCTTTACTAGGTGTCCTCTATCAATTTTTAACGGACACCCTGCAGCCAATCAGAATCGAGTATCCACCCAGACCATGGTATAAGTATAATTAATAAAAAAGAATTTTCCCATCGTGTAAGTTCTACAGAAACTATTCAGTCTGTTGTTTCTGTAAGAAAGACGCACACACACAGAGAGAGAGAGAGAGAGAGAGAGAGAGAGAGAGAGAGAGAGAGAGAGAGAGAGAAAGCAACCAGGTGAGTCTCTCCCACAGTGAAAGAGAGACTGCAGTTTCCTTCCAGCTGCTTTCACTCAGGTCCTCTTTGTTGTGGTCCAGTGCTGCAGAAGAAGAACGAGAGGGTGGTTGAGTGCCGAAAGGCAGAAGTGAGAAGAAAGAGGAACAAACCAAGGCCACACAGTGTGAAGGAACACACACTTAAAGCAAATCCAGAGATATGTTTTTACTGTGCGGTCTTGCATCTAAACACAATCTCAAGCTCTGCCAGATTCCGTGTGTTTGTGATGTTGTTTACCGCATGCATGCATACTTCCCAGGAAAACCGTATGCTCAAGCGTCTTGGTCTTGGACTTTTAGCAGAGTAGGAAACAAGCACGACAACTCTGAACTGGCAAGGCCTGCAAGTAAATAGATGTATTGGACCTGTTTTGAGTCACATGACATGCACAGCTACAGAATTGATGTCCCGCTTCAAACGCTCCAGCTGCTTTCCAAGTGATCAAATATCTAAAGGACAGACGAACAGGTATTCGGGTCCTTTCATTTTCTTTTTTGTTATACTCTCTTTCCATTCTCTGTCTTTGTCCATTGAGTCGAAATACCCTCCATTTCAGACCGCTACCAGGCAGAAAACAGAATCTTGGAGAGTGAGCCACTTTTATTTTTTTTAGTGGAGTCAGCGATTTGACAGCACCCACAATCCCTTGTGTAGTGATTACTTGATATGCTCTTGCTAGAGAACTTTATCTTTGCAAACCTGCATGTCAGCAAACACAAAATAAATTCATGTACTTGATGTAAGTTTAAGCTTAATGTAAGAATATTACTCAGTGAAACAAAGCTACATATAATAGAGAAAGCTATGCATTAGCATTCCTTTTTATCTATGTTAGCTGCTCAGCTAGCGCAACACACCTGGATGTGTTTTTAATCTTTTCTCATTGTCCCTCTTTTCTACATCTAGGGTTTTGATCCGTAAATGACTACAGAATCACAGGAAAATAACTAATTAGCAGATTAGTACTACAAGGACACATTGTGCAAACGCTAGTGATGTCAAAATGCAGTAGCCATGGGAAAATCCAAAACATAAATCCAATTGAACATTTTTAAGACCCAACTGGGGGGGGGGGGGGGTACTGATAAAATATCCTCTGTACTATAATGAAACACTGGCAATATGGTAAGGAAGATAATAGCAATATAGCTAATAGCTACCATATTGTAAGTATTTAATTATAGTACAGAGGATATTTTGGTGATGTTGTAGTTACAGCACCTAAGCAAGGGCTAACTGCTAACTCGCTGAAGCTTGAACCCTAGGGCCAAAGGCCTGTTCACACCAAGAATAATAAAGATAAATATAACAATAACAATATTATCATCCACATCAACAGACTATAACTTTCTATTTATTATAGGCAAGTGCTGCATTGTCGTCTGCCACTAAATGTGAAATTTCTTTAAGGTCTGGTGGATTCTGAATGAAAAAACGCGAATGATTCCGATGATATCTTTCGTCTGTCGTTACACTGTAAAAAGTGATCAGATGACTTAACTTAAAAAAGTGAGGAAACCCATTCTGTTAAAATTATTAAGTAAATAAACTTCATGCGTAATTGAAAAATGTATGGTTAAAGTTTACAGCATTTATAGTTATAGCACATAAGAACAGCCAAATGCTTTTCCACGTATTAATGAGTTACAGATTAATGAGTAACAGTGATCATTTATAATTAACTTTAAGCTGGTTAATGTTGGTTGAGTCTATTATTTTCAAAACGCAGCAGTACTAGAATAATGCTCTCTTCTAACGTCCATACAGACTTCCTTTCTTTGTCCTAATAGAGGAAAAACTCAAAGCAGGTCAGTGATATCAGGGCCTGGTTACTAATAACGTCTGGCATATTTGTCTAAAATGGCCGAACTGGAGCGGCGTATATCAGCATACTCTGGTCTGTGATACAAAACTGTCCCATCCCCGTGCTGTTATACTAAATTACGTCCAAGAAGACAAAGAATTACCAAATGAAAGCATATTTTAGAGTGTTTTGATAAATAATAAGACCAGGTCCACGGGAAAACATTGCCAAGATAGGAAATCTTTTATTACAGAGAAAAAAACTTTTCTTCCAAAATATAGAAATCTGTACAACTTCCGCACAATCAATTTACATGAACTGTACAAATTTACAGCAGTTCATCACAACATACCCAAGAATGAGGAAAATAATGAACACAAGAGATGTACAGACGGGAAAAATCACAAGATACAGACAGCTTTATCTTGGGTTGCTCAGAATTTTTTCTTTTTTGTTTTAATTTAAAAAAAAGAAAAAAAAGAAAAGAGGGGAAAAAAACAAACACGGAAAGTCTATCAGCACAGAGCATGGAAACTGATTTATATATTACCAAAACAACTTTGGTCCTCTCCAACACTCCTAACACAAATGGCTTTGCTTATGAAAGAGGAATTCATGTTAAAATATGAAATACAAAAAGGAACACGTCTACACACAGCAAAATATCAATTATTGGCACTTCCCATATGTATGGTTATGTACTTAGTCTACCATATGTTGTACAATAACAATACATTCTACAAATATGGAACCACCTCAGATGCGAAAGTGGCAATAACGCAAATCACTTCTGAAATGACCAACAAAATTCCCAACCGAATCATTCCCTTCTGTTTTTCACATCTTAACATCCATAAGGGTTTCAATGAATGTCTGTGGCCTGAGCTTGGCAATACATTCCAATCGAGACGCTTCGGCCTCAAAGTCACATAACTTCAATGTTTAACCTATTAGTGCATTTCGTGTGCTCTTGCCTCCGAGTATACTAGAGTTTAGACTCACAACGATACTTAAAACTTGTGCGCAAACATTTACCGAACTGAAACGGAGAATAGAAACAGTTTGCTGATGTTATTTCAGTGGAGGCGGGGGAGGGGGAAAGAAGCTTGTAATAGTTTAAAAGCTGCAGATCTAAAAAACACTTCAATTGTCTGTTCCAATTTGGTTGAGATCACCAGAATGTGGTTAAAAAGCTTCAACGGTAAAACCATCAGGCAAAGGGGGCCACGTGTCAGATTTCAAAGCATTCAAAGGGGTGGGATGGCGAATTGCGTCCGAATATTAGGGTTCGACTCATGCTTAAAATGTCAATTTGATTTAAAAACAGACTTTCCACCGGTCTAAGATAATGGCTGGACCAAAACGAGACAGAAAGGGACGGCAGTGCATCGACAACCCGGCGTTACCCATGGTCCTCGAGGGTCAAAAGTATTAGCACACATAGGACTCATCATCAGCACCCTGTCTCGGCAGTTTAACGGCTAAGGCAAGAGCAGTTTGTCGCACACATAAACTCACGCAAAGCCTGCAACCCGCTTATTTCCACCAACTTACACCAATGTAAACAGAATCAGCCAGAGACCAGGAGCATCCCGTATTAGCATCTCTTCCCGTCCCGACTCGGCCCTGTTCGTAAGGCTCAGTGGGGTTTGGAGTGCGCTTGGTGTGTGTGTGTGTGTGCTGGCGTAAAAACTCTCCACCAGGCTGCGAGAAGGGGGCCGGAGAGGATTGTAGCTGCCCTGATGTGAGGGTCCTACCCCCTCCTTCGACCAGCCGACAGAGGGAGGTGATATGTTTTGACCGCGCACTCCTAGTTAAGACTGAGACAGGTGACGCCTGTTTGGAAAGTGCGTCGGGACACCCTCCGTAACAACCGAGCACCACTGTACCCTGTGATTCTGCGAGGAGATGGGAACATTGGTCCGTTTTTCGACGCCCTTTATTGTTGGCCATGTACTGGCCCTAAATTAAGTCCTAGTGATTGACAACTAATCTCGAACAGCCTGAATCACTCAAACGAAAGGATAAAATTGGCTAGAGAGAACAACCTGGGATTGAAATGTCTCCCTCAGCTTTGAAAATATTGCAACCACGTCACCCTTTGCAGAGCACAAGCAGAGAAAGCGATTTACGACAACTGAATGAGGAGGTGCGCGATGGAATGCAGCTGGGTCAAATCGTAACGTCATCCCACACAGTCTAAAATGTCAAAGTGCATTCAACGTCCTTTCTAAACCAGGCAGAAAGTAAAGACCACATCTGCTCCAAGTAAAAAAAAAAAATTAAAAAAAACTTTGCTACATCTTTCATTTTGGTATGACAAGGGGCTTAAATAAATCAAATGTTTTGTCATTGTTGGATTTTTCTTGAGTTTTTTTTCTCTTTTTTGTTAGAAATTACATTCATCCAGGAGGGAGCCCCTAGAAAAAGCTACAAGCATGAGAACCTTTGCATCACAGTGCCATTGACGGCTAGAGTGGGTAACAGTATGACACAGGTATTCCATCGCGGCAGTGAACAGGATGGAGGCGGTTTGAAACTGGTTCACATCGACCTGAAGCCCAAAAGGAGCTGCGAGTGTGTGCCAGACACCGAGAAAAGAGAAAAAAGTACCGCTTTGTGGTCCAAAAAAATGAGGTTTTTAGAAAAAAAAAAAAAAAAGAAAAAAAAAAGAGGCTCGTAGCGGCTACTCAGGTCTGGCACGGCTTCCCGAAGATCTGGGCTTCAGCTCGACGGCAAACGGAGAGATGATGAAATAGGATTCTGAGTGCAATTCCTAAACATTTTAGAGGGAGTTTGTGTTTATGCGATAACATAAACCGTGAAAGCGAAAGTGCAAAGTCAACATCGACAGACGATGGCAGAAAAAGCCCCCTCTGTGAGCTGGGGGGGCGGGCGATGTTTCAGGTCTTCATTAGCTGCCCCAGGGTCAAGCCTCTGGTAGATCCAACACAATAACAGAACAGACAACCAAACGAGTGAAAATAAAACCTACGAGGTTTCCATCACCTGGACGATAGGACACATCCTGTTTTTTTTTCTTCTTCTTCTCCTTTCTCTCTTTTTATTTCTTAAAAATTATTTCTGTGAACCGTTTAGCTGGACACAGTCATCATCAAGGGTTTAGCAGGGCTGGTGCGACCCATAACCATTAGTTCCTCCTTGCAGCTGATGCGACTGTCCACCATCGGGGATACCTGGGCGACAGAGGAGGAGGGGTGGCCGTTTCCAGTGGTAACACCGGGGTTTCCGTTGGTAATTGGGAGGGACTCGTAGAGCACGCAGATTGAGCCGTCCTCTCCGATGCGGTAGGACACCTCAAATGGGTCGACCCACAATGTGAGCTCACTAGGGAGCAGCAGGTAGAGTTGCTGGATGCTCAGGCCAATGCGCTGACCGGCCTGTCCCACCAGAGGGTCCATCTTGTGGTTGATGCGTATGCAGCGATAACCAGAACCCTTGTTGGGACGATCTGGGAACCAGTGGTGTTTGTATTGCTCTGTAGGAGAGAGACAGAAGAGGTGGTTATGTAATCATCCATTTATAAACTAATAAATAAAAAGCAATGGTAAACAAAGCAATGAACAAAAAAATGAATTTACTGAAATGTTGTGTAAGATTTGTTCTGTGGAACTTGCTAATTATTTATTCAACTGTAAACTGTACAGACATTAAAACTATAGCCGATAAGTCATCAAAGGGAATTATTAAGTTAGTAAATCTATTAAATGAAGTATTCGTAAATTATAAATATTACTTATGATGTATATGAAAGGCATTTATTTTAAGATCTGCTACAAATTCTGCTTATTAAATTATAATATATATAATTATTGAAGAATAATATCACACAAATTATTCATTCAATTCATTTGGGGTAGCATATCAAAACTCAGGCTGATAATTTGATACCAATTGTTTTTGTGTTAGAAAAGATTTTTATTTGTGAGATTTTCTATTAAAAAGTAAAAAAGTTGCATTAGGCAAGTGTTTTTAAAGAACACTATTCATTTTAAGCGAGTGCTGCATAGAATTTTAGGTGGAAATGAACATGCATTTTTAATGCATTTTAAATTACCATTATCACCCAATAATATTCAGGTAATATTACTAATATTGGCCGAAAACCTATATAGGCTAGTCCCAATATATTGTGCATTCCTAAGCTTAGTAGACACTAAGACAATGGTTAATGGTTAGTTTTTTTTTGTTTTGTACACTTTACTAAGTTCCAGAATTTTCTTTTATAGTTTGAAATCTTTCAATTCCAACATTTTCAATAATAAAAAAAATTATTAATTTTCAGAGTCTTTAATGCATGTGTTATTCTAGCAACAACAACAAAACAAATATTATATGGAAAAGGACTTACAGATGTATATATTTAGAAACAAAAAGAAAATCAACTTGGTTATTCTGGAGTAATACTTATCCCTACCCATAATAAATTGAACTAACACTATTAAAAAACACGCATTCTGCAATATGATAGTTTGGCCTTGTCAGGCAGCGAATGTAGCCACAAAAAGATGGGCGAGTCTAGAAAGGATGTTTTTCACAGTGTGAAATGATTGTTGGTATAACCCAGATAAACAACCATTAACCATCTGTGTCCAAAGCCTACGTGACGGAGAGAGAGAGGGCCATTTCATTGCTCAATCCCCTTTTCGCCTGTCACAAAGTCACAAAGTCTTCAAACACAACGAGAGCAAAAGGCTGAAGTCCTGGCAGAGCAGCTGGAGGGGGAGAGACTCTCCTCTTAAAGACAAAGTGTCCCATCTAAACAACCTGATTTCATCAAACACCAGGGCTTCAAATGGATCAGCTCTGCTTTTTGCTAGTAGATGACGTTTTTGTCCATTTCTTTTGAGCGAATTCATTTCGATGTCCTATAATACGTGCGAGTAAGCTATGTTCAGAAGTGAGGCTAAACATAAAATCATGACTTCTAATGTTCAGTCACCACCTACACAAAGGACTTGTTTTTCAAAAAAGAAAAAGACTTTTCGCAATTGCATTTTCTTTCCCTTCTGGCTCGGTGTATTGCGTGACAGGTGGAGAACAGAAGACGGAGGGATGGGTCTCAAGCCTCTTTGTGCGGCTCTAAAATAAGCCAGGCCCCAAAGGCCACCTGTAGACTTGGGTTAGATAATGACGCCTGTGTACCGTCTGTGACGTGCCGTCCCATTCTACTAAAAGCCCTGTACACAATGATCAATGCAAATCAACCCACTCAACTCTGGATGGAACCCAAACTGCAACAATGCTCGTACTACACGTACAAAATATTTAACTAAGTGAAAACGTTGCTCATCAACATGAAGATAACCTTTGGACCGTGTGGTGGCTGTATTAGGGAGTTTTATTTGTGAGACAAGGCTTTCTGTAAGATTGGGAATTAGGACAAAGCCGTGACGAACGTGTATTTAGTGATGTGATTAGGGAACAATAAGCAGAGACAGATTTTCAGATATATTTTACATGACACAACACCTGTCTTTTTCAACCTGGCAATCCTTTCTTATACACACACATTTTAACTGTGTGGAGAAGGAACTAACCCACTTTTTCTACCCTATGGGGATTATGAGGAGTCTTTGTTCCATTGTGTGGACATATGCTGGGTTGAGACAGCCGAGAAGGGAAGGAAAGAGAAAATCTAAACATTATGAATTCCTCTGTAACAGTAATATGTGATGAGCAACTAGCCCCAAAACCCCCACACTAGCCTCGCTTCCTCCATCGACGGCCATTTTGTCTGACTGGGGCCAAAACATTAGTTGTTTACCTAAAGAGCATTTAGAGACTGCCTTTTCCCAAAACGAGGAAAATAAAACAAAAGAGTATTAAAATACTAAATAAAAAATATTTATATAAATACACAGCTTACTTTAAACATTTAGTTCCCCATCTGACTGCAAACACGTGTATTTGTGTATAACCTAAAATAACTTCTATTATGATTATAGTAATGCCATGTTGGTAAATGTTATGTTTGATTGCCATTTCAACTGCAAACCAAATTTTTTCTATTGTATTGTTTTTGTCTTATGAGTCAGAATGAACGGTTAAACAAAATCCTGTTCCGTTAAAAAAAAAAACAGGAAAAAGATGGGTGGTAAAACAAAATGGGGAAAGGACAACAACGTTAAAATAACAGATATTATTTTTTATGGCTAACAATAAACAATAATAATTGTTATTCTACTGTCTTTACACCTTTTTTCTTTTACTTGATCAAATTTTTTTAGGAAAACTAACATAAATTGTAAAGAATTGTAATGCAGTTAAAACTTTCGATTTACAAACAAGTCCAGTTGAACAAAACAGACGATTCAACTTGTTGTCAGAACGCTGTGTAATCAAATGTTTATTATAACGAAACACAGGCACAGTGTGTTTTATACATGTATCAGTGTGCAAAAGAGATGAAACATTAACCCTACATTTCATATCTCCTCCAGTCTTGCTGTGCATTACGTAATTTACAGCCAACAGCATATGGCAAGCCATTGTAACATTTATTCCTTAAAACTAACTAGTATCGTTTTATTATAATAAATTTGATAGATATTACTAATTTTATAGATATTGTTTAATTACTACCCAGTAATCTGATATAAATGAGAACTTTTCCTCAATCTCACTCATTAAATTAACTAGCAAAGATTCTCCATAAAATTTAATGGCACAAATCTAGTTTGTTACCAATAACAAAAGAATAATCATTTTATAGTGACTAGGGCTTGTGACTAGCAGTATTCATATGTACTAGTATGTAATAGACATTACTCACTACTGGAATTATTAGTTACAAATGAAAGGTTTACTAGCCAATATTTAAGTACTTACTAGTGAGATACGATTCACTATTTGATTGCGTTCTAGTAATTAAAAAATAGGCCACGTAATTTTAACAAAAACATACATATTAGTTTAATGGAATAAACGTTACTCGGCTTGCCATATGATGTCTAAAGAACCCAATGCACCCATTTTATGAAGTACACAAATAGTCCGTCGATAAACTGAGCTATTCGTTACGATTTCCTCTATACACACACACACGTTTATCAACATGTATATCTTTTGTCCTTTTATGTCTTTATTTGGGTCTCGTTTTCGCCTGTTTATGTTCGTGCGCAAAGCGTCCGAGCGCTTCCGCCTATGTGGCCAAAGCACATAAATTAACTGATAAACAAAGAGATCGATGTTTTCCACATTTTTCACAAACAAACGACGCATCAATAGAACGTGGATATAATGAAGTTCATTTCCGTGTGTAGAGAATGATACTTAACTTACCTGCCAGGATGTCCTGTAGGGTCTGGTTGAATGTCTGGAGCTGTCTGTCGTTCACATGTCCTTTAATCCGCAGGAATCTCGACAGAAACCCGACGGCGGCGTTTATTTCTGGCTTCATCGTTCCTCGGGCACAGAGGGTATGCATTGAGAGGCTCTTTGCACTGTATGGCCAATGCGCTTTTGTTTCCGTTTGCAAAATGATCCTTGTTTTTCGAGTGTTTTAGTTCTCTGATGCCTATGCTGAGCATTTATTTGTCGATGAAGGAAAAACTCGGAGAGTGCTACGTGTTCCAGGACGGTACAGTGCTTCGACTGAGGTTGTTTTGTCCGAATAAACACATAGAGGTGGGCACCACCCTCCTCTGTCACGGTCCTCCAGAAGAGTAGACCGTGATGAAAGCGAGCAGCGCTTATGTAATGCCCCCTCCACCACCAGCAACAACAGCAACAACAACCAGCCAATCACCGCGCTTAGACGAGGTGACGTATACGCGGAGGAGTGGGCTCAATACGTCACAACTCTAGAAATAAACAGAGCATGTGAAAAAAGCGCTGGATGGAGGCTTTTAACCCCTTCCTCTTAACCACAACATAACAGACTTGAATTTGATGTACAAAATTGGTATACATAACCTACATATAATAACGGCTCAGACTGACATTTAAGAGAGGTGTGCATGCTTTAGCATTTATTAGTAACTTCTGCAGTGATATGATATTTGGAATTCCCCACTCACTTCAAAGGGGAAGACCCAGTGTACTAGTCTTTTAAAATGGACACGTACATCCTACACAACCACAAGTTTTCTGACCAAACTGTAGGTGTTTTAAGGAAGTCTCTTTCTGCCTCTGAGGGGGGGAGGTTTAAAATAATAGGCTATATAAAGTCCTATTGTGAGATATAGTCACAATTACTTTATTTTTCGTTTACTTGAGACAGAAACAGGCTTCTAATTAGCTAGTTGTTACTGTCTGCACACAAAGCTTACACAGTTACGTGTGTGTGTGTGTGTGTGTGTGTGTGTGTGTGTCCATACATGAATGTATACACACACACACGCGTGCCTTTTAAACATTGCTGGCGGTGATAGAAAATAGGTTGTCTAAGCCATTTATTTTATCTTAAAAGAGACAAAAATATATACAAATATTAATAATGAATGACTGTGTGATTAGGTTATGGACCTGTACATTTCCACAGCTTGTTTTCATCCCTGAGAGAAACCTTGGCATTAACCTTTCATCAGAACAGCGGGTAAGGAGGATGTTTGTATACGTGGCTATGTATTTGCCTACCAGTGGGAATAAACCACTGGAAGGTGTTTCAAAGAGACTAAGGAACATTCTGACTTAATTCTGTTGCTTTTTCTGTTGTATCCAAAGACAAATCACCTCTGAACTAGCATGTGCTGACTCAAGCCTAAACCTGACCTGCCCTGCTCTTTGATGCCAATGTCAAAAAATACCTGCAAGTCACTAGAATTAGGCTACCGTTTGATTACATTTGATCACAATATTCTAAAGTAAGTCCGTGAAACCTTGTTTCACAGTTAATATTCAACAATCCTCCCAGGGTGTTTCAGAGACGACTGAATCAAAGCCTCAGGCAAACATGGCAGCCAAGCCGCCCGCCATTCACCCGCACTGGAAAAATCCAGCGTGACTGAAAATAATCCAAATTTTAGTGGCAGCGATGAATCACAACATCACTATGTCTGTTCTCACTCCACCCACAAGTCCAAGGGGCTCGAAGGGATGAGAGGAATTCATGCATTTTGCAGGGCTGTGAGATCAGCTTTCCCTGTTTCTTTTAGGTGGGATTTTAGCGGTGGGGGAACTGACTCGAAATGTTAAAGCTGAAACCAGAACAGTGCTATACTTAGTCTTTCATAGCCCATAATACCTCAAAAGTAACAGTTATACCCCATATTAAACAAGCCATTCTGACAATTACTGTCCCATTACCGGAATACAGATTCCTCACAGAAAAGAATAATGACCGTGACAGAGAACAGAAGAAAAGAGGACATGTGATATGCGAGTTTGAGCTCCTTTCTCACTTTTCTCAAGGTGAATGAGACTATGTAAGACAACACCAATATAAAGACAAGCTGTGGAATCACTTGACTGAGACAATGTTTTATTACGCTGTTATTTCTTCATCCCTCGCTCTTGACCTCTCTTTGGAGAATATTGCCTTCATCCGTTAGAACTGACGCAATCTTTCCCCTTGACGCGGCTGATGGAGTGAGTAAACATGAGAGAGGGATAACAGAGAGGTGAACATTGAAAATAGAAGGGAGGAAGGCTAGAAATTTGTTTAAAAGGACAGATAAAACTTTGATCAGTTAACTCAGAACGTTAACTCAGGTCTAAATGTAAATTCTAATCATATAAATTAATAATGTATATTAATATTTAATTATATTATACGTATCATTATATTACATTTAGAAATTAATAATAATTTGTAAACAATTTTTTTATTTAAAAATGTTAATATTAATTATATTGTTTTATTTTAGATATTATTATATGTACCATTATACACACACATATATACACACATTTATATACATGCATTTATAAAATACTACAATTAACATTCACTCATGAATTAATATATAATAATGTGTGTATATACATATATATATTTAAAATATATATACTGTGTGTATATATATGCATAGATGGTGTAATAAAACGGTGTGTGTGTGTGTGTGTGTGTGTGTGTGTGTGTGTGTGTGTGTGTGTGTGTGTGTGTGTGTGTGTGTGTGTGTGTGTGTGTGTGTGTGTGTGTGTGTGAGAAAATTACTTTCAGGGAACATTCTACCGTAACTAAATGAACCAGACTGTATACCACACCCATCACACAGACACATTTTACACACATTACACATACTGTGAATTATTTTCATTGGACAGGGCATGAGTGTGGTGTTTGGGTTGTGTCTCTGAGTCATAGTCCTGTTGAGGACAAGATACACACTTAATATATACTGGAATAAAAATACCAGTAGTTGTTTGCACACTACTTGATACTTCAACAATACCTAATGTGTTAACATTTTGATCCACGCATATTCAAAAAATACTTTGTTTAGAAAAATACTTAGTTCTTAAATTAGTTAGGGTCAACATTATTATATCATCATTTGCCTTTATGGCATTTGAGGCCATAATAATAGCTATCATATTTAATTCCATGTGAATGAAAATCTTTAAAAATTGTGGCATGACCCTCAAAAACAACATTATCCGTCACAGCCCCATTTTCATTTACATTAAATGAAATGTTGTCTACATTGACTATAGGTCCATTAACATTATCTGTGTACATTACTCAAAGTCTTGGTAAGTGTTTGTATAGCAATCTCAAGAGGTTATCTCTGCTCTGCCAGTATATCGGGACATGCAAAAGTCATAAAAAGGAAAGCCAATAAACTGCAAACACTTGAGCAAGGCTTATGAATAAACCTCGAAAAAGGGGGTAATGCCCTTCAGGTATATAACTATTGCCCCCCCAAAAAAACTAAAAACCCCCCATGACTAATTTCCTTCTCTTTCCTGTAGTTCTAATCCAGGAAGCATGGGAGTACTCTTTCTAACGGTTGGAAGTCAAAACCCCCAACTGTGTGGTTTGGCCATTGCTTCCATAGGCAGGACATTCCTCTGGAAACTCAACCCCCTTTCAGCTCAAAGACCTTCACACGCTTCCCATTCATGTCCAAAGGCACTGAAAACAGGTTTTTGAAACACTAACGAAGGAAGCAACATTCAGGAACAAAGATTGTTTTTTATAAAATCATATTAATGTGTATTGGCTCTTGATAACCTTCACACTGAACAAACAACCTTACATGCCTCTGTCTATTTATAGGGGGGCTAATCTGTGCTCCCCACTCTCCGTATCTGTCCATATCTCCCCCAGTCGCCAGGCTGGTATGACTTTATTTTTAGAGTTGACAGAGATGAGAAGCCTTTTCCAGAATATCCTCATGACCCCCCCTACTTCATCAGATACTCGGGAATAAGACAAATTTGCTGAGACATAAAGCTGAGCTTAGAATCCTCAACCACTGTTCACTATACTGATTTTTTTTATTACACATACATATATATATATATATATATATATATATATATATATATATATAAAATATTATCTATAAAAATTAGTGCTGGGCAATGATTAATCACATCCAAAATAAAAGTTTGTTTACATAATATATGTGTGTGTACTACTGTATAATTATTTATGCATATGCACAAACACATATGCATGTATATATTTAAAGCTGCTTTTAATATATTTAAAGCCTCGGCACAGCGCGGAAGAATCCTATGTTTTGAGGAGAATGTGCGGCTGTCAGTCACATTTGGTGTGTGTGTGTGTGTGTGTGTGTGTGTGTGTGTGTGTGTGTGTGTGTGTGTGTGTGTATAATGTATAATTTGTTTATATATATTTTTTCTATTACAATTTTCGAATTACTTTAATCAAATGATAAAAAAAAAAATTATAAATATAAAAATTTCACTGACAAAATAAGAAACCCCTTCTGTTAAGGACTTGATGAAACTGTCAATGACGAGATCAACACTCTCTTCAACAGAGTGGTCAGATTTTTTTTAAACTAAAATCTGCTAAACCAGGCCTGGGCATCCATAAGTTCATTCAAAATATGAAGATCATTTAGTGAGAACCCCAGAGCGAGGCAGAGGGTTTGAGAAATATCACAGCAGCAATATGGGCTGTATTTAAGCGGTTTTGCCTTAAATGAGGCGTAGCAGAGCAGGGCTGATCCAGATCTCTGAAGTCATGGAACATATCTGGCAGTGGGAGGAATGTTACAGGTTTAAGTTTTAATCACTTCAGCTGCTTCTTCTATATGCTGTGGATGTTATTTTAATCTATACTGTAATCACAAACTATCAAACACGTCAAAGTCATATCAGAATGGTTACAACCTTGTCCAGCCTGCCCTTAAGTGTGGGTGTGTCTGTGTCCTTGCTATTTTGCCAAGTACCATGTGTGTTTTTGTTCGTGTGTGTGTGGTGTGTGTGTGTGTGTGTGTGTGTGTGTGTGTGTGTGTGTGTGTGTGTGTGTGTGTGTGTGTGTGTGTGTGTGTGTTCATATTTTCAAGGTTTTCCCTTCAGCTGTAGCACACTTTCACCACACTGTGAGTCATGTCCGGTAGCGTGTCTGTGCATCTGTGTTTGAGTGCGTTTTAACATGAGCTTGAACACACTGTTAACTCTCTCTTCTGTCACAAAATTCATAAATAGAGTTCTATACAACTTTAGAGAAATAAATATATATATATATATATATATATATATATATATATATATATATATATATATATATATATATATATATCAAACATTCAAACTCAAACATTTAAATGTTTCCAATTCTATCTAATTAAATGCCTGAAGTCATAGTTCTCAATTATTTAGAGCTATGAAATAACAATATCTGACTGTTACAATTTTCCAGGGTGTCAGCTGAGAGAGGATTGATTTTTCAATAAAAAAAAAAAATTTAATTAAAAAAAATTATATATATATATATATATATATATTTATTATTATTATTATTATTATTATTATATTAAAGTATTATTACTCTATGAGAAAGCAACCTCTGATCACTAAATATGTCCATTGTGATATCAGACCAGAGAGGACTGATTTAAATAAATAAATAAATAAACAAATAATGTATAATTTACTTTATTATTATTATACCCAAATATGTGTCCAGAGCTATGAAAGAGCAACCTCTGACCATTAAAATTTGAAAACAAGGTTTATTTTTAACCATTAAAACAAGGTTGATTAATTTAGTTTTAAAATATTTTCAATTAAAAAATTAAAAGAACATATCAAATAAAATAACATTTAAAATACACTTAAAAACAAACAATTATAATAAATCTTATTGAATAAAATAACATTAAATTAGCCTATATAATAATTTTAACTTAATAATATTAATAATAATAATATTTTTAATTATATTAATTTAATACATTAAAAATTATATATATATATATATAAAGTATGGCTTTTAAGACAGAAAATTAGGATAGATAACATTTAAAAACAAAACGTTAGAGTGACCATCACACCACAAAACAGCGTAATATCAACTCAAGCAGCTCCACTCTGCTCTGGCCACACTGATCTCCGGCATGTCTCAGGCTACGAGTGGCAAATAGATGACACAGCTCCAGAGGACTTAAAAGGGTGTGTGTGTGTGAGTGAAAGATGACAGACAGCCAACAGTGAGTCATTCTATAAGCAGCTCAGCAGCTGTTGCCTTATCAGATAAGGCAGAAACCTGTCACACATGCACAGGATACACACATACACTAAAAACAATACTAGTTTACAACATGCTATAAACGCTACTTTGTTAAAACAGAGACCACATTTTTCTTCCTGCACACACCTCAACACATGAAGACCTTTTTTTACATAGTGATATGGAGAAAGTATCCTCCTTCCACAATCACTCAAAGTATCAGGAAAAGTGAGTGTTGACATTAAACCGCAGATTACAAGACTGCTCTCAGCAAATATGAACCTAAACAAACACTCTGATTATTTATTAATCTGGGACAAAAGGTCCAACATAGTCCAACATCAGTGTATTTACAGAGTCAACTTGACCTCAGGGTTTAAATGGACATGATAAAACTGGATTTAATATATTTAGGGCAGTGTTTTCTCACTGTGCTGCAAGCTCAATGTGTGTTGACTCTTTGCTTGAAGTTGTGCTGTGGTTGCAGGTTTAAAGATTAGGCCTCTGATCTGTTTTCAGTAAACGGGAGCCGCTTTCACACAATCAGAAGCGACACAAAAAAAATGTTCCCCTCTCTTGACCTCCTCACATCCCCCTAACAAACTATTTAAAGATCTGTCTTGGAAATGTGTGTGTGTGTGTGTGTGTGTGTGTGTGTGTGTGTGTGTGTGTGTGTGTGTGTGTGTGTGTGTGTGTGTGTGTGTGTGTGTGTGTGTGTTGAAAAGGAGTTGGTGCTAAAATAATCTAAATCTAGCAAAAAACCTTTTTACTTTATGTAATGTGCATCCCTAATGCCCAGTTTACAGACAAGGCTTAAGCCTATAGACTAAAATACATGTTTGAGTTGTCTTAACTAAAGTTACTTGCACTGACATATCTTTAAACATGTCAATGCCGTTGTTTTGTCTCAAGATGCACACCATAAAGCTACTTAAATGTCCAAATTTAACTAAGGCCTAATCCTGGCTTAATCGAATCATTGTCTGTAAAACAGGGCCTAAATCTGACATCTCAGTGAAGCATTTCTCTAATGTAGGTTAAGATGTGCTCAAATAATGACAGATAACTAGAAGTTTTCAGACAGGATTAGTTTTCAAATTTACATCAGATTTACAACTCTTAACATGAAATGCGCATTATTTCATGTGATTCAGACAGGATTACAATCTCTAGTAATTTACATTTAATATATTTATAATATATATATTTTTTACATTGGCAAAAACGATTAAGAAAAAAAAGATTTTAAGGGTATACATATTCGGAGGAACCCTGAAAAGTATTGTATATTTTAACATCGTTGTGTGAGAAAAACTTTATGTTATGATTTGGACAAGACGAAAATCACAAAGCCTGTATATAAACCTCAAGAGAAAACTAGTCCCTCAAGAAAAACTAGTCCCATCCAAACAGGCCTGAATTCATCTATCACTCAGACTTGGGTGTTTGTTGGGACATGTACCTATCAGCTGTAAAACAGGATCCAGCAGAGGATGGGAGGAGGGGTACGAATGAGAAAAATGGCTGTGGGTGTGTAAGATAACAGCTGTGGAGACAACTCAACGACATCAACAGCCAAACAGAGCATAAACTCAAGACAAAGCGGCTCCTGCTCTCCGCAGGTTTGTCAGTTTTCACTTAATCATCATTACCCGAAGTCAACAGATGCTCAAGAAGCCCTGGAGCCTGAGAAACATGATATGCCAACATCACAGTAAAAATGAGCAAGAAAATACTATTTCAATCTTTCCATTTCAGAAGTTCACTTTTAATACTATGCTGTTTTGTAATTAATTGTGAAAAGTTGTTTCAAAGTAAAATCTACACAGAAAAATATATCAGTGTGTGTGGGGAATGCTGCCTTTTGCCAGAGACCTCAGAAACTAAAGCACAAAACAAAACGCTTGAGTGTGGAGTGCTTGTTGCCATGGCAATCTCTTGAGATGATCGTGTCAGGGCGAACGCTCCTCATTCAATGGGAGCCGTGAATAAATTGGGCACGTTGAAGAGAAAAATGTCAGCCTTAAAGATGTGCACAATGTCACTAAGGTTAATTTGCAAATAAATAGATACAAAATGTGGTCACACTTTAGTTTAGGGTCCAATTCTCACTATTAACAAACTATTTTGCTTTAATAAACTCCTAATTACTGCTTGTTAATAGTTAGTAAGGTAGCTGTTAAGTTTAGTTATTGGGTACGATTAAGAATGTATAATATGGTCATGCAGAATAAGGCAATAATATGTGCTTTATAAGTACTAATAAACAGCCAATATCGTAGTAATATGCATGCTAATAAGCAACTAGTTAATAGTGAGAATTGGACACAAAACAAAAGTGTTCCCGAAAATGTGTATTTATCTATAATATTACTTCTTTAGAAAAATATATATTTTGAACAAAAGGCATAGTTCTCACAAAAAAGGCATAGGCTAATTCTCACAAAAATAAAATATGTGATCATCAGCCAGTTTCACACATACAGCCTGTTCTGTCAATTCAGCACTTTAACAACCTTCAGCATGTGAACGGAACCGAGTGAACAGGTTTAAGAAGTTGTAACATTGATGGAAAAGGGCCACGGCGATGTTATATGCATGAATAAAACTGTAATATTAACGCTTTGTTGTCCAAGAGATACAATCACAATGTTCTGAAGGACCAGAAGCAATGACTCCGTTTGGCTAATAAGCCTGTGACGTGGTTTAGAAATCAAATTCATTTCTGTTGTGGAAAGACATGTAGCCACGTTAGACAGAAGGTAAAAATGAAAACCCTTCTCTTCATTCATGAGGATAGACAAATTATTCAACTGAATACTGTTAGAGATGATCTGTATACATATTATGCTATCAATATTTATCTCATTTTGTTTTGCAGTATTATTAGCAATATTTACATGCATCCACGGTAAAAAAATAAATAAAAATAATAATTTTCATTGTAGCATCACCTTTTTTCTCACAGTGTCTGAAACGGTTCGATAAAGGATTCGGTCTCTCTAAACCTCTCCTTTCCAAGAGCCTACTCTGCACTGATTGGTCAGATGGCCAAGTCAGTTGTGATTGGTCAACCACTGACAGCGTGTGTTGGAAATGAAACACCACCTGAGGCAGTCGTGGCCTAATGGTTAGAGAGTCAGACTGGTAACCCAAAGGTTTAAACAGGTTTAAACAGATTTAAATTTTTGCCAAATTTTTGCTTTCATAAGATAGTATAGAGTGGACAGGAAGCGAGGTTGGTGAGAGAGAGAGAGAGAGGGGGGGGGGGGGACAGGATCGGGAAAGGACTCGGGTCGCCCGAAGCGCAATGGCGCTAAATGTCGGCGTAATGCCCATGAGGCTATTGGCACTGACCCAGAAATGCGATTTTTTGCAATTCACATTTGCTAAATCTGATCAGATTTCAATCGGATATGCAGAAAATTCTGATTAGCACTGACAGTCTAAAAGTAGTCTTAGACCTGTGTTTTAGACCAAGGGAGCTTGACATTTTTGTGCTTTCATTCTCATCCCTCACTGTCTCCTCTTGTCTGTTCATAGGGGGGAGTGCTTCAGTCTCTGCTGACTAACTCTGTGATGAGACGTGCAGGACAGAAAAAGACAGATGTGCACAGCAGAGGTCTTCTGAGGCAAACCCTCACGGTCACAAAACAATGTGTGTGTTCAGACACAGCAGCTGAGTGGCCACCTCACCCTAAAACTCGGTTTCCTGATCTGTCCATAACAGTACACAGACACACAATCTCACAAAATTAAAGCTGCCGTCTGCAACATTTTTTTTTGATCATATTCAGTGAAATCGACACTATAATCCGAAAGAACAACATAAAAAGTGGTTTTAGAAAAAAACCCTGAGCTTCTAACTCCACCTGGAGCGTGTTATTTGTTTTGCAAAAATCCACCGCTCCCGGTTCATTGTGTCCAATCAGCGCAGGGGGGTGTGAGATCTGACTGTCAATCACAGGTCGTGCACACGCCACCCCTCGTGCACGTTACAATCACATGCACACGCTTGAAATTCGCGCGGTAATAAAGAGTGATGGCGGAAAAGATTCCAATTCCTCAGTTAACCTCAAGAGCTAGGAGGTCAAAAACAACACGGAAAAGAGAACACCTGCTGAAAAGAAAGAAGTAAAGAAAGAAAGCGACCATGCCCGTAATAAAACCAGGATCAATATCGGATCGGTATTTGAAAGGTGGAGAGATTTACGTGATTTAATTGGGTTCAAGCTGGATGCAGAGCTTGCAACATTTCTTCTCGACAGGTAATTGTGCTTTATCAACCAGTTAACTTTATTTCTTCGTGTTATGTTAGTAATCTAAGTATGTTTGCCCAAATGTGTTGGTATGGATAGCTAACGTTAGCACTTGTTGGGAAGGTTCGTGGTGCACACGCACTGACGAGCACGAACTCGGTGGGAGGGTATTCGTTGATAGTGGGGGAGGGGCACGAGAGTTGTAAGCATTCAAAACTTGCCGACTGCAGCTTTAAGTAAGTTTCAAAAAAAGGAACATTTATTGTTTAAAGTGATTTCACTTTATGCTGTAACTTTCTTGAAATGTAAGACACTTTTTAAACAACTATATGCTGCCTGTCCTTCGCTTCTCTTTCTTGGTGCATTAATGTTCTGGTGAAACTGTGTAAATCATGTTTAAACATATGGGTAGAATCACCTTGAACGTAGTCCAGTGATGAGTCTGCCAGCAGCAGAGTATATGTATGCTCCTCCATTTGAATCCACAGCACTTTAATTGCTTCTGGGAATTAATCTCAAGTCACATGTTGAATAATATAGTGAAAGCATTAATCAAAGCTCTAATTTGATTCAGTCTGACCTTTTCTAACAGTCTTTGTCAGCATCTCTAAATAATTACCTGTCCTGTGACCCGTGTTTTGCTATGAGTGACAATCTACCTGTTTGTATAAACAATAACATAAATAATATTAATAATAATACAAATTTGATATAATAACAGTGGTATTATATTGCAGGTATATATATATTTGTTTGTTTTTTATACAAATGAAAAAAAGATTCTACCTGGGGCCTAAACCGTCATATTTAATTTGACGCAAATGAAAGCAAAGTTGCAAATAAACTAGTATAATAAACTTCATCTTATATAGCACCTTTAAAAACACCTCCTCAAAGCGCTGTACACAAGACAAACAATACATAAAACTGATGAATAAAAAAATCTAAATTTATTTTCAGAATAAAAACCAGTCTTTGGGATATATTTGGGAAACCAGAATATGCACTGGTCTACAAACACATGTCTTAAGTTGAGCTTTAAAAATCCAAAACTTCTGAGCTTCCCCAAGTTCAGGAGGAAGAGAGTTCCAAAGAATAGGAGCATAAGAAGAAAAAGCCCTTTCACCCATAGATTTTAAGCGTGTTTGAGGAACAGATGATTCAAAAGGACTGAATCATTAAAAAGTCTATCAACAATACCAGAACACTAGTTGCAACTTGCCATGGTTTCATATAACAGTTTGTAAAGAAACATCCTCGATGACTAAATCCTATTAGAACAGCAGTTCTTGAAAATCTTGACAAGACAACAGTCATTTCCTGAATCTGACAGTAATTGTGAATGACAATACAACCGTTATTCATCTGATCATTAATCTGAGGAGAGTCACAGGTATTTTACATTCTAAAGATCATCCTCAGTATATCCTGGTCTTGTGGTTTGGTGCTATTATTTACAAAGCTTTCGATTACAGAACATTTACACTGTAAAATACTATCATTAATTCATAGCATAATTCTGTCAATTTGCACAATTAACTTAAGGACTATTGAAAAATAATACTTGGAGTTTTACTCAATTAAACATCCAGCGAGAAAAAAATGTATATAAATGCACACCATATTAAATACATGGGTGTATTCATTTAAAAATTACCATAATTTTACCATATCATGTCAAAAATGTAAAGATATAAGTCAAAATATTACATACATATATACAAGATCTTCACCAAAAATGTATGCACCTCTTGATGGAAAATGCTGTGATGTTATTTCCATCAAGAGGTGCATCAGTTTTTGGTCAAGATCTTGTATTGACAATGCAAGAGTCCAGCACTCTGTAAAGTCTCCTTCAGCACATCCCAAAGACTTTCAATGAGTTTAAGGTCTGGACTCAAAGGTGCCAATTCATGTGTGAAAATGATCCTTCATGCTCCCTCCCTCCCAATCATTCTTTCACAATCTGAGCCTGATGAATCTTGACATTGCCATCCTGGAATATGGCCAATGCCATGATGTGTGTTCCTACACGATTGTTTAAGAAATTAAAAGCTACACACTCCATCAATTAGAGTTAGAAGAACTGTTGCCAAACTAACGTGCTAGAAACATAATCACTGCAATAAAGAATTTGCCTTTTTAAATCCAAATATGGACTTTTTTAGCTGGTATATTGACTTGTAACTTAATTAAACTCTCAGTATAATTTCTCAATACATTTTATCCTTCTGTTTAACTGTAGATGTAATTGTAATTGTAGATCTAATATGTAGTCAAACACCTGCCCCCACAATGTCACAGAAATATTCAGTTCGATCTTTAACAACAGCACTTATTAAAAATGAGACTGCGTTATGCGTTATGCCGAGGGGTCTTGAGAGGAAGATTCATAAAATCAAGTGTGGGAATTCCAGCTGATTTCTGAGATAATGAAACCAACAGGGACACGGAGCGCCAACATAATCAGACATCTGAAAGGCTCATATCTATCATATCTACCTGCATACACAATCCCAGACGAATGAACACTAGTGAAAGACCGTCAGAAGGACGGAGCGAACACAAATGGGGGATGGGGAAAGATAAGAGGAAGCAAAGGGACTGAAATAGAGAAGACTAATGTAATTTAATCCTGAACATTGTGCTGCTCATCATATTTCAGATTGGATCTTCACCCAGCAGAAGGGTAGAGGTGTGTTTGACACAAATTAAATTTCAGCTGGAAAACTGTTTTCAGTCTACACAACTAAGTTAACTGTCTGTTTTTGTTTGAATGCCCCATAATCAGAGTTTAATTTGTCCTTTGCTTTAAAGGGGTCATCCCATTATTTTGTGATTTTTTTCTTATCATTACATTTTTCTTCCTGCAGGTTCACATTTTTGTGCCAAAACAGTCTTTATATAGTTGCCATGACCATTTTCAACCCTCTCACTGACCATTTGAATTCAACAGACTTTTTCTTTAAGTGACTGCATAGAACACATTGTTGAACACACATTTTTTTACTTAAAAAATGGTTATGACCATTTGTTAATGTTTTGGTATTCTGAGTTTAAAAAAAATGCTCTTTTTGGACTGGACAGGTGGTTTCTTAAGTTCTTATAATAATATTTTAAAATAGAAAACGGCCATCTTCTCTTTCTAGCAGAGGAATTTTGTATGAAAGCCTATTTCATTCAAATGAAAAATAATTGTTCAGTTATGTTTATATATCTCACAATCTTACTTTATATCTCGCAATTACAAATGTGTATCTCAACAACATGATTTTTTAATCTACCTCTGTTACCTTTTTTGTATTTCTCCGAGGCAGAAACAGACTTCCATACTTAGCATCCACCCTTCAGACGGTGATCTCTCATGTCAACAAAAACATATTTAACTGCAGAATTTGAGACCAAGAAAACAAATCAGATGGCCTGGCAGAAAAGGAAACCCACTGCCTGCAGCACTTTTAGTCTTTTATTTCATGCGTAACTGCTGCCGTCTTCTCTTTATCTTTCACTCTCCTTCTAATTCTCTCTCACACACAATGTCCTTCTCTCCACCCAGCCCAGAGGTGCCCACTTGAAACCTTAAAAACACCAGAGAGGTTAAAGGTCATGCATTTTGGTGATATGTGCTTTTGTTCAAGTGGTTCGTGAGAAAAAGAGTCCTGGAAACCGGGAAGGACACGTCATGTAAGTGTGTATGCCATCACACTGACCTCAGGTCAGTGTTAATGAGAGGTCAAGCCTGGTAGAGAAGCTGATTACAAAGAAGGGAGGAGAGAATGGAGGTCAAAATATGTTTTTTTGCCAGTAAAGTGTAAGTATCAAACTATCATTTATTAAATATATAAATATAACAAAATAATATATTCTCATATATATATATATATATATATATATATTATATGATGTTATATATATATATTAATTATAAATACATATATATTTATATTTAATTATATATTTATTTATTTTAAAAAAATTCAGGGATAAAAAAAATGTCAGGGTGATAAAACTGCCCAAAATTTGTCATTGTACATAAACTTGATGTTTATGAATTAATAAGTCATTATATTTGTTAAAACAATACTTTACCCTTGAAAATATATATTTAAAAGCTTCTATTTTTTTTAAATGCAATAACAGTTTTTCAAAAGCAAAAAAAAAAAGCAAGATGAAGTTATATTTTAAAGCCAAGCTTCTTATTCATGCCAGCAGTTTGCAGTTCTTTAATTCATGGCTTCACTTCAGAGTCCCATGTGAATAATGTGGACTAAACAAGATCCCTGCTAGATGGTCTGTGAAAACAACTTCTTTTAACATGCTAACTGTAGAGCGCTTTGAAGATTAAAAGCTGTTTACGGTTAAATTGCACTTTGGTTTTGCTCTGGGTTTGATAAAGCTCTCATGGTCTGCTAAAACAGGAGGAGCATGGCTCCTTTGAAGATATGTGGGCATATGGCTTATCAAGAATTCCAAAATAAGATTTAAACAAGTTTTGGCATTCCTAGTAAAATTATGGAGAAAAGTGGGAAAAACAGCGATTCTGTGAAATCGTCTTTGCTGAAAGATTCAAAAGGATGAAATTCTTTGGGATTCTTGTAGGAGGACGAAATGTAAAGCAGCACTTGATGAGATTATGTGGGGGGGGGGAAGCTTCCACGCCATGATTTCCACATGCCTCGAGTCTCTCTGTGACACCAATCTGAGCATCATAACTCAATCATTCAGCTATTCAAGACCAGTCATAATTAGAACTCATTAAAATTCAGTATTCAGCTCAGTATTCATATTGTGTCAGCTAAAGGGCTTTTGTCAGTTTCTAAAAGGCCAAAGGATTTCCTTTAGAATCAAATCTGTCCCTGTGTGAATTGTTTTAAAATTGTACATGCAGATGAAGGTACGAAGAGGATATAAGCGGGGATATGTGGGCATATTTCGGAATTATATGGAAGCCTTTTTTGTACATTTGTTTATATTTAAATTAAACCTGATCTTATATGAAATGAGAGTCAAAAAACATTACGCTACTAAATATGACTAGTAATTAACAGTACTGTGATTTTTAACAAAATTTGATATGTACTGTTTTGATTTTACCAAGTATCTCATTGGTAACAGGAATTAGCATTTATGCGAACACATTCATTCACAGTATCTAATTGGTAACAGCCACTGGCACGCATGCTAACACATTCATTACCACATAATAACTAACACAAGTTGCCAGTGATGTCAATGTCCATGCAACACATTCCAGCACAGCATATCCTGGATATCTCCATATCCTGTACTAAAAAGACCAGTGCAGAGGCCAAATGATTTGAACCTGCATGGCCTCTTCAGCATGGTATAAACTCACATATAGCGACAGCGAAGGTGAGTTTTTCTGCTTGAAGAAAGCAGGCTGCATGAGTGTGTGAGCTTCAGTGATAACAGTCATAAAAGCATTGCTCTTTTTAAGCATGGATTATGGACTGCTGCTTTATGAACACAGACTACATGACCTAATTCAAATGTGAAGTATAATTCAGTGAGTGAATGAGCCATGGCTATAGTATGAAGACAGATACACGTTAAAAAATAAATCTGTCATCTGTTCTCTATAGCTCCAACATAAAACAACTCCTTTTCTTTCCCTTTCGCCTCTTTATATTGGACCATTGCTCTTTTTCTGTTCTGTAGGAACAAACCATACAGGTTTGGAACAACAACAACATAAGGATGAGTGAATGATGACCATTTTCATTTATGGACAAACTAAACAGTCAATATGAAAGAGATACTGAAAATGAATCAGCCATCCCATTAAACACACACACACTCACGCTGTCCCATTTCCCAAACATCCTGAATGGGAAATGCATTGAAAAGACAGTGATGTCATGTTGTGGATCAATATGATGAAGGTCTTAATGTAATTCAGCTGGAATGGTACACAGCACTGAAGGGCGTATTTGACTGCAGCTGAAGCTTTCCCTTTAACACACACACTTACAGATTGTCTCACGTGTACACACACAATTAGCCAAATGTGCTCATGTGTCCGAATGATCTGGTCGGGGTCATGTGTCTGAGTGCAGTGCCCTGATTGTTCGATGATCTCACCTCCAAGGTCTTCAATATGAGATAGAACAGAGAAGTGTGTCTGCGCGTATTAGCATGATGTGGGTTTAGCGTTTTAATTCACCAGTGTATTAAAAATTGCATGTGATCCAAAGCACTTTTTGATACCGTCATCATAAAAGACAAATGGTTTCTGTCATCCCTCTCCCTCTCTTTCTCAGCGTTACTGTCCATTTCATCCATTTCAAATATTTATTAACAAGTTTGTCATGCTCGCCAACCAGTGTACATCTGTGAAAGAAAGAGAAAATGAGAGAGTGCGTCTAAGCAAAAAGGATTGAAAGCAAATAACAAAACTTCTGAAGGAGGGTCTGTTTGCTGATCGGTCAGTTTCTCTCTTGACTTTGTTTCAACACAAAGCAAAAACACAAGTCATATTAGCACAGACTCCAATAGAGTTTTTATGTAGTATGCAAACAAAGTGATGGGCTACTAAGCATACGAGATAGACCACACACACAATCAAAAATTGGGCAAATGTCCTACTTAAAATTACATTTAAACTATTTTAGTTAATATTTTTCAGTGACAATTTGAATCTGCATTTTGGTTAACTTGTACACCAATTTCTTTCACTAAGCTAGTCGCAATGCATTCTAAACTGATGTTGTCAACACACGCTCATGGCAATTTGTAACGGTTACGTTTTGTCGAATTGGTGGCTAATTCATATTTGTATGTTTTCCGTGCAAACTGGAAGTTTGTAAGAATTGATGAATTCAGGAGTGTATTTTTGATGCGCTACATGCTGTTTAGGTAGGTAGCTTACAAGGTTTTGAAACAAAACAACTGTTTATGTATGGAGTAGGTGTTGAATGAATAAAAAGTGCAGCATGTATTCTTGCTTTAAGCATTAAAAGATTATTGCGGTTTCTCTTTCACAGCCTCTGCTTTCCTGACTGTTCCGTTCAAGCTGAACGTAATGTATAATACGCTTTCTCATGCCATTTACATTGGAGGAAAACCGTAGGTGTAGGGGTGGGGGATAACTGGAAATGACCTTCACGCTGTCAGGCGGCAAAAAGACAACCGCTGTTTTCAACACAATCTGCACTCGTTACAAAAAAATGGTGCAAGTCCTCCAAGGAAGCTTGTATTTATGAGTTACGATGTAAAGTGTGTTCAATTCACTTTAGTTGGAGTATGCTGACATGTATGACATGACATGAATGTACCATTAAACCAAACTAAGTTTGTAGGGCTTATGTGCCCAAAAACCCTCTAGAACCTGCAAACCAAACCAGCCTGACCTGGCTGTGAGACCAACTAGGACCAGCAAACAAGCTTAGACCGGTTTAAATGTTGTTGATGTTTTAGCATTGCATGGAACTCCAAATTAATTGATGCCAATAGGTTGATGTTAGCATGTTGCTAAGCTAATTATGACAAATATAAAAGCATATCACTAACATAAAGCTTGCTATTTAAAAGGGCACATCAACTAAGACTAACCAGCTTACAGTGAGATGTTTTTTCAGCAGGGTGGATTCTGTCTGAGCTATAAACAATTTTCAAGGGGGGTGGCTGACGGTCTTTGTCACCGTCCTAGAAAGAGATCTCGTGCCCTGCCATCTGAAAGACCCCTTTCTTCAGCCAGTGGCAGGCGAACCCATGGCTGTCACATCATTCTTCCTAGTCCAAAAGCCAGCTCTTAACTCTCATGAGCCAAGAGACATGAACAAACCCACTCAAAAGAACAGGGTTACAGTTCAGAGTGGCAGGACCTTCCAGAGGTCTTCATTGACCGGAGCAGCAGACAACAACAATGACTGTCTGTGACTCCAAAACACCCTAGCCTTTCCTTTACGGCCACCACATTTACGTAGTCCACCGCCCCCAGCACACATACACACACAGACGCTCGTGCACACACACATCTGTAGTAACAATGGCCCTCTTTGCTCATGGCCCCCACAGGCCCTCTGCCTCTCAATAGCCTGGTTATAACACCAGCCAAATACCCTCCTACCTAATAGTACATTCACACACAAACAGAAGTCTGATAACCAGGCAAAGCTGGCACTATGAAAAACATGTGGGCACGAGACAAAAATTGTGACTTAAAAGCAAAAGACAGAGCAAAGCAACCTACTCTCAACATGCTAGAGATCCGGAATTATTAGAAAAATAAGAGGGAAAAAAAGAATGAATTTAAAGACAGAAAGCTAATGGCTAAAAGCTAATCATGCTAGTTCTTCTTTCACTTGAAGAAACAGTGAATTTCTGAAGATTTCAACAAAAACATACATAGCGTATGGAAAATCTCGAACACATTTGTAAGAGGAACTAAGACGTAGCCTACTTTCAGTTCCTTGTTTGTCTATTTTACTCACATGCACGAGTAGAAACACAAACCTTAGCTATAGCATAACAACAAACTTGGAAACCTGAGATCTGGGGGAGTGATGCACATGAAGGTACATTTGTTATATTTCCTCATCATCCCAAACCCGTCTTGTAAGCTGATAAGTGATAATGCAAAGTTCGTTTTTTTTTTATGGCTGATATTATCATCTGTTTGTTTTTACTGTAGGCCAAGACCTGCAACATCATGGAGATGAAAAAAAGCCTGAGGGCATCAACCACAATGCCGTTCCAAACACACCCACTTGTGCGGCTTCATACGACTCTACAGACAGAATAAACAACATACCAAAAACATCTCTATTAGAAAAAGCTGCAACTTTCATAAAGCCCACACAGGCCTCATCACAAAGCAAAACAGGCAGATAAGATAGTTTGTTTGATGCTTTTAAGTCACATATGGGCCAGTATTGAGGAAAGGCTCTTCCATGCTGTGAAAAAAAACCCACCTGTTAAAAACAACCAGTTTGCTTGTCTTGTTTGGTTCAAGCTGGTCTTAAAATGCCCTAAAACCAGCCACCAAACCACTTGTGAGACCAACTAAGAGCAGAAAACATGCTTATGCTGATTTATGATTCATTTATTTCAGCCGGGTTGTTTTTCAGGGTTCTAGTTTTTGTTTATTTCTTAGGCACAGGCACATGCACGCATACAATAAACAGACAAGTCAAGTCACCTTCATTTATATAGTGCTTTAACAATATGTTTCAAAGCAGCTTTACAGTGATAATAGGAAATTAAAGTAACAGAGATTGTTTTGGCTATACAGCAGCTGCAAACATGCAAAAATCCAAACAGCACCATCAGGACAACAAATCTTTAGCAAAAACAAGCCTCTGAGAGCAAACACCACTATCCAAGGACTGCACATCTGTTGATGCGTTTTCTATTTTTTATTTTGTCATACAAAAAGTTGCCTAACAACATTATCAGATAATGCAAGGAGAGCAGCCCACGTCTCTTGTGCTAGCTGAATACCACTGGGTGCGGCGGCCCCTGTCCGTGCTTGTGTATCGCACCCCGAGGGTAAGAACAGGAACGATAATGCATTTGCGTAGCCCAAACAGAGTTCTGCGTAATATAAACACTGAAGGGGGGGGGGGGGGGGACAGGAAGATGTGTGTTTTTCTGTATGGATATTTTCAGGGTGTGAGAGCTGCTGAATCAGGAGTTTTTATTTGTTGCCATAACAGCACTGACGGCTCTTCGCTTTCTATGGAAAATGTACAGTTTTGAACACACCACGCAGCTTTCCTCCACTGTGGGCTGGTTGTCGTTTAAAGTGGTGGTGGTGATGTGTATGTGGGAAGACTGTAAAGGTATTTTGAAGATGAAAACATCCACCCATGAGTGTGTGAGTCATTGCACATGTGTGACAGACAGCTGGAATAAGCAGCTGTTCTTCCGAGAGCTATGCTAACCCACTCATGTGGCTGCTCACACACGCTCACACACACACAATAGCTCCGTTCCATGGGGCCGCTTCAGTTTTGCTTTGTTGCTTAATGCAGTCTGGGAAACTCATACCTCTTGAGAAACATTACATGGGAAGTAGCTTTAACACAAAATAATATTGTGGACAATAAGCCCATAACTACATCTGAATTCAAAATGATGAAAAATATTTTATATTTTAGAGAGACACATAGCAACTAGGGGGGATATTGTTGATTGCAATGTATTCTGGGATTATAACTTGTCTGCAAAGGATACATGGCTGCCTTAGACTTCTAAGGGACTTTTCACACAGAACACATTTTTGTATTCCACTGCACTGCATTTCCATTGCTTTTGCACTTTGGCCTTTGCGTTTGCATCTTATGCAGCGTCTCGCGCATGGCACAGCATTCTAGAAAAGCAAACCTCAATTAAAAGATGTTTAAAGACCTTGTGTCTATTCCCTATTCCACTGCCAGTGTCTAACATTATTCAAAGCAAAAACGTGCTCTGTGTGACACACTTTCGTTTGGCCAAATTAACTAAGAAAGCTTTGCATTACCACTCGAGGCAAACACAGCACTCAGTGTTTGTGTATGTATCTCACATACACTGTCTACATGCAAACACATGCATGTGGATTCAAAGCTCTCTTCTTTCTTTCTGCCCTCTCTTGGTTTTTGTCCCACAGCTGTTTTTTGAATGCATCTCTCTGACTTTAAAAAAAGCAGTGGTCCAAGACCGCCAGTGGCTTAACTGAACAGAGGGTCCCATTAAGGCCCGTAAGGCTCACAGCGCCCTGTAAGATGACATTTGACCTGCAATGCTAATAATTCAGAGACTCAATCCTGCAATAGATTGGCTATCTGGTTTATTACCAATTCACAGCACTTAAGAGAAATTCTTTGTAAAAGCAGAGCAATTCAAAAGTGTAATTTATGTGGAAAAGACATTTAGCAAGAAACCAGTAAAAATATCTATAAATACTTCTGGCATGCAGGCACATTTGTAATTGTTCAACTCAGCAGCACATATATTCGGGTTAAGAGAATTTTTGGTGTTTGGTGTTTTACAACATGCAAAAAGGCAACCAAGCATCTCTGCACACTGCAAATTATAGTTGTTCATGTGCGCTTCAGAAAGTGTGAGTAATAGTAGTTTGTAAGAGTATGGTTAGGACTTGTTAAGTATTGCACTTTTATACTTACTCACACACACACATACACAAACAACTTATTTTTGACAGTTATAAGTATGAATAACAAGAGAAGCCTCCAAAGCTTTCCATCTCAGCCAGAGCTGCTAGAGAGAACTGTGCTTTTCCAAACTGCTGGATCCAAATCAAACTCAACACCCTTCTTGTGAATCAGCACTCATACATGCCATGAACACACCTGTCATGATTGCTCCAAAACACAGTGAAAAAGAATACAAGTGATTCAGCACTAAGGCGAAAAAGCATAAAACACATCCTTACATGCAAGCAAGGAGAGCTGCTGGAACATCAACATGACCACTTACAGCCAGACACTTCCAGGAAAACAGCACTTCCAGGCTTTGTTGCTACAACAACTAGATGGTCTAAAGCCCTGAACAGGGCCCAAAACAATTACCATAAATACAGACATGCACGCACATACAAGTAGAGTCGCACAATTCTGGATAAATTGAAATTCACGTTGTTGTTGTTTTTTAAATAGATATCATGATTCACCCACAATTCTGAAAAGATAACTAAACAAAATAACATGTAATTTATATGGTGCTGACAAAATGTTGATTGCTGCAGCAATCTGAATTAAAAAATATTTTTTAAATGAATGATTCAATGACTCACTCAAAGACTTCACTTGTTTCATTACTGGGTGAATCTTTGTTTTTTCACAAATCTCTTGAATGATTCAATGACAAATACATTTTTAACAGTCACTTGTTGTCACCTACTGGTGTAACAATGTAATTGATATCATCTTTATTGGAAGCATCGAGTTGATTCAAAAGGTAATTATTGTCATCATAGTCATCAGTGTTTATATCCAAAATATACAATTTTATCCCAGTACTTCTGTGATAATTATAATTATTGTAACACAGAAATGATATTGTGTGGTTTGTGAAGCTGTTTCAATCAGACACAGGTGAATCGTTGTCATTAGGAATAAGATAGTGAGGTGTGTTTGAATCCTGCAGCTCTATCTACAGGTTATATTTTTTTTATTTATAACTTTTTGCATGTATATTTGCAGATAGATATATTTCTTATTTTCATATATTTTAAAATGTAATTTATTCCTTTGGTGGCAAAAAGCTGAATTTACACACACACATCCTTAATATTAAGTAAAATATATATTTTTTATTTTTTTATTTTAAAGATTAACTAAATATAGAAATAACCTAATTTTTAAATCATATTTTAGCAATGACATATAGAAATATGTGCTTGATGGCACACCTTTCTGCTGCATGCACCATACATACAATAAAACCTCTCTGTAAATTCAACTGCAGTAAAGTAATCGGCTCTTACACAACAGATGTAATGCTTCAGTCACCATAGTGATGTACAATCATTGTGTGAACCACAGAAGAAATGAATGGCTGCTGTAAGGGTGGAGATGGGTGGTACAGTTAATAACCGGGAAATGGTTTACATCACTCACAAAAGCCTATAGATACAAACATCTCAAACTGATATACATGTCCTTTTTATCCTTCCTTTCTTTGTCTATCTTCCTCCACCTGGTGTGCCTAATATAATGCTGCTGTGAGGTGGGACACGAAAGTCACAGTCCGCATCAGATCCCCATATGTTGTTTATCATTCACTGGCCCTAAATAAAAACCCTCCAGCAATGGCTGATTGGATAATAAAATCCAAATAAAAACAGTCATTCTCTGTTTTCCAGGTCGACACAAATTTTACAAGGTTGCTTGACTTCTTAGCAGGAGCTCATATTTCTCTCTGCACGGCCAACTGGATGAAACAGAAAAATTCACTGCCAGTTCCAACAGGTCAAGCTCTCTGCCCAAAATGAGAAAAGGGAAAGAGAAAATCTCTGGATGGAGTGACGGTTCATATCAGCCCGTCAAATGGCAAAACATGAGTCACAGAACGAATTTTGTCATGATGATCAAATCATCAAGAAGGTCTACACTAATTCCCCCACTATTCACTATAATTTCATATTAGGCTAATGATGAAATTAATAAACAGAATCTCCATAAAATTAAACAAATAAGTGATTCACTCAATTTCCCAACCTGCTCATACCACAAGCAAATATCAACATTAATATGGATAATGTGGATTGTTCCATGATCATTCCTTGCTAAATATGTGGGTTATATCCTAGCTTGCTCACATGCTTAGCCTATTGTTTGTCTCCAGTTTAGAGCCTGGGCCCAAGACTAATAGCACTGAATCAGCTGACATACAACAACGCTGACAATACAGTCCTGGGCCACATAAAGACACACTCACACCTTTTTCCATTCTATTGTTTGCAGTACATACCTTTTTCTCCTTTCTCAGATTTCAAGGTGTTCATAAGGTATTAGGCTCAAAACTGGAAATACCTCTTCATACATGAATTTGATGCAATCCCACAGAGCATTCGTGTGAAACATGGGCTTTATTTCTCTGAGACTGACGAGTCAAGTCCATTAACACCTGCAAATGGCCACAAAGAAAAAAACACAAGGAGACTGTGACGTTAGTAGCGTTACAAATATCGTATGTCAACCAAGAGAAGCTATGCAGACTTTCTCTCCTGCAAAACAAAAACGTATGTGGAAACAAAAAAATGTAGAATGCATTACCATAGACCTTCGAAACGTGACATGGGTTGCCATTCATCTGCATCAATATCCATGAATTTCAGTCGAGTTTTCTGGATAAGAATTTGAAAACAAAACACACGAACAACAACAGTCAGTTCCGGTCCTCGAATTTGATTGGCTGAACGGCTTGGTCTGTTCGCCGTTTGTTTGTCAGTGTTTGAACTTTCCCGAAAGGGCGATTTGTGGCGGTGATTTAACACTTTTCTGCTTATATATCGGTGACGCCAGTAGGTGTCGAAAAATGATCTTTAATGAGTGAGCCATTTTCTTAAATCATTCGGTTAAGTTAATCGTTCATTCGAAAGATTCGTTCAAAAACATGAATTAAACTGCCTTCACGCTCCACCTATCGGCAATTGTAACGCTTGCCGTAAAGCAAGTCAAATATGTCGTTTTCTTATGTCTCATTAAAACTACAGAAACGCGACCCGATCTGGCAATCTTACATAGCGTATAAAAGTTTTTGTTTACATCATATGTGTGTGTGTAGGCCTACTGTGTAAAATAGTTATGTATTGATAAATACACACACATGCATGTATATATTAAAAAAATTACATGTTTATATACATTTTTATTATTTATTATAAATTATAAATTACTTCCCCATCCAGCTAGATTCTTCCTCAATCACCCCATCAAGGTCAATCAGAAATCTTGGAGTAATCTTTGATGATCAGCTGACCTTCACAGACCACATCACAACGACAGCTTGATCATGCAGGTTTGCTATGCACAACATCAGGAAGATCAGGCCTTTCCTAACTGAGCATGCAACACAACTTCTCGTCCAGGCCCTGGTCATTTCTAGGCTTGATTACTGCAATGCTCTCCTGGCCGGACTTCCAGCATGTGAGACTAAACCTCTGCAAATGATCCAGAATGCTGCAGCTCGTCTGGTCTTCAACGAGCCCAAAAGGGCCCACGTCACTCCTCTGTTTATCTCTCTGCACTGGCTACCACTCGCTGCTCGCATCAAGTTCAAGGTGTTGACACTTGCTTACAGACTGATCTCAGGATCAGCTCCCTCCTACTTCCACTCACTTCTACAAGTCTACATCCCTACCAGAAGCCTACGATCAGTCAATGAGGGACGGCTCGTGGTACCATCACAGAGAGCCTCAAAATCACTCTCCAGAACATTCTCATTCACGGTGCCATGCTGGTGGAATGATCTGCCCACCCTCATCCGGAATGCAGTATCCCTGACAGCATTCAAAAGACAACTGAAAACCCATCTCTTCCGTGAGCATTTAACATAAAAAAAAAACACCTTTTCCTTTAAATCCCTGCTTATCTGGCTTATGCTACTCCGAGCAATATCTGAACTTTGTATTATGAGCACTTCTTGCGTTGTTTTTGTCTCTTCACGATGACTCGCTTGGTTTAGTCCTCAGTTGTAAGTCGCTTTGGATAAAAGCTTCTGCTAAATGACTAAATGTAAATACTTAATATATAAATAGATTTTTTCTTAAAATTATACATGCATGTTTGTGTATTTATATATACAGAATTATTATACACAGTACACACACATATATGATGTAAACAAAAACTTTTAGTTTTAGTTTTAACTCTGCAAACGATTAGTTGCGATCAATCGTTATGCAGCCCTAATTGTGAAAAGTGAAAAGAGAGACTAAAACAGTTAAACAACATGCAGCTATGTCGGTATGAAATGAGCACAAATGGAATGAAGCGGAATGTGCATTTGTTTTCCAAGTGGTTTCGACAGCGTCAAACTATTGCTGTAAATATCTGCGTGATGCGGTGAGTTTTGTGCCAGACCCCTGAGTAAGAGATGAGCTCAGAGGGTTTGTGTGCGTGTGCGTTTGTTGAAGAACATCAGTTCTGGATAATTTACATGTGTGATAAACAACTCTGTAAACCAGTCTGGCCCAGAACTGTGGTTCTGAAGTTCTCACGCATGCTTTTCCATACACACAAGCAGGTCCACATAAATAAGGACTCAGGCAATGCCTCAACCCTGGATGATTAAAAAAAAGGAAATTTCACACTGCATTACACTATGAAGCTAAGATGAACATATTTGAGCATTATGGTAAAACAGCCTTAAGTTTACATGCCAGTGAGTTTGGAATCTATTCCACACAGAACTTCCTGGAGAGATGAATAGGTACATGGAAGCAGCTCACCATTTAGACTGTGATATGCAGAGAAAGCTGAAAGAACTTGTTTACCTCACACTTTCTCCACACAGCACAATGCTGTTCTACACAGCAGGCAGAGAATCATTTTACAGCCTGATTCTTTCCCAAAGGAGCCTTTACAGAGGCATCATTTCCCGAAAGCTATAATTATCCTTCTACTGCAGCAAATAACGATGAAAGAAAACAAGAAGGAGATGGAGACAGAGCGATACTTCAAAAAAAGAATAAGAAACAGTGGCCTGCTATGACAAATAAAGCATGTGTGTATACTGGGAAAATAACCACGTGTTATAGCGTGTTAGCCAGGATTCATCTTTACTTGTATGGTTCTGTGTAAACACATAGATGATTAATTCCTTTCTAGTATGTGAAAACATCATGGGACTGGTTATAGCTTCATGGTTCAGAGTCCAGTACGAGAAACATTGCTAATATTGCTAACAGTGTCTAAAAGTATAGACTTAAGAACTCATGTTCTGATAAAGACTCTTTACGATTAAATGGTCTCGCCAGCCACCAAGTCAAACCACACCACAGCACTTTCCAACCTGCCCCAATATTATCTTCAGTCTGAGTCTGTAAACAGGAGCCTGCCCCCATACCAAGCATCAAACTCATTTGCTTCCAGCCTACAAACAATAGAAAGATGGCAGCCATTAATGTAAACATAAATCAGATTTAAACCATAGCGCAGAGTTTCCCAATTACACACTAAAGCAAGGAAGACATGTTATAATGGCAGAGATTTGTTAAAAGAAAGTGTTATGTTCTCTACTTTGTTCTCTACTTTTTAGTGCAGTTTAGTTTATTACATTAATTTAACAGGGACCATGCACAACACAAATGTTGTGCCAGAATTAGCTAGATATTTGCATCTGTAGTCCCTGAGCAGGATGTGTGATCTGCTGCATACTACATATTTTAACAAATGTGGTAATCTGTAAGGGAATCGAATAATCAGGTTAGAATAGCATTAGTCAGTTTGCAAATTGGGATATTGCATAATGATGCTGATGGATATGGATACAATTTGCTATATGTACATTAAAAAACATTCTGCAATAATACTCTACAATGAAATCAGATTCAAATTTGGTCATCTAGGTTTTCCACGCATACATACAATTTCCATGTAGTGCACACAGTACAGTGTAGGAGTAGAAAGAATAGTATGTTATTCTGAACATGACAAATAACATAGCATTAGTCAGGTTTCCATTAACATACATTTATGCAATTTGGGATATTGCATAAAAATGAGGGATGGATGTGGATTAGATTTCCAAAATGTGCATAAATGCAAACATATTCTGTAAGAAGGCATACATAAACTACAATGGAAACACATTTAACAAATAAATTCTTAGATGTACTCTAAAAAAAACTGAATAGTTTGCCAAGATGATTGACTACTTTTATCTCCCATAACGACTGACCTCATCACTTCCAGAATTACAGAAAACATGAAGTGCATCAGAGCATTTTGTTTCTAAATAGCAAGTAATTTATTTTATAAAGGAGTGCAATGACCTCAACTTTCAGTTCCATTTCAATTCTCTCTGGAAGACTCTTTTGTTCACATGAACACAGAGGGAGCAAACGGTGCTTTCATTGCTAATTATTCTTGCAATATTCATAACTTTGCACATAAATTAAATGTGCAATTTGAAAGTAAACCCGACATACTGTCTTGCATATTTTGGCAAATACAGCTCATCCATACTGCATACAGAAAACTTAACATTAACATTATAAATGCTATTGCTGGAATAGTACGAATATTCTATTCCAAACATAGCACGACACTGAGCTAACTGCAGGGCCACATGTTGACACTGAGTGGAGGAGTTAAAGGATGGGAGGAGGTTTAGGAAAAATATACGTCCAACATGAAGGAGTGAAATCGCATGGATGAGAAGAAACGACAGGGTGCAGCTTCAGGTTAGAATCACACACCTGGACCTCCTCATAGAGGTGTAAGCACAAGGCGCACAACCGTTCTTTTGTTCGAAATGTCTGAATTCTGTCACGGCCGTGAGAAAACATTCACTCCGCTGGGTGTCTGGGTCACTTACATTCTACATGCGCCTCGGCAACACATTTCTGCAGTTCCCTGTAAACTAGCAATTCAGTTGTTTTCAATTTACTACGTGTTATGAGAAGATGGTTATCAGAGAGATTAAAACAACAGGGCAGGATTTGCAGAATCAGACGCAAACCTTATCACAAACCCATCGCAGCTTAGAGAGTTTATTTCCTGGGTGGAAAATAGGATATTTACCCCATCCCATCATGCACTGCAGATTGCAACGATGCAAGACACCCAGCAAATGTGTTGGATTGGACCTCTGAAAGGGGATTTCCTGCTATGTTATGCTGGGAATTTATGATGAACTATTTTGCACACAGCCTTTCCCCACTAAGGAATTTTTTTGAAAATGTCAATGCTAAAAGTGATTAAAAAAAAGAGAAGTAAACTCACAACGACACAATGAGAAAAGCCAACATGAGCAAAGTCTTATGCTGACAAAAGGAGATCCAAGTAATCTTAATTTATCATCCACAATGAGCATTTATACAGCAATGGATGGGTCTGTATTAACATCTCTCAATATAGCTCAAAACTGGCCAAACAGTTTAGTCTGTCACCAGTCGAACCCACAGCGCAAACTCATTGTCGTAAGTGCTTTTCTTTGAATGTAATTCTAAAACCCTTTTACTCGCTTCTTACACAGATGCAAGCCATAAAAAGACTTTTTCATTGGAAACATAAACATTGACAAAGCTTGGGCAAGACTTGCATGTCTAACATGCAAAATGTGACACCAAACTTAGATCATGGTGTAAACATGAAAATGTTCATTTTCCTGTTTTGCAGACGGTCAGTTTTTTGCAACTCAAACGCTGTGCATGTATTAGCCAAATAGCATAAACTAATGTTAACGATATATATTTTTCAGTCAAAAACCAGAAATACAATTACTATCCTGATTTGCTATGACACTGTCACCTGTCCTTTTGTTCGCAAAGTACACCTATTTTTCTCTCAGGAATGACATTGTGGCAGATGATAAATTACCAGCATTAAGTTTAAAGGCAGGAAACGTGAAGGAACGGCTGTTTAGCCTCACACGTTTAGTGGCTTGTGGCTTCCACTGATAAATGGCTGAATTCCAAGTATTAATTTGGGTAGCCTACTGTTGAAAAAAAAACAAAAATAAATCGAAAGAAATAGTCATGTTCAATTAGTTAACATTACCCTCTCTTTAGCTGTTAAGTTTGTTGACTTTTGGTTATGACGGTAATCTCAGGGATATAACAACAGCCTATGGTGTCTTCCCAAATTTACACTTTCTTGAAATATGACTCATGACCTCAACATTGTTTTGTACAGAAAGTCAGAAAACCCTAGAAAAAGAGATGTGGGAATTTTATACTCTTCATGCCATCCCCTAAAAAAAACAAAAGCAAAGAGACAACCCATTTGCCTATAAAGAACAGTTTGTTTAAAAGGACACAATGAACAGTAAAAGTCCCTTTATCCAAAGTCCAGCAAAGGATCTCCAGACCACGGTATGCAAGAAGACAGCTGACCATCCCAGCCATCCCGGGACCTCGCAGAACACAGGGTGAGGAAGAGCAGTGGGTTCACATGGGGCATGACCTAATACAGGTGGGCGGGGGCGGGGGGGACTAGGTTTAAGAAGGGGAGGGTATTATATGAACAAGTCTGGGCAGGTCGACCGCAGACAGACTTGCCCTACAGACCAGCAGGAGGTTCAATTTCAGTTTAGGGATTATAATATCAGACACACTCCCAGAATTTGTATTTGCTTAGCATGGACTATAGACAGATTGAATCAGTCAACTCAATTGAACTAAAAAAAAAAAAAAAAAAAAAAAAAAAAAAAAAAAAGCTTATGTCAACACCCTCTCTGCTGATAAACATGTATAACCAATGTATAGCCTACGTGTCATAACCACAAATATAAATATATTACCATAGTAAAAAAAAAAAGCCTGTCGCACAAATGATCTCGCGACAAAATAAATATGAATCGTAATCTTAAAAGCTATTAGTAGCCTACTCTACTAGTAGGACGTAACTTGAATACACGGGGACACACTCGGCTGTTAAAGCTGAGAAATGGAAAGTAAACATTTGTGCATTGTGACATTTATGGCCCATGGCAGGACTCAAGTGATCCGAGTAGAAGCTCTCGCGAGAGACTCGTGAAGTCCTACTGAACGAATGTGTTTTTCCATTACGCACAGTACAGACGTGATCAACGAGTTGGGCAACAGCGGCCTCATGCGCTCAGCTTAAATGTTTTTAAACATGTACAACAAGACAGGGGGGTTCATTAACCTTTTAATATGAGGGTGTTTAGACGATAATATAATTCTAGCATAAAAACGTGTTTAATAAACACGAAACATTATATGGTCAGTCAAATTGTGATTGTGCTGAATTATGCAAAACGTGACAAATTTTTAATTTTAAGAAACAAACTTTGTTTTCAAACTAAAATGTCAGGCAAACTGCCATTAAACTACATAATTTAATAAATTATATTTTTAAATTACATTAAATAAATGGTAACACTAATGTTAACAATTGAGACCTTATTGTAACGTATTAACTAACATTGAGCAATACATTTGTTACAGCATTTATTAATCTTTGTTAAATGGTCATTAAAAACAGTCGTTCATTGTTAGTCCATTGCATTAATGTTAACAAATACATTTGATTTTAATAATGTATTATGTTGAAACTAACATTAATAAATACTGCATAAGTATTGTTCATTAATAGTTCATGTTAATGAGAGCATTTACTAATGAAACGTTATTGTGAAGGTTCTCACAAAAAAAAAAAAAACCCTGACCTGCATGGAGCTAGTGTATGTAAACGTTTTAAAGGGACTTCTAGTTGAATAAAACCCCCATCAAGGCAGCTAAACCTAAGATCAATTTACACGAGGATGAGCTATAATGAAAACCACATTACAAAAATCATTACATTAGATAACCGTAGATGTGGGAACCAAAAAACTAAGATGAAAAAAAAAAATCAGAACGTCAAAACATACAAACCTGTCAGCATTCTGACATCTGATGTATGTTGTAAGCTTACTTTCTCAGATAAAATACTCATTTTAACAGAAACCCTATTTAAGGAGGTTTTTTCCCCTTCTCGTTATAAACTGCTTTTGACAACTTTCAGCTTTGTGACTTATTGCAAACTAAGTCCAACAAGCAACTTCCGAAGATGAAAATTAGCAGAGGCCCAATTTCTGAGAAACTGGTTTTAATATAGGTAAACATCCCACACTATCTGCATTGATACCAACCTAAACAGCTAGACCAGCAGCAAACTTAAACCGCATTCACAACTTTACTTGATGCACAAATGAAGCCATCACAGAAGTGAACTGCACATTTTTATTTCAGGCACAAGAGGGAGCGATTTTGGCCTAAACGCCTTCTTGGCGGAGTCAGTGTTCAACTGATTCACTCACAGTATTCCACAGATTAGCACACATACACCCAGAACCCCAACAAGGCCACCAAGTCATTTTAAAGTGCTCAACATGTCAAGTATTACCAGAAAAAGAAAAATATCCTCCATTCCCTCAAAGCAATGCGTTTGTTCATCAACGTTTCTGAACGTTAGGATTTCAGTTTAGTGCACACTAAATGCAACTACTTTGGGTTATGGGTTTGTGCACCCAAGTACACAGTAAAGACTTTCAAAACACTGAAAGTATATTAAATAATGATAATCAAAAATAACAACCCAGGTAAACCCATGTAAACGTCCACCAGCAAAACATCTTACATTAGCTTTAACACTGACTTTTGTACTATTGAACATCTTTCAAACATGCAGTTGCGTAACCAAAAGCGCAATAAAGTGCAGAGTAGCTTTCAAAGAACATCCAAAACGCCCCATTCTCCCTTTATGTGCCCATTTAGAGATAGATGTTCAGTCCTGGTACAGCAAGAAACCAGAGAAGGTGCTGTACTTCCAGCTGCTGCCGTAGATGGCGCCGCGGTGAAGCCGCAGCCACACCTGGTCACCCTGGAACAGCTGGAGGACAGCGTGATTGCTGGCGGTCTCGTGGTCCGGAGCGCCGTCATTGGCATACGCGGAGACCATCACCTCTTCGTTGCGCATGAGGTTGATGTACAGGGGCACGCTGATGGCAAGCTTCAGGATGTGGAAGATGAAGACGTAAGTGCCGGCAGCGGGACAGGTGAAACGGCCGCTGCTCGTGTCGAACATTTCGCCGAGGTTGGTGTGCAGCAGTTCGAAGGCGATCGGCTGATCCAGAGTGCCAGGGGCGAAGTTGGCCGCGCGGGCAGCGGAGAAAGCCACGCGGAGTTGGTTGACTGGGTACACGTGTACGGGCATCATAGTGTGCGGGCCCTGGGGTGTGATGGGCACTTCCATTGGTGGGATGGAGAGAGTGTCACTGATTCCTGAGTCGAGCGGATACGCACCCTCCCGGTCTGGGCTGCTCACCTGAGAAGAGTCACTCCAACCAGCTTAAAGAGGGGAAGAGACAAAGACAGACCATCACTTCGATCTATTATGAGCCATTCCTCACCAGTGTTGGGGAAAGTTACTTTTACAAATAATCCATTAAAACATTGCTGTACACCCTAAAAAAATTAAAATAACTCGCATTACTTGTAAAGCATTACCCCCAACAAAGTTCCTCACATATTAACATTTGAACAGGGACCATTTAAAAATAAAGTATCAGTTTTATCAGAAAGTTTACAAAATATGAGTATTGGAGATTGCTCATACCATTGCTCCTTTGAGTTGCTGTGCCTCCACCTCGTTTGAAGCTGTGCTGATACCCGTTTTCCTATTGGTAAAACAAAATCACAACTGACCCAGTATAATATATAATCTAAAATATTGCCTACAACACAATGAAAACAAAAATTAATTTTGCTTTTTATATAACAAATAGCATTAGTAACCCTGAAAAAAAGCAAACTATAATGGCTTAAAAATAAAGAAAGCATAAAATATATTATAATGCCTACAGCACAAAATAAATATATAAAGAACAAACCTAATATGCAACTTTACACTAAGCAAATAAAGTAAATCAGTAAAAACAAACTTACTCTAGTCACATAAAAGGCAGATCCAGGGTCTCGGTGTGTCTGGGATATAAAGCCCCCTCCAGGAGAACGCATATTCACTCTGTAGGCCTCATAACCACCTGGAAATCAGTCAGAAGGAAAGAAAAATGCAGGTGTTATACTATTAATCCAGGTCTGCTCCAAATTGCAAAGATTACAAATAGTATTGTAAATAGTATATAAAGTTTGTACAAGAACAAGAGAACTGCATTGGCTCGGTTTTAAAGTTTAGAACAGAAAATACACCACCATTAAGTGATCTGCACACAATACGAATAAAGAAAAAGAAAGCCTAACAGAGAGTGAAGGAGACCGAGGAAGAGGAAGGTACCTCTGTAGCCACCAGGTGATCTGTATGAGTGACCCAAACCCCTGCCTGTACGAGTCATACCTCTCGCTGTCCCACGGGGGTAGCAGGACTGACTCAGACGAGACTGTGGCTGAGGGGTAGAGAACACGTGACCACCTGTACTGACCGGACACTCCAGCTGGTACTGGCCTTCTGCAACAACACGCAGGATTAGAGGCAAAAATCGAACAGTCTGAGAGTGCGTGTGTGTGTGTGAGGTTCACTAATCTGTAGGTCATGTTTTACCAATCTGTAGGTCATCTTCAGGTAGGTTGAGCTCAGGTGGCGTCTGGGTGCTTGCGGTGGAATAACTCTGGGTTTTGGCTGACGTGTAACTCAGATGCATAGACTCAGAGAACCCACTCTCATCTGACTTCATCCCCGAGCTCTCACAGATGGGCAAAGATGCCACATTAAACACCTGAGGAGGAGAGGAGAGGCTAGGATGGGATGGAATTGAATTGATGTAAGGGACATCTGAAGCATATGGAGACAAACATTATGCTCACAGAGTGGATGTTGTGGAAGTTGTTTTCTGCACTGATGGATCGGTGACTAGGTGGGGTTGTAAATGTCTGCGCAACCACAGAGGTTGATACTCCATTGCATAACATCTGCTTTCCTGCCTGACACACAAAAAAATAAAATGTCAATCCCAAACAAGGTTTTAAAAGCACTGGATAGTCATTTTCATGGCACCACAAGACATCTCCAGTCTTTTAAATGTCCACATGTAAACACTCATAGCCACAAAGTCTTCTAGATCTACAGAGCTCAAGGTTAGAAACTTTTAAAATCACTTTCTTGCAAGGCTGCGAATTGAAACTTAAAACTCTGCCTGAAACAGATAATTACCTTGTTTTAAAAACATTTATTTGGCTAAATAAGGAATTTAGGCACCACAACATTATAGCGTACAGTATAAAAACTGCCATTCATTTTGAGATTTGGTAAAGATTAGACAATTGGTATTTTAAAGATTAACTTGAGCGTTAGATGAAGGCAAAAGTAATCTAAACTTAAAAATAGTGGAAACGAGAACATTAAATATCCAAATCTAAATGTAAGGAACTAAAACCTTAAATTGGAACCTTCAAAATCTCAAATTAAATTAAAAAAATTAAATTTAAAAAAAAAAAAATCCCCAGTTCAATCTCTATAAGGTTTAGCGCTCCGTTTAGCATGAATGAGAATTATTTGTCCGTAAGTTCTTACCTGTACAGTGCTTTGATTTTCTAGAGGGACTGAGATGGAGGATCCCCTGCGGTACAGTGGAGGAGAGGTGAAGCCCTCACTTTGCTTCTAACAAACACAACAGATACAATTACAGCATATTTACGATTACAAGCCTACTTTTTGGTATCTTACATTCAATAACTGTACCATCACAAAAATAAAAATAAATAACCTTTACATGTGGCTTATCTTCTTGGTGTAGATCCAGGTCAGAGCTGGTTATAGAACGGTCTCCATTTGACAGAGAGCTTTTACCCTCTCCAGACAGCAGGATCCGTAAAGGATTGCTCTACGATCACAACATGTCATATTAGGCAGTCGGCCACAGAGAATGCTGACCTCGTGTTTTTGTTAGGCACAAAATAAGCTCTCATATCAAGTCAAACATGCTCACCAGCTGGGACGGAGGCAGACTATCTGATGGGCTTTTTGTCAGTTCCCTTTGTGCTGCATGTTAAAAGAAGCAGACCATCAATATCAGTTTAACACCATCCTAATCTTAATGTGTAAAAGGGATAGTTCACCCAAAAATTAAAACTGTCATTTATGACTCTCCCTCATACCGAAATTCCGTTCATCATATAAAGCGACCATATCTCTTCAGAAAATTTGGACTTAGCCACTATTCATATGGATCATTTTTAAAATCTCTTTATGAACATTTTGAAGTGTCAAAATGTCAGTTGTGTAGCTGTCAATGGAGGAACAAAGCAGTCAGATTTCATCAAAGATCTTCATTTGGGTTCCTAAAATGAGCAAAAGTCATGCAGGTTTGGAACGACACGAGGGTGAGTGATGACAGAATTTACATTTTTGGGAGAACTGTCTCTTCAATATGGAGCGCTCATGTACCAAGAGGAGTAGAGCAGCCTGGAGATGGACGGCATCTCTTTGCACCACCGTTTACAGGTGACGTTTCTCCATCCAGATGAGACTCCTGCAAACAATAGAGGAAAGGTCTCTGAACACTTACTTTCTAAAAGAACTTTGCTTCAACAAAAATGGGAAAATTGAATTAAGTATCATTGCATTTTAATTTAAAAATCCCCTTTAATGCATGCCTGCATGAAGCTGAATGAGCCAGAGATCTGGTCCATCAGAGTCTCCAGCTGCTGTTTACGCTGAACTGGGTCTTGTGGTAACGGAGATGGAGAGCTAAAGACTTCCACTGCGACAGGAGTCTGAGAGTATAAAGCATAAAAATAATGATTCAATTGCTTTGAAACAAAAGTTTAATGATGGATCTAAATAACACACCGATTTGGAGTCCTGCTCCACCTTGGGCTTCTTTTGACGTTTCTAGAAGACAACACACATGAAGAGATAGAAAAAGACCTGGTTACATACTAAACGGTTGCCCAACTGAGCTAATTGCCAACATGCAACATTTTTAATGGGTTTTAAAACTACAGTTCGCAGAGCCCTAGGAGTCCTTGGGGGTCCATACAATAAGTGTAGGAAAATATTCCTCACAATTTCACAAAAAAAAAAAAAAGTGCACTTCAAATTACATATTTTTATTTAAAAATAATATTGGGATATGGTGAGGTAAACGCGGTTATTTTCTAGATATTTTTATTATTTGTTCTGGCTGTATTTCCATTAGTCTTTATTCAGTATAAATTGGTCTGTATTCACGAAAATATATAGCTACCTATTTACATTTATGCAAGGATCATTATACTTGGGGGTCCCACATATAAATAAAAATGACAAGTAAATTAAATAAAGTTTTCCACCTCCTTGGGGTCAACCGTGGGTCTCTTCAGGATGTCTGTAGTCTTCGGAATCAATCCTGCTGCCCCTTTCCATGGCTTCTGTATGGGGGACTGAGAGGATACAGGAGGATCAGAAAGCTCCATTTCCCATGAGTCCGGTGGCTCCCTTTCCTTCATAGCTAAAAACTCATCCTTCCAGCTACGGGGCGAAGCCTTCTCATCCGGTCGACGCTCAGCGACGTTAGTTTCAGGTAGGTATCGTCTGTTAACAAACTGGCATCATTCAGAAGTTACTGACCTGCTTGTGCTTCTCCAAAGCAGTTTATAGCGTTGATGACTTAAGGATCAGGGTCACTCGTTTTTACCTCTTTGGGAGGCACTTCTTTTGAGCTCAGCTTGACCAGTGCTAAAACACAGAAATATAAATGGCATGCATTAGAACAAAACATTGACATGAACATGACATGAAAAACTGGATGTTAAATTTGAATAAATCTCACTGGAGAGGTTACAAGGCCTAGATGGAGGGTCAGCCTTTACGGCCTCAGTCTTCTCTTGACTGTCAACTTTAGGAAGTGGTAGGTGGTCAAAAAAGCCACAGTCCACTAGCTGAAGTAGCTTCTCCTTCATGTGCTTATCTGTGGAAACGTTCAAAACACTTTACTTTGAGCCTTCACAGCCCTATTAGTGAGGCTCAAACCCATCTTCATCAACACTAATATAAGAAAGGTTATTTTTGCTGAATTACACATGACAAAACATGCCTTGAAATAAATACAATGGGTTTACCATTATTAAATGGTAATATTTTGTGCAATGTATGCCCTTTAATTCATTTTCATAAATTTAATAAAAATAAATCACTAGTATAAACAATTGGTAACAAAACACTTAACCTGCAATTATGTTACCCTATATAGTTATAGAAGGGGGGGGGGGGGGCATCCTGTCCTATTAGATAACACACATGAAAATCCAAATTATTTGACAATCGGAGAAAGAGATGTGAAAAACTCACATGTCGAGCCAGCAACTGGTTTTTCTTTCCCTTCCAGCAGCTCAGAGTAAACAATAGCAGCCTGTTCCATCTGATCCTCTAAACTAGAGCAGGAAACACAACAGGAAGACCATGCCACATCAAGAGGCTGAATAGACAAACACAGTACTGTGATAATATTAAAAATAACCAGCACCCACAGAAAGAGTAGAGGACAACATTGTTGTCATTGTCATTATTGCACAATAAATGAGGGCTCTCGTAACATCCCAAAGGAGGTTTTCCTTTTACTGTAAATTATCCCACTATTACACACCAAGCACATAAAATCAATATTTTTTTTCCATTCAACTTTAAATAACAAAAACGACTTTATTGGTAAAACGGAAACAATATGGGAAATGAGTCTCCAATAATAAAGTTTAGTACTATGCTTGATCACAGAATGTCATGTTTGACAAATCAGAATCAAGAATTCCAGAGAGACATAAAACAGACAAGCACTTTGTAATAAAATCAAACATGTATAAACAAAATACAAAAACGTTGACTATAGAGCTGAAGACACTATCAGGTGTAGCACAAACCTCATCTTATGGTCTCGTTTGCAACCCAATAATGATGCCAGATCCAGCAAACTCTCCGTGTCCCGTGTGGTCAGGTGACGGGAATGTTGTCTGGCATTGCAGAAGTTCCTCCGGACGTCCTCTCTCTGCAGACTGTGGAGGACGTATTGCACCTGGAGAATCAAGCTCAGACGCTTCCTCTCTTGTTCGATCCTCATGATCTTCTCTTGGCGAACAAACTTCCGCTGAGCCTTCAACAACTACGGCGGAGAGCATCAGAAGATCCAGTTAACCATTCAGCACAATTCCATTCTGCGCAGTACTTTACAAATGCATAAGCCTTACATCTTGTGTGAGGGCACTAATGGTCTTCTGGAGCTCTTTGGCAAATGTAAGATTGTGGACAACCTCCTCGTACTTCCCCACAGCATCCTAAAACATTACCACACATCAGGGATCTTGAAACAAGCCCCATTTCCCAAAATGCAGCACATAAATTAAAGAAAAAAAAAAAAGAAAAAAAAGACGAACGATTACCAGTTGGTCTTGATTTAGTTTTTCCCCCTTTGCCAGCCTCTCATTGTAGCTTTCCAGTTTCAGCTGTTAAAAAAAAAAAACTTTTGTTTTGACAAGTCAAAAGGTAATTTGATGCTCTACAAGTAAAACAAACCCAATTCCATCTGACTACGATACAGCTCATTCGGTCATGCCATATCTGCCCAAATAACAATTAAGGCACCTTCTTTTTCTCAATGTTACGGATCTTGTGCTTGAGGCAGATGAGGCCGTCCTCGATGTACTTCTCGTAGCCGTAGTAGGTGGCCGCGGCCGGGTTAAGGGCGAGCTGGAGGGCGGTGAGCACTCGAGGGGACCCCGATTTAGGGCTGTCCAGGCCATCCTCCTTCTCCACGGTCAACGTCTCTATAGTCCGAGGTGGTGACAGCTGAACCATGATCTTAGTCTCTCTGATAAACAGTGGAATGAATAAAGGTCTATTTATTGTGGAAATAAAAAGAAACTAAAAGACTCTTACATGTCAGAATGGAATGGTAGATTACTTCTTACTGAATAATGTGCAGTATACACTTTTATATTGCCCTAGCAATACATGTCACCAACACTAACACAGTGGTCAAACTTTTTACTGACATCTATTGGTATGAATGCAGCATCACACAAACTCAGTTTATTTGCAGCCAATAGTTTGATAACATGGGGCCTGTGATCAACATGCATCTATGGTTCCACGAATAACCTTTAAAATTGATAGAACCTTTCCACTGCACAAAACTGGTACTTTTTTGTGGAAAAGGTTCTTCAGAATATTAAAATAAAAAAAAAAAAATCGTTCTTTGATGGCATCACTGCAAAATATAATCCGGCACGAGTTTAATTAGGTTGTTGACTTCATTTTCAGTCAAAAACCTAATTAAATATGTAAAGAAACTTTTGTTTAACCACTCTTTCGTGCCTGTGCTACAAACTTGTTTTCCCTTTAAAAGCTTAAAGTGCCATATAATGCATCCTTGTTTATCATGCAAGGAGTTCAGTAACCCAATGACAATACTGAAACAGGAAAAATCAGACGACATATATTGAGAAGTTAGGCACGAAAAGCATTGCCTGAACATACTGTATGATAACTGCATCATAAGCTAAACTCTGCCCATGTGTCTGGACACCAACCATGACATGGCATTTACATTATAGACTGAAAAATGCAACCAGAAAAGGCGAACCACCCCCGGAAATCACTATGTAAAACAGTATAATCATTCAGCCATAAATAAATAAACAGAAAGTCATATAAATGCAATTCTGGCGTTCATAAGCATAGGTTATGCATCCAGCATACCACCAAATCAAGCTACAATAACTTGCATTTCAAAAAGAACAGCTGCAATATTGTAAAGCAACTTTAAAATAATTTATCCGGCACGAGTTTCAATTATCCAGAATAATCCTCCCCAAACGGCCTCGACGGGGTGCCACCACCCAAAATGCATAATAAGTTTCTAAAGACAAAAAACACAGATGCGTAACGTGACAACATAACGCGCAAATCTCACCGACCTCATGCGTCTCTGCCGGTGTGAGTTTGTTTGCTGCGATTCAGATCGTTAGGATGACTTGGGTGGGAAGGCTGATCATTTAGAGTCAAAAGCAAACGAGATAGCCTTTCGGTGAGCTGGAGGATAGACGAAATAAAGCGATGGGTAAACAGAGAGGACAGACAGCAGCAGCCTCTCATCTTTTTATTGCCTCAGACAAGAAGAAACCTTATCAGCTCAGCTGGAGGAGCAATCATGACGTCACAGCCAAACACAGACAGACAGACTGTCCCCTCGCGCAACCTCAGCACTCTCTCTAGAATTGGTTAAAATAATGATATTTATGGTGTGTCACCATTTCAAATATCATCATGTAAGGCGCAGGCAGACATTTGCTGTTAAAAATTGTTTGTTGTAAAAAAAAAAAACATGTTAATTTATTGTTTGGATCGGTTATGTATGTCTCTTCAAGGCTGCATTTATTTGATCACAAATACAGCAAAAACAGTAATATTGTAAAATAGTATTACAACTTAAAATTGTTTTCTATTTGAATATATTTTAAAACGTATTTTATTCCTGTGATGTCAAAGCTGAATTTTCAGCATCATTAGCTACTCCAGTCTTCAGCGTCACATGATCCTTCAGGAATCGTTCTAATATGCTGATTCGGTGCTCAAGAAATATTTCTTATCATTATCTATTTATTATATGTCTTATTTATTATTATTACTATACACTTTTGATTAATTCAATGAATCCATGCTAAATGAAAATATGAATCTCTTCTTACTGACCTAAGTACTGTTACACAGTAGTGTATTTCATCATGCAGTTCTACCTGAACTGAAGCCACAACCTTTGTGTTGCAAACACCATTCTCTATAGCCATTGTTACCCTATCTAGCTTATTTAATGTTATTTATTGGTATGATCTAACTATAGTTTTTGTATAAACAGCATGGCACTAAACATGCCAAGATCATGGGTTCACTTCCCAAGGAATGCATGAGTTAGTAAAATGTTCATCTTGAACGCGGGTTAAAAGTTGCTTTTAAAGCATCTGCCAAATGCATACATGTATACACCAATGCACACAACAAGTGTAACCATCACAAGTTACATTTATTGAGGAACAAGTAAAAAGTACAATATGTAAAAAAATACAAAACCTGCTTCATATATCTCTAATAATGTGAATACAAAGTGCATAGCTACCATACATGCCTGTAGCACTACAACTAAAGGACTAGGCTAAGGAAAGGTATGTGGGCATTAGACACCCTCAAACTAAAGTATAAAAATAATCAAATAAAATTGTTGTACTTAGCATACACACACACACACACAAACATTTGTTTTTACAGCTATCCAGTCCTGAAGTTCTCCATAACGTTTAGTGAATCTCAGCCTACTATCTGTGACATGTGTAAAAGCATTTTCAGTCCATATTGCAGTGTTGTTAAGACAGACAGGTCAGTCTGTTCTGATGAGACTTAAAAAGAAAAAAGACCACAAAACAAATAAATATGAAATAAATAAGACAAAAGCGTATTCATCATAACCGTTGTTCAGTCTTACACATCTTATATTTACAAATAATGCCGTCATAGAGATGACAAGATAGAAACCCCATAGGTGCTTCAGCTGAAAGGATGTTACCACAAATACAGTCATATATCATTCCATGATATGGCATATTCACACTAAAGCCACAAGCTGCCACCATCAAACTACTCATTTCAAAACTGAACAGATATTAAATAGATTGCCCAGAGAGAGAATTAAAATTAATGTGCAATTGAGTGTTTTGTGTGAAACAAATGAACTCTCTAGCGCCACCCCCTGGAATTCAACAGAAGTATGTGTGCGTCAACGTAATTTGTACAATCCAAGACAGAAATCACAAACAATAAAATAATAATAATAATAAAACTGACAGGACAGGCATATTGGACCATAGGGGAAAACTATAGGGGAATACTATGAAATATAGTATGAATACTCCTTATATGAAAGCTTATTACAGACTAGTAATTTATAATGAAAATGTACAAGCTGACATTGATTTCACTTTTTAGTATTTTGAAAAGAATTTTCCCTGGAGCATAAGAACAAAAACATATAAAACCAAAAATGGACAAAATAATGTGCTCAAATCTTTCATGACAAGCACACACTATTTACAAAAGGCAAAGAGGAAGGGATATGAACACATATATATACGATAACAGTATAAATAGCAAAATGTTGGGCTTTTTGGCTTTGAGTGAGACAATATTGAAAATATCCAATTCTAAAAAATATTTGAAGACAATTAAATCCCTGTCATAATTAAACGTCACTGTCATCTCAAAGTTGCAGTCAAACTCTGATTTCATTTTTGCTATTTTCTTGCATTTATCTACAAAAATATATATTGGGACTGTCTCAAAATTTGCCCAACTTATTGCAAAACAAAAGAAAAAATCTTCTTAGAAGGCCATGCAAAATTCATGCAGATTTTTATCAAGACAATATTTTCCTTAGCGTTCATGCTCGATCTTTACCAAAATCCTTAAATCCACACTTTTGGATATTTACATTAGTACGCTGAATACAAGAGTGTTGATAACCAGGCATCATTTTTGGCTGGCCGTGCCCAGTCTGCTTCAGCACCATAGGAATGCTGTCAGAGGAAATGTTTGCAGTAAAACACTATCGTTGAGTTTGTTAGTGGCTGAATACAGAAAACCTGCACTGAAATCAGGGTTTAAAAGTGACCATTCACCTTCACATCAACTTTTCTTACATTAAATAACATTTGTTTTTGTTTTTAAAGAATGATGCAATATTTTTTGCATGTGATTGGGGACTGGCGGCATCAATCTTCAAACTGCACCACTGTAAAAAATGTTTGGCAACACTGTAAAAAAGTTGCTGCCTTAAATTTTTAAGTACAATCAACTTGGATGTTTAAGTCATTGCAACTTAAATTACATTAAACTGACTTTAAAAAAAAAAAAGAGCAATGTAAAAACATATGTCGTCATAAATTATTAATCATACTTTTTTTTTTTTACAGTGAACCCTAGTCCCCCTTGACTTCCATTATATGGAATAAAGCTGCCAGATGTTCTTCAAAATTTAATCATTTTACTTTTGGTGTTCCATGCAAAAAAGGAAAGATTTTAAAGGGGCTTGAAACTACAGAGCCCCTAAAGGTACATGGTGATGGGAAAATTAGAAAAATGAGAAGGCAGGAAAAATTATATGTTAATGCTTTTGCGTTCTCACAATCAAAGTTCTTTGTGAGCGAACGCAAATTTTTCAGGGGAACGCAAAAGTTTTGTGAGCAAATGCAAAGTTTCACGGGAAGGCAACATTTTCAAAAGAGAATTCAAAAGCATTGAAATATATTTTTCCTCCAATCTCATTTTTTTTCAATCACCATATCCCTTTAGGCGCTCCATATCTAAGAATATGAGGGTGAATGACAGATTTTTATTTTTTTCATTTTTAGGTGTCCTGTCCCATTAACTAAAAACCAAGAGGGGGAACAAACAGAGCAGGCCTTAAGAATAAAGACAAAGACAGAACAAAATAAGGCAAAGATTAGAAGCTTCCCTAAATAATGGCTATATCCCAGCTGGAATGGTAGAATCTCCTAAATACTGTACACTAACTGCACACACAGTCACCCCAGAGGAAGGGCACAATGGTGCTCAAGGGTAGAAAAGTGACAGTGTAGGATTGCGGTCACTGTCCAAGTCTATTCTCTACATTTCTATGCATGATATGTAGATCCAGCATTCTGTGTTTGAGTGAGATAGCAAAAAAAGTTAATTCATTTTCCCTGATCTACAAAAAAAGAAGGGGTGAACTGGAATAGCGTGGTACCAGGCTCTGAAAAACAAGGAAGGTTTTCAGTCAGTTTGATAAATAAAGGTTGCTTCGACTGCAAAGGAAATGATAGAGACACATTCTCAACAAGGAGGGGAAAAAAAACAGGAAAAGACAAACAAGGATCCAGCTGCTCATGAATCGAAGGCAATCCGAGAGAACGTCTTTGAGAGTGTCTGAGGGGCAGCGCTACGCCTCTGACTCCCGAAGGCTTCTTAAGAATGCCAATTCAGTACCCTGGGAATGTGGCATCACCACTCCTCATCCACTTCCCGTTCCATTTTTATTTGGGAAGAGGAGTGCGGTTGAATAGACGAGAGAATTTCTTGACTGCTCTGCACCTCCTCTTTCTCAAGTTCTCCGTCCTCATCTTCCTCTTCTTCTTCTTCTTCCTCCTGCTCTTGCTCCTGTTTTTTCTGACAGCAGGGCTTGTAGAGATGTGGGTCAATCAGAACCTCCCCGAAGCGACCTTTATAGATGATGCCACAACATACCCGCTGCCTAGAGAGATTTGAAAACGAGCTCATGACATTTGAAAGTATTGGTTCTGATGAACATTGAAAGGTCAAACTTGTAAATCAGACTGATTCAGCGGAGTGAATACCTCTTCCAGTATGTCAGGTCCAGGAAGGAAAAGACTGGAGAGCGGGCGGAGCCAGGAGTCAACTCAGAGTCAGAACCCTCGTCTGATTGGTTACTGTAGCTGGGCGACTGGGCGGGGCTGGCGCTGGAGGTGGTGCTGTGAGCGTCTGAATCTGTTAACAAAGACATTTTCTATCAGGAACATGCCAAGAGCGATTTCATGTTTTATTCAATTTAGTTTTGTGACTCAGTACTCACTGTGTCTCTTCAGCTCTTTCTGAACTCTGCTGATCTGGTTGGGTCTGATCCGTCTGGAAAGGGATTTGACTTTCTTTGACTTCACTGTAGTTTTCAGACTGGGTCCCCCTCGTGCATCAACCACCTGATAACAATTGATAACAATAACAATCTCCATATAGTGATTGAAATGTAATATTTAATATTTTATTTATTTAATTTTCATATACTTATTTTAGTTATAAACAATGTGTTTTAGGCATTATATTATATGTCAGGTTCATAATTATTTCTTTATTTAATCATGTTTTATCAACTCATTCTTTTATTGTCATATGTATATTATAGTATTTATAAAAACAAAACAATAAATGCAATTATATTAATTTGTGTTTCATGTTTTATATTATGTCAGATTTATAGTTATCTAATACATTTATTTTCATGTAAATTATGTTATATAACTTATAAGCAAAACAATAAATATATATTTAAGCTTCTATAAATGTACAATAAATACATAATTTTTTCATTTTGTTATTTTATTTTAGATTTCATGTTATTTATTTTACTTTTCATTTTTTATAGATCAGGTTTATAATTCTTTATTTAATTAATGTCATATAATTTATATTATACTGGTTAAAATAAATATAAAAAAATAATAAATACATTTATATGAATTTGTGTTTTAGGTATTATATATATATATATATATATATATATATATATAGTTCTAACAAAAACAAAACATAAATCTATATTTATTATTATTATTATCATTAAGATCACCTACAACAGTTTCATCAGTGGACCAAACATGATTACGTTATCTTATTTTTCATACTTGTTTTTCTACTTTATCACCTTATAGAGAGTTGCCACTCCGAGGGGATTCAGTGAAAAGCTGCTTTGAAACAATATGGTTTGAAAATGGATTTGAAAAGACTCAGTGTGATAAACAAGAGGCTGTGTAAGTGTGCATGTGCAGAGCCTGGTTGAATCGGCGGCGCTTACATGATTCCAGTTCTTCTTGGAACCGACGGGAAGCTTCTTCCAGCGTTTTACCAGCAGGACACATGCATTGCAGATTTCACCAGAGCGAGTCTCGCCTAAACTGTAGAAGTATCCCACTGTTATTTCATTGTAATGGCAGCATGCGTATGGAAATCATCTGAGCTTCACAAAGTTCTCATGATATGAACAAACAACATTGTTTGCTCTACAAAAGAAAAGGTCTGATCGCTTGACTAGAGACACAATATCCAAATCCAGTACTTACTATAATTTCACTAGGCAGATGTTAATATGTTAATACAAATGAACCACGCACAAACAATAGAGATATACTCACCCAAAGCAGCTCTGAAAGTCTCTCTCATAGCGTTTGCTGTCAGTGAAACGAGAGCTGGAGGATTTTGCCCTGCAGATGCAGCATCCATCAAGGCTGCGGTACATCTTCGGCTTATGAAAGCCAAACATCTGACAAGAAAACAACTCTCTTTTTGGTACTTGTGCTGATTCACAATGATTTAACACACGTTTAAACACATTGGCTGCACCATAGTAGTCCCATAGTTCCAAAAAAAGTTACTGTTATGGTCCTCATTACTATCAATGTTGAAAACAGTTTTTGCTGCTTAATATTTTTGTGGAAACCGTGATACCTTTTTTTAATCTCACATATCCAAAACTTTTGAATGGTAGTGTATCACGGTTTCCATCAAAATATTAAGTATAAATTAAATATAAATATTCAATATTGATAAGAAATGTTTCACCAAATCAGCATATGTCATGTGACAATTAGGAATAATGGCTGCTATAATAATAACAATAAATTTACTAATAATTATATTAAACATAACATGTAATTTTATTTGTATTATGATGTAAGTTTAGATTAAATATGGAAATATTTGGAATAAAATATAATAGTTCAAATAAAATTGTGAAGTCATGGAAATAATGGTTAAAAATTACACAAATGAATATGAAAATATTATAACTGCTTATTGTTGTCATGTTTTTATCATGGTATTTTCATAATTTCTGTACACACATTATACATATAAAGTAAATGTATTATGGGTTATTAAATATAGTTGTATAGTAGGGTACTATGTTCGGTGTGCATAGGCCTATACTATATAGAATATTCTATTACAGAGAGAGAGAGAGAGAGAGAGAGAGAGAGAGAGAGAGAGAGAGAGAGAGAGAGAGAGAGAGAGAGAGAGAGAGAGAGAGAGAGAGAGAGAGAGAGATGAAATATGGGTTATCATTAGTCATCATCGCGTCAATGGGATAAGAGCTTAATGGACCGACTGTTCCGTATTATATAACCTCGTGCTGATGATGGAGCCGGACAACACAGTGGCCTCGCGTATCGACAGATCGGTGACAGCAGCGGTGCCTTCACGAGGCATCAAATTCAAACAATATAACTGGGTCATTACAGAGGAAGCATCTGTCCAAGCCTTTGTATTTTATTTAATAGAGAGAAATTTCTACAAAATGTAGCCTGAGCTCTGTACAGTGTGTGAGTTGAACCGCGCTTCTATCTGCCTCTGCTCTGACGCAATTCAACATGGCAACGCGTTTGAGAGGGGCAGAAAATGGGGTCAAGAAAGTAATGCCATTCCGTCGCGGAAACCACGATCAAAAGTGCCATTAACATTTCTAAGTGTGTCATCTAAAGTTATTCAGATAACATCGAACGAACATGTTTCGCGGTGTTTAAATGTACACGCGCGCGCACTGCAGTGAAATGGTGCGTGTGTCCCGCGGTATTCATTCACCGCCCACCAGCTCGCGCGGAAGCATGGCACGCCACACGGCATCTTTAAACACACACATTCAGCATGTTTTCACCGCAGTTTCACTGATAAATGACCCTGCTCTGTACGAGCAACTGATTCGCACACTTTCTTTTATGCCAGTTGTGCTCAAAGAAGCACCACGGTTGAATTTAGTCGAACTGTTCGACCGCTGCCCTTTGTTTTCCGCGCGACTCTGCGCCAGTGGCTCGTGCGACTCCATGCTTCGCACTCGAGACTGTAAACACATGCGGTCCGTGCTACAACTTCGCTGAAGAGCATTGAGCACAACAAAACACGCATTTGCATGTGTATTTCCTTAATAGGACGACTCAACACACTTTTAAACATTCAAAATACTAAAATTAAATATATAGATTTTATAAGCTCCACGTTTAAATGCGTCAGTGACACCGCCTCCATCTCACATTAAACGAGTCTCTAACAGTAGCAGAGCTCTAACCGTTGCATTAACGCTGAACTGGTTGAGTTAGTAAAGCAGAAGTTTGGAAATGTTGTTGATGAGCTCGTGAAAATGCGGGTTTGTTTTGAAGCACACCCACCAACAGCGGAGCAAGAGACCACACGCAGTCAGACGGATAGTTCAGCATCGCAAGTTCAAAACGAGTAGAACTAAACTTGTTTTAATGACTGCATGCAACACCAAATACACATATTCGAGAGTGCATATTCACTACTGTAGTTTTATATAGGCTTTCAAGCAGACTACGAATGCAAATTGATTATTTTAAAATGCTTTCTGTCTAAATACTCATCTATAACGCATTTTTTGTTTGTGCCTGTTCTGACTAGTGAAATAAAAATCAACTCTGGCTTCAAATAAATCAATTATGTTATCAAACACTTAACAGCGATCACCAGGAAAGGATGCGAGCGCCCTAAAATGTGATGCGCTGTATAGGCAGCATGTAAACACTAAACTTACCTCAAGCTTTTATTTTACTAAAGCAAAAATGTAAAACAATTCCAGCAAGCTTCAAACGTGATCTTACGGTTACGAACGCGACAGCTTTCACTCGGGCATCGCACTGTCACACAACTTCTTAAGGGGGCCTTACGAAAGGCGAAATATGACATCTTCTGCACACATAAAACTGTTGAATAACTTTTACGAAAAATACCTTTATTCTTACCTCGACTTGGATCAGTTGAAGTCAAACCACACAGCGAAATCCAAGAGTTACAGGCGTTACACATTTAACAATGCGCCACTCGTTACTGTCTCACTTTCTGTCTGAGTATAGTAAAATGTTTACGCATGCGCGGTTGTCCATCCACCATTTTCTGAATTTCTTCAATCAACCTCATTTGCATACGCTGCTGACGTTTGACTGCGTCTGCATTCTATTGCCCATATAAGGAAAAGAAAATTACGCGGGAAACGTGGGCGGGTCCGGTTGCTAGGGCAGCAGCCAGTGAGCTGAGATCCCGGTGGGCGGAGTTACGCTCTACTACTACGAGGACAGCAGATGTCGGAACAAACGCAGCACATCCTCCTTCTCGCTCTGTGACTGTGTGTGTCCGTCAGCCATGAGCACATGTCGGCAGCTTCGTCTTCGACATATTCATCATGAAAGTAGTTCGAGGTAACCGGGTTTTTTTTGGGGCCCGCTGCAGAACAATTAAATTGTCTGAAGTAGATAAACGACATTAGACCAACATTTACCAACAATTTGATCGTTTGTAACTCGTGTTTTTCGTAATGTAATGTAATATTTCTTTATTTGCTTGTAACAAATTCGTTTAGAAAATGACGTGTGTACTTAAACTGTCAATTATTCTTAAATGGACAGTTCACCCAAAACTGAAAATTCTGTCATTTACTCACCCTCAAGTTGTTCCAAAAACCTGTATGAATTTCTTTATGTGGAACACAGAAGATGATATTTTGAAGAATATGGGTAAACAATTGATGGGCCCCATTGACTTCCATAGTATTTTTCCCTATTCTATGGAAGTCAATGGGGCCCATCAATTGCATGGTTTACCCATATTCTTCAAAATATCTTTTGTGTTCAACAGAAAAAAAATAATTCATACAGGTTTGGAACAACTTGAGGGAGAGCAAATGACAGAATTTTTATTTTTGGATGAACTATCCCTTTAAACTGTCAATCATTAAGTACAGAGAGTGTTATTAATCTTTCCCACTGACAGGCTTATAATACAAACAGAAAACATGAACAATTTGAATTTTTTCCATTAAGTATCAGTCAAATTACAAATTTACATAAATCCCAACTTTTTTTCTTGAGTTATTATATTATCACAATCACTCCCTGCTCTCCCCAACAGCAAAATATCAGGTTTCTACTATAAAAACATTTATTTTATTCCTATGAGTCAAGTGCTGAACATTTGTTTCACAGATGCCATCAGCATGTCCCTAAACTAAAAATAACATTCCATGAAGAATGACCCTTCATAGAGGAATGTTCACTGGGACCTGAGTGCTGTCCTGGAATACCACGCATGCCTAAATGTCCTGTGTGCACACAGCTCAAAGTTCAGAGAGGACACACATATGGACATAAGGAGCATTTTAATGAGTTGCTTCACAAATATAAACATGATAGTTGAACCCGCTCATTTTACACAGGGAACTTTTCATAATATGATTGATGTTTAGAAGCATTTCATACAGGGGAGAAAAAAAAATTAACCAGTATGGAATGAGCCCGAAAGGATTTAGAGGAACAAATTCGTTTACAGCAACAGTCCTTCTCCAAGATCTAAAATGCCGCATGCATCATCAGCACCGCAAACATGGACAGTTCCTGCAGTTTCCTGATCCATCCAGCCAGAGGATTCTGGGATTTCAGCAACTTCCGGGGCCTAAAACTAAGTCGACCTTTACACAAGATGGACGTTCTATTCTATACAAAGTCTGAACAATAATAAAGTTGAATTACTAAAATAAATAAATGATAGTGTCATCTTACTGCATAATTCACCCCAAAATTTAGTTAATCTAAAATCAGACAGTGTCACAAAAGTTTTGTTTGAAAATAAATACATACAAATGATCAGTCTCATAAAAAGAAAGAAATAAAATACACAGGTTGATGTACTACAGATGTCTTAGATTAAACGCTGAGAGTCTTAAAAAACAAAACTTACGGTAACATTAAGTGATTTAAAGTTGTAACTCATCCTGTAACAAATGCCTTTATTCTACTAGATTTCTCTCAGCATGGATTCCGGATTAAAACAGGCATAAAAGAACAAACATAACTGGTTATTTAACGAATATACTTCTTAATTTCTAAGCAACGTGCAAGTAATGCAGCATTTAATCGTGGATTTACAAAATAATGCTGCATTTAGACTTTCAATTAGTGATAAATGCTAGGGTTTACACTTTATATTTAAAGCACCCCACAAGTATTAAGATTTGAGAGATTTGGACTGCGACTAAGGTTAATGGCAAAAAAAAAAAGAGAGGCTTGTTATTGCTTTCCAGGTCTGATTTCCAGTGTTTCTGTCTTAAACATAAAAAAATTCAAACATGATACTGAAGTATCTAAGAATGAAGTTAATACTCATTGGCAAAATAAACACATCTTCCCATAGTGTTCACCTGATAAACCAACCACACACTCGCACACAATTCTATCACACATAAACTATAAACACATCTTGTAACACAGCGATTCACATCATGTTGGAATGTCCTTTTTCTCTGAAAGTTCAGTTGACAGGCTTTTAACCGAGAGAATGTTTCAAACGGACACCCTCAAATTCAGACTCTCCAATGTCAAGAATCTTTCTTTCAAACTGACAGCCAATCAGCACATGGAGAGCATATATTCTGTCAGAACTAAGGCTCCTCAGTAGTTCAACTGTTCTTGACATACTTTGCAAAAAAAAAAAAATGCTTCCTACAGTGCTTTCCAGAGAGACGGCACATGATTTTAAGCAGAAACGCTAGTGGATACGACCGTTGCTCGCAGACAGATGTGTGTGGAAATGACCACAGGTTTAAAAGTAAAATCCACAGGGAAAAAAGTGAGTATTCTTAAAAAAAAAGAAAAGAAAAAAAAAAAGTCATCAACACTTTCAGTTAGAAATAGCACAACTTTAAATACTGCTACAAAACACACTTCTGAAGTTCAGAGTTCATTTCTTTGGGGGTGCAGGAGACAGTCAGGTTGAGAGAAGCTTTGATAAGTCCTCAGTTCTTCCCAGGTCAGCAAACGCACAAGGCAGAGTAACTTGTAGAGCCGCTTTGGCCCTGAGGGTGGCAGCAGAGAGGAGGAGCAGTCTGAATCTGAGCTCAGTATGTAGAATTACAGCTCAACGCTTTTCGTAAAGGAGGTCTCCAGCGTGATGGGAAAGTCATTGAGCGTTTCCAGGACACCGACGAGAGCGCTGGCGGTGAGCTTGTCTCGAAGTAACGCGTTCTCCTCGTACATGCGTGTGATGACGGGGCATTCGGCCAGCAGAGGGAGCCACTGTGGCAATAACCGGTCTCTGTGAGAGTGGGATATACATGCAGACAACTCTTGAGTACATTTTGCTCTGACTTTCAGAAGCTTTATTTAAAATGAATGCATCAAAAAGCATGCGTGTGTCCTTACCTTGCCCCGAGGCAAACTAGCAGCTGGAACTTGCCATCCTTGCCAATGTTGCGTGGCATATTGTTAACGGCGTTGACGTATCGACAGAAAGATTCACAATTCAGACCAAGAGGCTCTGGTATTTCTTGAAGGTCTCCAATCTGATCTGCATTCTCCATAAACGCTACAACTTTCTCTGTACAACACACACACACACACGCACAGGAACACATTCGTTAGAAACCTAAAAAAAGTGTTTTATGAAGGAAATTAATTCTAAAATATTTACAGTATATTATATATTTTAAGCAACATAAACATATGCTATCACACACAAACATATATATATATATAAATAAAGCCTTAATGTACTTCTGGAACATTCTGAAAACAGCACCCATGCTTAATGTCTTTAAAAAGGATGTAGCTCTATATAATGAGGCCTTAAAAATTAAGAGAAGTAATAAAGCCAGGAAGTAATGTGATTTGTTTTTCTAGTTTATTTATTCTATTTGAGTGAATATCTTTGGTATAGAGCTAAAAAATCTTAGAAATAACAGTTAGTGCCATATACTCTCACAGGGAAACATTTAATAAGCTTTACCGTAGAAATCCCACACAAAGACATTTTTCTGAAAGATTCGAGCGGAGCGGAATCCATGTTGGAAGAACTGCTCCAGTGCCCACACCAGACCACCCTCACCACACAGCAGAACCGTAAGACTGCCCCTCTGAAAGACACCGTTTAGGTTAAAGAAAACAGGGAAACATAAAGTGACGATATTCTTAAGTGGACACATACCTCTTTCTCTGGTTTGTGGAAATGCTTGATAATATTGTTAACTGCTTCACCGATGGATTCCTGTATCTGAACGGTTGTTGGTTCTGAAGAGAGAAGGATTGTTTAAAAGGTTGAACACCTAAATACATTAATGGTAACAATTATCAATTTAAAAATAGTTAAGAATAATGTACATTGAAATTAGACAAAGACAGTCAAATCAGTAGACTAATAAAAGATTTATTTTACAAGGAGAGGGTCGCTTCATGGAGGCGGCCATATTGAGATCACAAGAGCAGCCGAATACTAATTACTTAATTTCCTTAACCCCCATGATTTGACACTTTCATTTATGGGATAAATTAATTATGGCTGACTATTAACTCTTTCCCTGCCATTGACCGAATTTTCCATAATTTATTAGACAACGCTTCCCTGCCATTGATGGACATTTCTGGCCTTTCATGTCTTAACTGTTATACGCTATTATGCATCTTCTGAAAGAGTAGAGAATCTCCAGATCAAAACACAGGCAAGAAACGAAACAAAAATCTTTTTGTTTAAAATTAGGGCTGCACGATTTGGGGAAAATATCATATTGGGATTATTGAGGTCAATATTGCGATTGCGATATAATAAACAAATGGTTTCATGAGTCAACTTGCTTAGTTCTAAAAGCAAAATGAACACACAGATTAGTGATAATGCTGAAATGTGTATTTCTCAACTCAAACTAGCAACAACAACTAAATGATTGATAAAACCTATAATGATCAATAAGCCATTGATGTCTGGATACAAATTATTTTAAAACAGGTGTTATTTCTTTTGATTTATTACATGTTCAGATATTCATACAATAAAGTATTCTGGCTGCATTAAAAGTTCAAAAATGATCAAAAATGCTGGCAGTGCCTGGAAACTTTGAAAAAGAAAAAGCTGGCTGGAAATTAAATAAAACAAAACAATGCTGGCGGGGAAAGAGTTAAAAGAGCATTTCTACAGTGTCATTTGTCACTGAAAGCATTTATTTTTATGTGACGCTACATTCAAACCACTAGGTGTCAGTGTCAGTCCAAGACCACAACAAATCAAACATTACTGAAAGCACCTTTAAAATACAAGTTAAACTTACTGTTTCCACGTCCTGTAAGTGATGTGATGCTAATTCGTCGGATCTGGGAAGGCGATCGCTGAAGGGGCGGAGTCTTAGCCCCTCGGCCTCCTTCATCATCATTGCACGGAACTACAAATTCACCGATCAGAACTCGCTCAAGACTGCCATCATCCACACCTTTCCCCAGCCACCTGCCGCACGGGAACCTGAAAAGGATAACAAGTGAATAACAAGAAAGCCATAAAAGGAACAAGACGGAGGCAATGTGTAGAGAACAGAGTAGGCCGTACTTGTATGTGTGGCCAGTGATCTCATTGCGGACCATGACACAATCCACCAGCCACTTGGCAAGCAAGCCAGAGTTATCATGACCCAGCTGCACTGTTGTCAACTTCCCGAGGTTCTGACGCTGTACATACAAAACAGATAAACGAAAAAGATGTCAGAGGCGTTAAGCAGCTGTCTGAAAATAACTGAACAACCCGTGGTAGGGTGTGTGCTGCATTTTGAAAGTGAGCAGCGGAAGGACACCAAGACAGTGAAAGTGTATAATGTACTATCACTGATTTAGATTTTAGATTTACTATCGCAACCTATGGCTCTAAAAATATTTAGGGAATTAACTAAATGCAAGTGTTCAAGCAGGGTCCAAAATGAACACACCATAAGTTCCAAATGTGAGAAAAAAAACTGTCTTGGTGAGTAAATAAAAGTTACTCGCCTAAGCCATCAAAACAAAAACATACTGAGTTTAAGGTTATTTTAGTTTTGTGGCTTGAAAACAATAAATATGGCATTTTCTGAATCCACTCACCAAGTGTGCAAAAGAGTTCATTTTGGATCCTGTATACAAGTAATAAATAACAATAGGAACATTTTGTTCGGCTTCTACAGATGTTAACTGTTTTAGTCTCATTTTCTAGTCTGGTCTAATTTTCATGTTAAATGGATAGTTCACCCAAAAATGAAAATTCTGTCATCATTTACTCGCCCTCAAGTCATTCCAAACCTGTATGAATTTATTTCTTCTATTGAACACAAAAGAAGATATTTTGAAGAATATGGGTAACCAGAATATGGAGGGCAAAAACTACTATGGAAGTCAATGGGGCCCATCAGTATTATTCTTCAAAATATTATCTTTTGTGTTCAGCAGAAGAAAGAACTATCTTAAGAACTACCCCCCCCCCCCTTTTTAGGTTTTAAGGTAGAGTGGAACCCAAAGAAGCAAAAGAGGTGATCTCTCTAAGTGGAGAAGAAGAGAAATGGAGAGATGAATGAATGAAGAGAGGGAGGAATAAAATGGAGGGATGTGCACCTAACCTTGAAGGCGATGGAGATGTGCGTGTGAGGCCTAAAGGCAGACTGCGAGAGGACACAGAATGAGTTAGAACATGATGGATGATTGACAGGAAGACAAATGGCAGTGATTGGCCCTATGAGGTGGGTTGTAAGAGTAATACCTCCTTCCTCAAATTTATAGATTCATGCATATTTAGAGAGGGGGGTTTTGATCACTAATACATGAATCACCATCTCAGTTTGGGGAAAAAAAGAAACAATCTGGACCTCAAGAAAATCTTTTTGTGAGAAAATCTGCAAAACATTTTGAAAGGTCACAGCAAAAGAACACATTTTCACAACAATTGTTTCATTTCGCCTCACGAAATTATTACTAAAATTACTTTAAAAAAAGGCCTAAATATAATATCTATTTAAGAGATTCGCCCTGTTACTTTCAATTGTTTTTATTCCTTAGGTATTTTGTTCAGCTAAACTTTTGAGTTATTTCCATAAACAGCTTCAACTGAGCAGATGTTCGAAAGACCTGCAAGCACAGTCAATTCTGCGGATGGCAGGACAGATGACTGTTTCAGTCCCATAGGAAAACAAACACTCGAAATAAACTGCTGTATCAGTTTCAGAGCAGAACAGCTGGAGCGTGACATCACGGCACTCACGTCAAACGTCATTTCCAGAACATTCTTCGTGATCTGCAGGGTGCCGGAGTCGCCAAGCTCGCCGGACACACACAGCCAAGGGTTGGACGTCGTCATTGTGTTACTAAGCTTCTTGATGGGGATGATGACGGCCCGGTACGGAATCACTGAGGGCACAAAAAGAACAAATCAGGTTGCAACTAATCACAACATTATACAAAAAGACAGAAAGGGACATTTGAAAATTAAGTTGCTATGCGTCATCCTGTTGACAATGGCTAAACATAAGTATACATTTTTCATGATTGGTCCAGCAATAAAACTGTAATGCAGCATCAAATCAATGTCAAGTGCCTGACATGATGGATGCTGTTTTATATGAGCGTTTGCATTAAATATTCATACAATTTTAATCCACATTGATTGACTATGGTAGGTACTGTCCTGGTTTGCAAATCTGTGTGTGTGTGTGTCTATTTCTCTGGGACGTACTTATGGTGGTGAAGACGCTGGTAAAGCAGAAGTAGTCCACTGCATTCAGGCTCAGGAGATGAAAGAGAAACTGTTCTTTTTCCTCTTCGCAGCGCAAGAAGGCGTACCGCTTGTACAGCTTCCTGTGGGAACATGGCATGCTTAATAACAGGTGCAGCTTCTTGAAACGGGTCAGCGCGCGTGTACTTGTTTGCGTCACTCAGAAGTTCTTGTGATGAGCATGTTTTTTTGGTGTATATGTGGGAAACAAAGCATGCAGGTGTGTGTGAGTGTAGTTTTTTTTTAACGCCATGCCAGCTTCTGTGGCTATTTTCATGGCGAGAAAAGTTTTTTAAAATCTATTTTTGCTAAAAACAATATTTAGATTAACTTTGTAAAAAATAAATTATTTCTCACAGGGTTAAACCCAGCACAATCTAATAAAACATGCTAAAGGAATTGACAAAGAATTCAAAGAAAGGTGACAAATCTTTGCTTAAAAACTTGTGGATCCTGGAATGGCCTATTCAGCAATGGGTATAAACTATCTGGTCCCATCAATTTGAAAAATAAATTTCTTCTCCTAACATTGCGTGTAAAGTTAAGTATTGTACGCACTTGGTTAAAGCCTGGTTAGACAGCAGCTGTTTAAGATGCTGGGAAAGTAGTTTTTTCTCCAGGGACAGACGGATCCAGGCACGTGCTCGACCTACATCGGTCTTAATCTCTCCCATGTTCTGGATGTGTCTGAGAAGTTGAAAGAGAGAGAAAGGATGACGGAGAAAGAGAAAAACAAGAACAAAAGTGTAATTTATTGTATGTGGGTTGAAATGGCCATAAGCAACGGAACATTGTGGGTGTACATCAATCTCTCTTTAAAAAAAACATCACGTAATTTAAAAATGAACCAGCTGAATTATTAAAACAACCAAACCACTGTAATGAGCACTATTGTATGCGACAGTTGTCCTCAGGTGATAAACACACCTCATATCCTGTATGACTGAGACACGTAATGCAGGAAGACCAACACTGGACTCTTGCTTTCGTCTTTCCTGGCCGTTAGACACTGTAGAGAGAGAAACACACCGTTTTAGCACTTTTAAGCAGAGCAGATTTTTAAGTTTCTAAATGCATGTTATTGATATCATCACTCGATCTCCCAGTGAAACGACTGACTTAGACGTCCAGTGACGTAGGCTTCTCCAATCAATTCATCCGCATAAACCCGTCCCTTTACAATTGAGTGGATAGAGGTGGATCGGAATGCAATTTTGCAATCAACAACTGATGTTTTGAACCAAGACCCCATCCTACATTGTTTTATTTTAGATAATCAGTTTCACTTGAATGTACGTCATGATATGGAAGAAAAGATCTGTTGCTACTTATGTTACATCGTGACTTTAAATCCCTTCATGCAGAGCTTTTGGCCTGTTAGCATAATTAGCATGGAGAGGTCTTAGGCCCGAAGACTTCTAATGTCAAAAAGCAATTTGAAATCGTATGTTTCGCAAGCACTAGCTGATGTTAACGTCAAAAATTAGTGAGTATAGATGTTCCTTTCAGGTTTTCTAGGAGCATCACTGAGGAATATAAAGTTAATTAACTTGTAAAAATGTTTAGCTAAGCCTTGAACTTCCTCAAAAGGCGGCAAAACAAAAGCTTGGGGTCTGAAAAACACAAAAAATTGTGTGTACAAGTACATTTACACTATGTTGTGCAAGACGAATCTAAATGCGGCCCTACAGAAATGGACACCCCTGAAAGTCATTCTATAATTTGCAGAGTGACTTGAGTAGAGTTGTTTCTGCTCTTACAATCTCACATGCATTTATGAAGAAAGTTTTTACCTGGAGACTCTGACAGCAGCTCGTTTTTCTCTTCTCTTGCCTGGTAGTGCAATAGATGAGACCACAGCGCAGACTTTCCCTATGAACCATGATGACAGCACACAAATGATTCTGAGCATTAGAGCTGCAATCAAGGGCGTAGTACAAAATTCTGGGCCCTGTAGAAAGGCATTCTCAATGGGCCCCTCCCCACATCCACAGCTATTAATTCTAGCATCTTTCCTCCTCACATGAGGGCCCTGGGAACTCAGTCCCCTTTCTACCCCCAGTCCGACACCCCTGGCTGGTTAGAATGTGAAACTCATTTCCATTTGTTGGTGTCTCACCTGTTTGACCAGTAGGCCGTGGCTCCATATTCTCTCCAGCAGGTCACACAGACTGGCTATGAGCGTGTTCTCCTCCAGACCGGTGATGTTTGCCTCTCCATGTCCCAGTTCAACAGCCTCTCTGCCCATTTTCTCCACCAACATACGCTTGGTCTGAACATCCATTGAAAAAGATCATTACCAAAACATCACATATGTTTACATATGTTACCTGTTTGTACTGTAGTAATAACAGTACATTATGCATAATAACATGCAAGTAACTCGAAACGAAACCCTAAAGTATGTTAATTAATATTACTTAGTATTTAAATGTATAATTACACTGTAACAAGGACACCTTAAAATAAAGTGTTTTTATAAAAAATTACTAATTCAAAGAAGAAAGTAATATCTGTGACTTTTTAAAGCATAATAAAATTATAATTTTAAAGTTCCCTGATATTTCTATTAGGAATGAACTAACATTAAAATTCTTGTTGATATGATGAGCTGTATTATAAGCCTCATTATTTTAATGTCATGGCCAGTGACCAACCAATGGCTGATATAAAATTCTATATTATTTTGTACAAATGAATAAAATATAAATGAACAAAAAAATCAGTTAAGGAATCACTGCATTATAATCTACAATTGGAAATGCAATAAGAATTTGCTAAATATTACATTTAACAGTGTATTAAATTATTACTGTTTTTAAAGATGAATTTCAAGTGAGCACTAAATGACAACAAAGGTCATCTAAAAAAGCAAATATGCATGCACAAATGTATAGTATCGATCAACACAAACCCTGTTAAAATTGTTTGATAATAGACTGATATATATAAATTCCAAGTTTTCCATAACTATGGGATCCCCAGTTAAAACGCACAGAAATACTTCCACATACGCATTTTAAACTCATCCTTACCTTCATCTTGCATTCTTTCAGTAAACCCTCCACAAACTTCCAGTTGGTCTGAGCGATGACAGCAGGGGAGAGGTCTGATAATTTGGGTTGTCTCAGGTTCTTCCCCAGGTTACGGGCCTCCTGCATGTACTTCTACAGATCAGGACACAGATAATAAAGAGGCTAAACACACAAGTAACTTGAAAAGTTTGAAACATTTTCTTGATAACTGTGGGTACAAGAGGGGGTTGGTTATAAAGCCGATGATTTTATTCTTCGTTGTGGGATCCTGTAAGGTTTGTGATTGTTGAGGGATTCAATAAGCGCTCACTACTGAAACTCTGGTTTATGAGAGCGTGTGGGGAAATCCAGGGGCAGATTTGAGTGCAGCAGAGTTCAAAGGTCACTGTGTGTCTGAGGGGAAGTGCTTCAGGGAGGAGTTTGTTAAGGGTATGTTAGGAATGTTTTAAGTCGGTCAAATAACGACAGGCCTCCACATACCAGACAGCAGGCCGAGAAGGACTTTTTAGGTGGTTTAAAAGGCGGGGGTGGCGCCTTATCCCACTCCCAGAAAGCCATAGAGTTCTGCAGGAGCAAACACCCCTCCACCTGTTGTGAGGTGGTACGACCCACACCCCACAGCATCCAAATGACAAACGCACACAGAAACGATGAAGAAACAAAAGAAAAGAAAAAGCAGCATGCACATGAATGTGAGGCAGTCAGACAAGAAAAGACAAGTGAGAAAACACCAAGACACTTGAAAGAGAAAATGCAGACTCAAGTTAAAAAATGGAGACAATGAAGAAATGAAAACAGGCAGATTAACAAAAAGCTCAGGAGGCCTTTGTACGACGCATGATTCATCAAGAAATTTGACTTGTAAATGTTTTATGTAAATCACTTACAGCCCTGAAGACCATTTATGTGATTCAGACATTAGGAATCGGTGATTTATGGATAATTACTGTCATTATCATGTCATTGAAAAGTGATAAAAAAAAATATCCTGACATCCGTCTTACTGCTCTTTGGTGCGTTTATTAATTATTCTTCAGATCTTGAGAGTCAGATCTTTTCAAATGATTCAATTGATCTAATTTAAAAAAACTGGTCTGTATGATTTGTTTCTCTCGGTTAATAGTGATGATTATCAGTAAATTACTTATATATTGGTCAGTATTATATTTTCAGTTTTCATTATTTTAGTTTAGTTTTTTATGTGCTTTTATCATTTTTATAATTTTTTATATTTAAAGGTTTAATTATTTTATTTCAGTATTAGTACTTCTACATACTCACATTTAGTTAGTTTGTTTCATTTCTAATTCTCATTTCAGTTTTTAATTTAAAACATTTTCATCTAATATTTACATTTTATTTTACGGTTTATTTCAATTACCGATTTTTTTATTTTGAATTGTTTGAGGATCAGACTGAAATCATTGTTGTTATTCAAAAAATACAGCATGCCTCAAGGGTCACTATTAAGGTGCTTTTACATCCTTTTCAAAGCTTAAAATCTTAGGCATTGCAGTTATTGTCTTATTTATTGTAATTGCATGGAAAATATTTAGTTACAGCCTTCAATTTTTTGTTTTTTAAGGAAGCAAGCAAGCCTTGCCCGTTTATACAAATATGAGGCTGAGTAAATGATGACAGAATGATAATTTCTAGATGAACTATCTTCTATTTTTCATCAGTTCTATTTACCATCTGACAAATGAGTTCCTGTGAAAGTGTCAGTCAAAAAGAGATGAAGTAAAAAGTCAGTGGTAATCAAAGGCTGCACACAGAACAGGATGAAAAGAAAAAGAGAAACGAGGAGAGAGGAGAGAGGCTGAATAGGAAGAAACACTGCAGTCTCACCTCTTTGAGGTCATTGTCTAGCACAAGATGTTCGTTCTGCTGTCTGTGTCGGTCCACTCTGCGCTGAGTCGAGCATGTGCGATTGGACCACCTGATCACAGAGGATTTCGATTAGTCAACACACACACACACACACAAGCACTACACACACACACACTAATACAAGCTTTAAAGGGTTGCTCAGCTAATATTGACGCTGAAGCACCACATGCCCCACACTGAATGGTCAATGTCTCATAATGGTGTCATGTGCCATAAAGAGGACTCACTTGTTGTTGGTGGGCCCTGAGGCAAGCACATCAGCCTGTAGTTTGGGAAAGAAGCCCTGCTGGTATTTTCCTTGGCCAATCTTCATATCCAGCAGGTGAGGATGGATGGCCGTGTGGTCGATCTTTCTCAGCCGTTGCTCTATGGCCTGGGCTGGAGAGGAGAAACACAGCTCGAGTAAGAAAGGTTAGCTGTTGTGTCGTGACAGCTTGAGACTTGCAAAGTGCTGAAGCTGCGAGTGACTTCAGAATGTTTACTAACAACAAACCTATAAGCGCTAAGCTCGAGGCTGGACTTCAACAACTGTAAAATAAAAGTCGTTGAAAATAAATAGTAATTTACTCACAAATCTACTCCTAATAAGATGCACTTTGCTTGGGTTACAGTACAATTATAATTAAAATATATTTTTATATTGTAATAATATTATTATTACTACAACTTTAATTTTTTAATTATTTTAATTATCATTTTTATTTTTTATAACTAATAAAATTAATAACAATATATTAATTTTATTATTTACAAAATGCTATTGCATTGATTTTATTGGACTCATTGGATGATCACTGGACTGACAGGGAAATTAAAATACCTATAGTAGCTGTGCATTGCATCAGAAAGATAGCTTCATCAATTGTTTAGCAGAAATTGGAATTCAAACCTTGTTTTCATGCTAACATACTTGTTTGTTGCCTCGCTTTTTAAGCGTGCAACAAATAAAACAATGTAATCTCTTTCAAAATGCATTTTGTGATAGAATTGAAAATGTTGGGCATCGTTCATAGCGCATCTGTGGGCAGTGTGCCTTTTCAGAAGCACATTTTTCAAACCCGAACAGCAGCATCCATCTTCCAATAGTGACCTTCAGTGTGACAAGAGGTTATTGACCTAACAATGGTACTGAGGGCTCAGCGAGCAGATGCACACTCAACAATATTCAGCGCACATACACACACACAGGCTTCCCAAGATGGCACAGCCCGGCGCCATGCGCCCGCTCATTTCTTTTCAACATTTGGCAGTCTTTCAAAAGCGATCCATTCATATGACTCATTTGGGGACACACTCTTCAGTTCTTTCATTCTGTGCTCCTCTCCTCATTTTTAAAACACTTCTGTTCTCTCTCTTTCTCCCTCCCCCCGTCTTCTCGGCCCCTCAGACGCCCTCTTGAACTGTCACTCTCTATAATCATCTGCGCATATAATCAGCAGCGATTTTTTTTCTACAGCTTCATTAAACTTGAAATACACAATTTGTAGTGACAGCGCAACGACTGGGGAAATAACCATCGTTCAGAAAAAGAATGATGAAAGGTGATTGCACAAAACTCAGTAAGGCATAAAATGAGAAGACAATTTCCAATGCAGTAGAATAAATTGATTTGCGAATCTGTTCATAGATACAAAAAAAAGCACCAAACAAAATAAACCCACCTAAAGTAAATAATTTCAAATATTACTATTTGAAAATGTATTGCCATTGTATGTGACAGACTACAAAAAGTTTAGTTTATTTATTGTTTTAAAGAAATTAATCATTTAAATCACCGACGACACATTAAATTAAATGTGACAGTAAAGAGATGAAAAAAAATATTCATAAAAAATATATCATGGTTTCCAACTGTTTTTAACATTGATAATGATAAGAAATGTTTCTTGAGCTGTATATCAGCATATTAGAATGATTTCTGAAGTCTCTTGTGTTTTTACTGTACTTATAAAAAAGCAGCTAGTGATCCTTCGAACAGTGGAGGCTGCAGGCAAATTGAATTTTAGAATTAGATGTCTGCAATATTAATAGCAAGTGATCAAATAAGATATGCATGTCCAGACATAACCAAATGGTTTTTTGGAAAAAGAGTCTTGCCTCAAACTTCATTGGTTGTGAGACTGTCGTGTTAAGCAATGTTTTAAAAGTAGCGCAGAGAGGTAAAAATCTAACTTAAACAGTTGGCTCTGCACATTAAATAGATCTAACATTAAATAAATTTGACATTTAATAAATTAAAAGAAGTCAATCTCATATCAGACCACTAACTCTGCATGTTTCTTACCCGATTCCTTCAGGAATGTGCATTTCTGGTAAACAGATGAGCGCAAGCTGGGGGCGCGGACATTGTAGAGGCGGGCCTTCTCAATGCGTCCGTCAAACACTCGTAGGAGGGGCTCTTTCTCCTCCCACTGAGACATGATCTTGTTGTCGATGAAGGTGGCAAACATTTGCGTTTCGATGAAATGGGACAGGAAGGGCAAGTATGGTTCCGGCTGGTCTGAAAGGAATGAGGCCTGAGGAGAAATCAAATGAAAAAAATGAATAATGGATGTACCATCTGAGACTTTTGATAGAAACTTTGGTACAAGACCAAAAAAAAGTGACAAACTAGCCTGACTAAATAATATTGAGAATGTGTTGGATTTTTTTTGTGCATTATTGAGTGTGAGACATGCCAGTCACCTTGTCAAAGTTGTGCATTTGCTCTCTGTTTGTCAGCCAGGACTCCAAATCTGGAGAGTTCTGAATCACAAACGACTCGTAGTCTGCAAACATTGTCGCGAAGCGTGCAGCGAACACCTCCCTCAGCTGCACGTTCAGTTTAGCGTTCCTCAGCTCCTCTTCCTCAACAGGAGACTTTCCTCCAACGCCCTCATCCCCTACGGCCTTCTGTCCCGCTGCCAATGCCTCTAGACGGGCCACTTTCACCCCAGTCCTTTTGGCCAGAGCCTGCAAACGCTCCAGGGTCGGGTTGCCTTGAAGAAGTTCCAGCATGTCCAGCGCTTCCCCACCGAGGTTGCCATTCCTTTTGTCGTCCACTAACTCGCTCAAGGATGTGCTCTTCAGCTCCTTCTCCAGTGTGGAGGACTGCGTGCTGACGGCAGGTTCAGGGGAGGTGTTGCCCCCCGCTGGAGACAGGCCAAAACTTAGCAACACCTCACTGAGTTCTTGGATGAACTCGGCCTTGTTGGGGAACTGAGGAAAGTCTTCAGGCAGTTCGATGCAGTGGTTGTCGACGTCAACGAAACACAGGTTCGCCTGAGGAGGAAAATACTATGGAAGTCATTGGGGCCCATCAATAGATTGGTTACCCATATTCTTTAAAATATCTTCTTTTGTGTTCAACAGTAGAAAGAAATACATCCAAACAAGTTGGTCATACTTTTGGTCCGGACCAAAAAAGAAAATTATACATTTAGTTGCAGTTCGCATTTTTAAAACTTGTAATTTGGCTCAAAATCTGAGGTGAAAAATGTCATTTTGATCCCCCTCTGCAAAATAGTGGATTACTCAGCCAAATGAGTAATGGATTACTCAAGTGGATTACTCAACCAAATACATCTGTGACATTTGGTTGATTTGACACGGAACGACCCTGCTGGGGAATCACAGTATTCAAACACACACTGGCCCAAAGCTGCAATAGCAAATCATCAGCTGTACTGACCTAACAACCACAGCCAATATCTGGAATTAGGTTAAATCAATCCAGTGGATCATTAGAAATATCGCTCTGTGTGACACTGCTGTTCAGTCAATGCAATGCAGCCAAAATGGCCTAAAGTCAGTGTGTGTGAGCGTGACCTTGTTGCTGTAAAAATAAATCAGTCAAGCAGAACTGTCCACTCTGTCAGGCCACAATGCCTGTCAGAAAGAAGCATTCAGGCCATTATGTATTTAAACTGGCTAAAAAAAAAAAAGTGTTTTAGATTTAGTTTTTTTTTTTAGGCCCACCGATTTAACTGTCTTCACATAATATGAGTGTATATAATTTGAAACTTGTCAGATGTGTCTGTGCACTCGTAGGTTTGTTTGAGTTTTATATACACACATACAACACTGTTTCTGATCAGAATATATGCCTGTTCTCTTCTGGGCAAAGGCAATGGACAGGAGGTAGAACTTGATAATTGAGCTACTGTGAGCCATCCTATTTTGCTATTACACAAGGACATATCAGCGTCAAGTGGTTTTGAAGCAAGGACAAGGAAAAGATTGTGAGAAGAGCAGCATTTTAGCAGAATCCAGCCTCAAGTGATGACTTTATGAAAATAGCAAGCCTAGAATGCACTGCAACAAGGTCAGTGGAAAAATTCAAGATGGTGAACAAGGCAAAATGTAAATAATCATTTTATTTTTTATTGTATTAATAATTTTGCCTTCATATTTGAATTGAATTGTGTGCTGTTCATTTAAACAAACTTTTTATTAGAGTATTGCGCTGTTAGCTTAACAACATGCTAACAGCAAATAATTTGAATCAAGAGGACAGGTTTTGAACAGTTTGTAGTCCCTCAGCTCTTAAGAGTATCAGTTCCCACACTACCGTTTAAAAGTTTGGGGTCAATAAGAGTTTTTTAAAGGAATTTTTATTTCAATTCACCAAGGATGCATTAAATTGATCAAAAGTGAGAGTAAAGACATTTATTAAAGACATTTCTGTTTTCAAACTGTCTAGGCATCAATGAATCCTGAAAAAAGGTATAACGGTTTCCACAAAAAGGCAGCACACCTCTTTTCAACATTTATAATAAGAAATGTTTCTTGAGCAGCAAATCAGCATATTAGAATGATTTCTGAAGGATCATGTGACACTGAAGACTGGAGTAATGATGCTGAAAATTCAGCTTTCCCCATCACATGAATAAATTACGTTTTAAAATATTACAACAGAAAAGCTAAATAGAAAACAGTTATTTTAAATTGTAATACTTTACAATATTACTGTTTTTACCTGTTCGAATAAATGCAGCCTCGTGAGAGACTCCTTTAAAAAAAATGTTACCGACCCCAAACTTTTTAAAGGTAGTGTATAGATATACGTTTCTAATGCTCTATTCCAAATCCTCACTAATAATACAACACAGCAAAAAAGAAACACGAAAGTCACGCAGTAAAATGGAAACCCATGCAGTTCCAAAATGAGCCATTTCCTCTCTCATTCCCCTTTGGTGTCTCTTGTTCTCACTAGTCTTTTTTTCTAGGTCAGAGCGACTTCAAAGAGAATGCATAGCAGGGAATCTGGATGTGGAGTTTACGGAAAATGGGATTTAGGGATGAGGATGTGGGGAAGCCTCGCAGCACCTAGACAGACAAATCATGAATAATAAACCTCTGCTAAGAATTCTGATACGGTGCGACAAAGAAACGAAGGATCTGACGATAATGCCACACGTCAACATGGAAGCACTGCATTCCAGTATCCCTCTAATAAAGACTGTAAAAGAAAAGCCTCATTCTGTTCCTGCTGCTAATTTCTGCAAAGGCCTCCGGTGCTTTTTAAAGGCACTGAGGGCATTCTCATATGCAGATCACCCATCGTCACAGGCCAATCCAGCTCCAAACTTCTAAACCCTCTTAGAAAACAGCCCACTTGACAGATGTGTGCACGTGCCACGGTTCGCGTGAATGTGAATGTGAAAGCAACACGGACTCGGGTGCGCACTTGTTCAGGAAGTAAAGTAACCTGCGCATGCGTTTTAGCTTATTGTGAAATTGTTAAATAAAACACTTGTAAGGGATGATAGTGTTGATGAATTACCTCGGATACGAGCGAGAGTGAGCCGGCAGTGTATTCACGCATTGCGCGTGCATCAGGGCAACACATTTTAAATCCACTGTCTCCTCAAAATAGTCTGTTTGCAAGCAGCAGAAGCCTATCTTATGTGACACATGCACAGTAAACCTGTATTGTTCACTCAGCTGCGCATAATAGCAGCGAATTAATAAAAAACACAATATATTGACCCGCGTTCTGTTTTCTATCATGCGCCGTGCACGTTTGCGATGACGAAATATGCACGCAAACGCAACAGGGTTCGATAGAATCAAGGTGAGTGTGAAACCAGACCAACGCTGCAGGGGGGGCGCCGCGAACAATCACGCTCGGGCTCGGACCGCATCAAATGAGCCGTGTAAAAGCTCCCTAAGTGGCTGTGCCATGATAAGGAGTGTGAATGTGTTTTCAAATTTGTGAGTATGTGGAGGTTTGTGGATGTGACCATGCAAGTGTGTGCGGGTTACCTCTTGAGGCAGCTCTAGTTTGGAGCGGTCCGTGCCCTCTTTGGACTGCAGTCCCATGAGATAGGGCACAGGGGCATCCAAGAAGTGCAGAAGGGAAGCGGGAAGGATGGGCACATACACATGCTGCCATTGGAACGGAAACAGCAACGTTGTGATTCCCTCCGCAACCACCATGAGCCTATGGTAGTCTAGACGTATACACGGGGAAAAGCACAAGTTCAAATCACAAAAGAACTATAAAGAAAACATCATACACTAAAAAGTAAATAAATATGTAAACAATTGTAATTAATAAACTAAAGTTTGTTGAAAAGAGGGTCGAAGATTCTCATTTCACTTGCCACACGTGAGTGAATTGCTAAAAATTGACTGGCCTTAAATACCAGCAAAGAAACTGAATATTGCATTATGCACAAAAAAAAAGAAAAAAGAAAAGAAAAACTGGCTAGTAAATCTGTTTTATTTAACCATCAAGTCCTTTCTGCTTGCATTTGGCACTTAATGATGGTTCATTTTGGATCCTGGGATCTGACTGAAATTTGATGAAAGGCACCTGTATGGTTGACTTACTTAAAACAGGGTAGTGTGATTATTAATAGCTGTTTCTCACAAAATCTCATCATTAGTTTATCTAGAGAATAGTCAGAGGAATTCATTAGCATGTGTATCAGCTTGTGTTTGCTGAAAAGCATATGTGCTGCAGAAGGGCAATGTAATATTCATTAGACTTCTCTACATTCACTCAGTCCCCACATCAAAGGCCCTGCAAAGATTCATTTGCCAGCATCAGAAATTAAATTTAAATGCTTAAATAAGAGATGAAATGATCTGCATAGTCAAAACCTAAGACCGTCTGTAAAATTGATGTAAAAAGTAGGAGCCAATCGATTAAACATTATATTTATATTTGAAATTGTTTAATTAAATCAAGTTGCATATTAATGTTGCATATTAAAGCCCCCATGAACAGAATGTATAACTTTAAATTATTTTGGCAGATCAATACAGTGAGTCATGAGACGTAAACGTTACAAGAACAAAAAGGCAAAATATTGTTCAGAAATGCTGCATCACTGAAAAAATAAAATAAAGTATTTTAGATTAATTATTTATTTGAAATGATTTGAAATAAAATAAAATTTTAAATTTTAAATGAAATCATTTGAAATTATTTAAAATGAAATCATTTGATTTGAAATGATTTGAAATGATTTGACTTGAAATTATTTGAAATGAAATTATATGAAATGATAAAAAAACACTTTTAAATGAAATGAAATTATTTGAAATAAATGAAATGAAATAAAATAAAACTTTAATTGTATTTTTTAAGTTACAATCCTCGATTTCTTACCCTGTGAGTAGAGGAGGATCTGCATCTCCAGCAGAACACAAGTGAAAAGCTGCACCAGATTTTCCACACCTAACAACCGGAAGGCCTCACCCAATGGAAAATCAGCCAATGGCAGCTCCCCAACACCAGGCCTCTGGCACAGAATAGGTTCATACACTCCGTGGAACTTTAAAGAGCGTCCGGGCGGTGGCAAGGGTACTTCATAGAGGATGTTGTAGACGTAGCTTTCCAAAGGGAGTGGGGGTGGCTGATGTGAAGTGACGGCCAGGTGGATCTGGGACAGGAAGCGTTTACAGGCGTGCATGAAGGGCATGGGCGTGATTAGACACATAGCTTTGGACACGTACAGAGTGTCGCGAACAGAGTCGTATCCTTCACCAGAGCAGCCACAGCTCCTGCGACCCCCTTGTGAGGAAGAAGATGAGGAAGGAGACTCGACTTCATCCAGGCTGCTGGCTAAAGAGTCCATGCTAGAGGAGGATGAGGAGGAAGAGGACGACGAAGGGCAGTTATGCGCTGATGTATTATGCTCCGCTTGGTGCATCTGGTGTAGCGTCTGCATGGCGGAGCAGATCTGAGGGCTCGTCACCTCCTCGTAGAAGGTGTGAACGAAACCATAAGTGCGAGAGCCGTCTTCTCTTGTGATGAGGAAAGAGTGGAACTGTGGGGTCCGACTGTCACGCTGTGTTCGGAATGACAGACCTTTGGGCATGCAGAGCTGAAGAGAAAGAGAAAATATTGCTTCAGTAACTACATATTTTGTTGCTTTATGCAATAAAATGCAATAAAATGTTGCTTTTATTGTGCAATTTGATACACTGGGATTTTACGGTTTACATTTCCAGCAACAAAATAAAACTCTGAACACTCGTTTGCAAAAAAAATGTTTATTTATTTATGAGCTGGGTATTATTTGAGCAATAACAATAATTATTATTATTATTGTTACTCAAATAAATACATTTTATATAAATATTAATATAAATAAATGTATGAGCTGGAGCAAATATTATGATACAATCATTTTTATTTATTTCAATCTTATGTGTGGAAGCTTAAAAAAAACAATGATTAGCTTATGGGCTGAAGCAAATATTTGATGAGCTGAAACAAATATAACAACAAAAACAATAATAATTAGTAGTGGGTAAACTTTTGACTGATAGACAACGTTAATGTACCATGGCAGCACTAAAGAATTTTTTGTAAGGGTTGTACATACTATATGAATTATGAAGTAAGGGCACATCACATGACTATTTAGTAATCTAAATAAGACTATTTAGATTAGCATCGCCATTTTGAATACACAACAATGTTTGCATGTGCTGTACATAAAGACATGCAGTTAGTTCCCCGTTTATTCAAAATATAGGCGAGCAATTCACTATTTTTCGTTGCTTCGTAAAAGCTTATAAAAAATCACAAAATATTGTGCTAATAAAGAGGTTTACAGTACATTTCCAGCTTGTTTTCTACACTACACAGGTCAAAAATAGGAAGCTCTTGCACCTACGCATCTGCTCGCACATGCAGTGTGAATACTGTAACCTGTTCATGTGAGCACCGGAATAAATCGTGTCATTCAAGTGCTGTTTGAAACAGGCAAGCACTGAAAAGATTGAGAAAAGGAAGGAGAGGACAGCAAGAGAACAAAAGAATGCGGGAAAGAAAAGAAGATTAGCCAAGAGTGGAATTGAAAAATGAAAGTAATCACTGGGGAAATGTTATCCAGGCCTAGAAGGATTGAAAACCGAAAATGGAGTTCTGTGATTGCAAGCTGTCTTTCAAAGCACTTTCAAAGTGTAAGTGGATTTTTATTTTTTTATGTGAACCTCTGCAGAGAAGAGACTGGCCTTGAAAAATGACTCAACAGGAACGTCATTCCAAATTTTTTGCTCAAATGATGTGATGGCATCATGACTGGCAGTGCTGTACACTTCAGGTGTTTCTTTACAGAGCGAGAATACGCACAATGAGCCGTTTCCATACCGACGTAAGCAGAGAGCCTGGGTTGAATAATTGATGCTGGTGTCACTACAGCCAAGCTTCCATTAACGTTTGCTGATGGAAAAAATGACCTTGCTGCATGGGAACGATAGGTCAGAGGTTTTCGTTACCTCTGCATGCTCTGGGACAGTAACACAAACCCCTCGACTGATCACTGCATGCAACCACAGAATGAGCGAGAGTCTATGTAAACACGTTATGACACTCCAAATCAATGCAGATACAGATCTCTCCAATGACTAATGTGAGAAATAGTGAGACTGCATGAGGGAACCTTTATTTGAAAGGGAAATAAAACAAGTTCAGATGTGTTGGATGTGATGGATTTCTCGTAAAAGTTCACTTTGGTTGACAAGCCTCACCATGCTCTGAAAGGCACATGTGTCCTAAACACACTTAAAGGAATAGTTTACCCAAATATGATCTCTTTATGAACTTTTCGAAGTGTCAAAGCTTTCAGATTTCATTTAAAAAAAAGATCTTCATTTGTGTTCCAAAGATGAACGAAAAGTCTTACGGGTTTGGAACGACATGAGGGAGAATTTTAATTTTAATCTCTTTAAAACTAGAAATATATATAACATATAAGTGTAAATATAAATGTATAAAATGAAATAGAATAAAAAAAGATAATGAAATATATAAATCAAGGGGTAAATCAAATAGGTAAAAATCTAAAGTACTGAAGTCACTTACCATGTTAACAGCATCCTGGTCAAATGGGCTGCACTCGATGTTCTCTGGGTAGTGAGCCAGAACTTTGGATTTAAAGGTCCTTTTGAGGGGGCTTTGATCAAAGTTTTCCCCTGCAGAGAGGAAATCGTAAGGAATAAGGATAAGGAGAGTAAAGGCATGGAACCTTTTAAATTATTCATATGAAAATGCAAAAGCAACTATGGCATGAGTGTGTCTGAATTCTTATACATAGTCATAAAGAAGAGGTTTGCCATGCGTCTCAGTTACACTGCATTAAACTAATAAAACTTTCATGGGTTTGCCACTAAAATGCATAACTTGAGGCCTTTTGAGAGTCTGTTTGAAAGTTACAGAGGATTACATGCTTTAACACTACTTAGTAGTGTTAAACCTTTCTAGAAAACATTCACTTGTATTTGAATATAGCTACAGTAAAATAAAATGAAAAACTTTCATATTCCTCTAATGCAGAATTACACACCTGGCTTAATAACTTGTTTAAACAAACATTGCTGTGATATTAATACTAGTCTGATTCCTACAGCTCTCTCAGGTACGTTGAACAGAAATCTGCTTGTGCGTGACCCAGATACAACACCTGTCACCGGGACTGGGATAGTGCTGATCTCGTGCGCACACACACACGCGCGCACGCACGCACGCACGCACGAAGACTCACTCACACTCATTCATTCATTCATTCACTCGAGCTCACTCACAATGTAATATCAGTACAATCCATAATTCATAATATAAACAATCTAACATAATAATAATAATACTTACTAATATTACACATATTTTCTCAAATATATACACACAATGTTTCTGATCTCAAATGTATTGTATCATGTCATGTAATCACTATTCATTTGTAATGCTGGTGTTCGCTACCTATAAGACATGTAGATAAGCTGACAACAGCACTCAGAATAAGGCAGAAGAGTGTGCTGAGGTCATTAAAAAGAGTCTAATTAACAATCTTGTCCAAATCAGCTTAGTTTTGAGATGTATGAAGATCATTTACGGCCTGAATCTGTTCACTGTGGGGTGAACTTGCGGTGATTTGGCAGGAGAGACTATGTGACAGCCCTAGGCATTAACTAACAGGAAAAGACAGGGAGGAGGAGGAGAAATCTACTAAAGCCCTATAACAGAGAGAGTCTGAGGCTGCAGGCATACACGTGAGAAAGAGAGACAGACTGATGCAAACACCCCATGAAGTGATAGGAGGAACAGCAGGGGAACAGCAGAAAAACAAGGCGGGAGGGAGCAAGAGATAGTCAGTGTTGCAAGAGAACAGGAACTGATTTAAAATAACAAGCAGAGGCAAATGACCCACATTTAACTATGATGAGCCTGCATATCGCAAACTGAGAAAGAACGAGAGGAACAGAGGAAGTAGTGAGGACCGAAAGCTAAAATGACAACAATGACCACATCACCACTCGGTATTCAACATGGTCAAAGCAACGTAGAGTCAAAATCAACTATTTTCTTTCATAATGAAAATTCATTGTCTTATAAATGGTTAAATCAAAATAAACTGATAATTTCAAATAAAACCTGTTTGGTTTCTAAACTCTATAAAAAAAATGTCTGTTCAATATTATTAAAATTAATATAAACATAAACAGTTAATTTTATAATATGTTATAAAAATTAAAAAGTACTAATTATTAGTTTATTATTTAACTGATACAATATAAAATAAAATTATATATATACACAATTTTAAAATGCTATCATTTTTTTTATATCATTTAAAAATAAAGTAAAAATTATTTGATTTCTATATATAACCAATAATTTAAATAAAATAATATTAAATATTCTGAAATACAAGCATCTTTAAAATAAAATACTAAATTATAAACACTACATATGAATTTAATCAATATTATAAATGTACAGTGTGTAAAATGGTTATTCATTTCAAGATTTTGTGGTTAGATTAAAATTTTGGAGAAATGTTGGGTGGTTTTAAATGTTTGTGCTTTATCCATTACGCAGTAACGCATTATAATAAGCGATTTATCACAAAATCAGAGACCCTCCCCTCAAAGTCTGAATACAAGAGGACACCGGAGATACATTTGGGCAGCATATTATATTAATACCAAGTGTGAACAGCAGTCTGTCTTGCCATACTTAAGATCAATTCATCCAGGATCTTAATACACGATGTAATCAGGGTCAAAAGGAACAGAGAATGGGAAACAGAAATGGATACATTTAGGGGAGCTTAGCAGTGAGGAGGTTAATGATGATGTTTACCTGCTGCCAATTCCTCTGGGTCCCTGCCCTGTCGGTCGGCCTCTAGCCATTGGTACAAAGCTGAGATGGCAAACACACAAACAGACAAACAAAAAGCAAAAATGTCAAACCGAACACAGAAATGGAGAAGCAGACAAAATGATCTAATGCGTGACTACTAAATTCAAAGTGCAATGGCTTTGCAGACAGACAGCATGTGTGTTATTTTGCAGTTTGAGCAGTGATGGAGGTGAACGGAGACATGTTTTTCACAGCCTCTGCTTTTGCGAGCACAGCTTGACTGTAGGCCGCAATTTCTGCCGGGACGGAGACATCACGTTGTGCATGACCAGCAAACACTTGCAGAATATCTAAATGGTGGGTGTTGAAGAAACACGAGTTCCTAAAAAATATCATAGAGGTTGCTAAGAAATATCTACATGTGCAACCCACACACACATATTCAATAACAGCTGACAAGTCATCTTCGATTTGGCCTCAACTAGTTTGGATCATCAACATTGGATGCGTGTTATTAAAAATCACAAACCCTGCCAAAAACATGTTTGGATCATATTTCACTAATAAATCAAAAGATAAAAATATTGAGAATACATTAACAATTTGTTGTACTTCACTGTTAAAAATATATAATTGCATCCATAACACAGTAATGAGAATCTGCATGAGAATAAGGGTTATGAACATCTAACAACAGATCAGTAATGGAATATACTTAATGTCATGTACACAATGTTAAAATGCCCAAAAAATGGATAAATACTAAGAATAGGTTTAATTTATTAGGAAGTGAGGCACTGATTCATATTTATTTATTTATTTCTTATATATGAAAGAAATGAATGCGTGTATGTGCTGTTATTGAGATTCCCACGCAGGAAGCAACTGCTGTGTCTGCAGTGTTATGAACCATACTTACAAGGATGACTCAGCATGTGTTACGAACAAATGTCACTACCTTTTAGAGTCTATGGTCACTACTGACTGAATGAGAATCAAGTAGGCTACTCTTTGAACTCATGTGAGATCATAACTAGCTCTCCAAACTCCAGCACCTGCCATAGTCTTCCTCACTCAATGAACCCATCTCACATTTTCAAAGCTGATGAATGTTAAATGCAAGTCAGCAAAGTCTCAAAATAAGGGCCATTCCACGTTTTTTGTACTATGATATTCTTTGCAGTACGATTATCATTAATCATAAGCCTTGCAGCAGTGAAACAGAGTATTGGATTTGTGATATTGAGCTTCAAGGCCCAAAACAAAAAAAACAGGCATTGCTCCGAGCACCATTCATTTTAAAAGCGCTGATGGAAGAGTGGTAAAGGGCAAGAGACGGCACACAATGTCTCCTGCAGAGCCTTTGTCCATACTCACCAGCGTTACGTAACTGAGCTCTTGCTATGTGTGTGTGTGTGTGTGTAAGTGCTGATTGGGCACATTGTGAGCACGAAACATTGGGGTCTTTTTGCTTCTCGCAGGGTTTGGACAGTCAGCACAGCTCTGCTGTCAGCCTCATGACGCATCTGCTGAAGCTGTAATCCACAACAAGTCCCAGCCCGTCAAAACCTCGGGTTTTAGATTGCTGCACCACAAGGATAAGCAAGAAAACGCTTCACTTACATAGTTTGGTATTGAAATTTCACATGGCAAATGACTTTAATTTGCTTGATATAAGTTACTTTGAAAGCCAACTGAGGGATGAAGCAAGTAGCAAAAGTCTTTCATCTTTATTTAAGATATTTAATGAGACGGTCCCAGTGTTTTATTAAGAAAAGAGCCTTGTAGCATAGGGAACATGGTTAACCTCAAAGAAACAGCTCAATCGTTTAAAACAACGAAACGGCAGACTTTTTCAGAGCATGACAATTGTCAAGATAATTTTAGTGCAACTTATATCCGCCTGTTGCACGCATTCAGGTCAAAGTTTACAGAGAATGAAACAAGGTGTGTTTACATCCACGTTAAAAGTTTGAATTCAATTTAAAAAGACATTAAAAGTCGTATCATTCTTGTTTTTGTGAAGTGGGAATAGCAGATGAAAAGGCTACGACATACTTAAGGTGCGTCCCAATACGTGTACCTATGCACTATTCTATGCCGTTTTATAGCATAAATAGTTTGCTCACACTGAAAAGTGCAGTTTAAATACCTGCATGGCGCACTTTATTAACCGAAAAAACCAAATGTGTAATGTTGGACACCATGCATCCAACTGTCGCTGTTTTAATTATGTAGTGAAGGGGGTGCGATGATTAGACTTTGATGCTGAACGACAAAATTACCTTTTTACCTTTAAAATTAATTCACGACACCATGCATAGTATAAGTGAATCATGTATAGTGCATCATTTGGGACACAACTTTACAATGTAGTATACTAATTTACAAAACTTCTAAAGCAGAGTGTATGGGATGGGGAAACAGATTCAAAAGTGGTACAATTACCATAAAATTCTAAATGTATTCAAAAAATAAACTACCGAATGAGCCTTCATATTTAAAAGTATGGAGAGAAATCCGAGGTAAAGAAGCATATGAATCACACTTACTGAAAACAAACAGTCACGTGGTGTTTCATAAGTCTTATCTGAGGACACAGGTTACCGATGAGTTGGAACTTGGTCAATGAACTAAGTCAACATGACCAGTTCATGGTCTCATTCTGCCTCACACATGCAGATATAGAGAATTCTCAGCAGACCCAATGGCGCAACACTTTTGACACCCTAGACAAGTATATCAGAACATCTACTTTGCAACTGTACTTTTGTGATCGAGGAGCTCAAAGCAACCAGCACAGACATTACATATCCAGAACTGCAATAATATACTTTCTGACTGTCATTAAAGTAAAATATTTATATACCGTAATAAAAAGATTTTTCTTTCAGCAATTTAATTTACGCGCTATCCACTTTGCTCTGTAGACCAGAGACAAAAAATACATTTATATGATCAAGGCCTCTGAATGGCCTCAGTTGTAATCTATTAGATGAGCACCATGCAGAATGGTAAATTATGCAACTGGATTTATGCGCTCGTGACATAACTTGGCAAGTTATGACAAATCTTGCCCATTTGGCAGCCGCCAGCTTCCGACAGCATTAAATGGCTCTCATCTAGAGTGATGAAAATTATGACAGATATTCACCCAAAGCAGACACCCCTAGATGCATTTCAGACTGACATAACCATATCATATACTATATATGTATATTCTATGGCCTAAAGTATATCACCACACTCTTGGTCAATGGGTTTCTATATAGAACCTACAGAAGGTTCTTAACTCTGTCATAAAGAGCATTTTATGTAAAGGGTTCTATACAAGGAAAAAGGTCTTACATTTGAATAATAATTTTATATGCAATGGGCTATTTACATTTTTTTATATAATTAAATTTGATACTTTTTGTGGACATGCATGTTTTTGCATTGTACTTGCGTAAAAATAATAATATTTGTAGTTACATTTATAATTTCAATGTTGACACTTTAACCCAGACTGACTTAAACCCTTATTGAACACATTTTTGAACTGACAGCAGGCCATTATCCAACATTAGTGCCTGACCTCACTCATGTTCGTGTCTTGCTGAACATTTCATATGTCGAAAGCATAGCAAAAAATATTAATCCCTCCTTTTGCTACCATAACAGCTTTCAGGGATTTGCTCCCATTTACACAATAAATGCACTGATGTTGAGTGATGGGTTCTGCTGGATCATAGTTGGGGGTTCAGTAGGGTTTATTCTATGCCATGTTTGGTAAATAATTTCTTTATCATGCTTTGTGAACATGGGTATTGCTGGAACAGAAATTATACCATCTTTAAACTGTTGCAACAAAGTTGAAAGCACAAAAACAAAAGTGAGGTCCATGCATCAAAAAATGTACTTTAGAAAAACTTAACATGTCTCAAAAGTTCTTTCAAGTATAGTAAAAGTTAATGACATAAATACAAAGAAAGTTAATGACATGTATAATCACAGCTATTGTACATGCTGTGAAAGTGTGAAAAATCCCACGTTTGCAATACAGTACTGTGCAGCATTGAACTTCACTTGAAATTAACAGGAGGGCAGATTACAGTTGTACTGAGTCTCTGAGTAGATTATACTAACAGGCTTACAGATCTCTTCCCACCATCTCTGATCTTCATAAACACAGTCTAGAAAGTACTGGGGAGAGTAAAAGCACAGCTTTGAACTGCTGTACCTTTGTTTCAATTTTCATAAAAATGCAGGATTAAAAGTTGCAGAATATTAGACATTAGACACTGAAAAAGTGAAAATGATGAAATGTTAAGTTAAATACCCTAGGGGGACAAAGCATGGAAACAGTTTTCCAACAATTCAGGCCGATTGGAGGAAAAAGTCAATGGGAAGCCGGGGAGGTGTTACGACATTAGCATAGCCATTGTCCCCATGTCCAAGCTGGTGCTCACAGACAGATGCTCCAGGAACCAGTCCTCTTTATGGTCGTTCACTACTGCCTTGTGTCTCTGCCTCTAGTCACAATACGAGCTGGCCAGTGTCATTAAGAAACAATGAGCGGAGACACGTCATGCAGCCACAATGTAACAATGCGCCATTTGACGACCAATATTTGTTAGTCTTGTCTGGCCTGAAGTATTAGAAGCTGCTTCAGCAGGTATGTTTGAAGTACCACTATGAAGTGAAAGCCCAGTATTTCACCAGAATCAATGTTCATGTGATGGACAACAAAAATTGAACTGTAAAAATGGAAGACTAGCACCATTTAGAATAGAGATGCACAATATAGCAATCAGTTATGAGCCTATTGGTCAATAATATTGAATATTAAAACTTTACTATGATCTACAGTATCTTTATAACAATAAAAACTAAAATATATATATTAAATTCAATTACTAAATGTGATATTTTGCAAATCTTACAACGAATATCCATTTTTCACCCGGTACTTTATATTGTTTTGATGCATGTTCATTTGTAGTAACTGATTTTAGGTGTTTGACCTTTATTTAGACCCATTTTAACATCAGCATTTAATGGATATTAGTCACAAGTTCAACATGCAAATATTAATTGGTTTATCTAATTGGCCAGAATTCTGTGCATTTTTTAGAGTTTTATTTTTTATTTGTTTATACACAAAAATCATCAGGATGAAGATGTTTTTGTTTTTTTTATCGAAACGTTGGCATTTTAGGTGTGCAGATTTTCCTCATTTACCTTGATGTAACTTTAGTTTTGATCCTGCACCTATTGGAGATCATTCGGATGTGTACTTTTTTCCTCTTTCGAGATTCTTTACAAGACACGACACGGAATCAAATCGACCAGCAGAGCATAGGGGGGCGTCAGAAGTACAAGTAAGAATTTTGCTTTGCTCTGAATACATGCATTTAGTTTTTGTGTGGCTCACGTCACTGCCTAGACAACAAACCACTAATGGCAGACACACTGCTGGCTGAATAAAATACAGCCCTCAGCAGCATCTTGCCCAAGTACTTGTAACAAGCTGCTTATGGACCACTATAAAAGTGAAATGAAGATGATCAAACAGTGAATCAAACAGCACCACTCTAAATCAACAGGTACCTGAAGGGGACCAGAGATTGTCGATTCACAGTTAATGACCGTTCAAGGTGTCAAATCCTCAGTAAATGAAGGTAATACTAGAGACTACTCCCCTCTTTAGGTAGAGATGCGAACGACGGAGGCAGACTAGAACATCAAAGATTGAAACCTCTTCCTCTGCCAAAGCAGGAAAACCCATTTTATTGATGCATGGCAGGCACATCAGTAAGACAAGAGATGAGATAAAGGCTTGTGGGTGAGGCACGTTTTGTAGGGAACTGAAATCATGTAGACCACCAGAGCATAACAATGTGTTCATGTGCATGACTATGATTCAAATGTTGTGTTTCATTCATAGTCTATTACTGTTCACAATCAAGACACAACAAATAACAAGGGACTGCTTGAAAAGCAATTTCTTTCTGACATGTAGCAATCCTATTCTCGTAGAGTCAAACACAAGAGGCCTATTTATAGTGTTTATTTTTATCCTACTCAGAGGACATATACTACACCCTTAGGCCTAGAATATGAGTGTTTGACAGGCCCTCTAAGAAACTACTAACACATAGTTGAAAGAGGGGGCTAAAGAGACTGACTAATGAGAATGAGTCTGAAGAAAAAACAGAGATAAACAGAGATAAACAGAGAAAACAAAAATATGGCCAGTAGTGCAGCTTGTTTTCCCCAAAATCACTTTGTTATGCAAGTAATTTAGGGAAAGTTTATAAGACATTGTGAGATTTGAAACTGCATCGTGAGATAAAAGGTTGCAATTATGAGAAACCATCACATTGCAAGATAAAGCCGAAAACTATTACAAATAAAGTTGCACTGTGATATTGCAATTACTTGATAGTCACAATTACAGGAGTCAAAATTACCTTCCAAGATAAAAAGTTGCAGTTACAAGAAACTAAGTTCCATTGCGATATATAGTTACAATTAAAAGATATAAAGTCGCAATTACAAGAAACAAAATTATCTTGCAAGGTAAAAAGTTGCGGCTACAAGAAAAAGTTGCATTGTGATATATTGTTGAAAAATTACATGATATAAAGTCGCAATTAAGAAATAAAATTGCCTTGCGAGATAAAAAGTTGCAGTTACAAGAAACAAAGTTGCAGTGCAATATATGGTTGGAATTACAAGAAACAGTCGTCTTGCATGATCGTCACATTGTGAGTTATAAAGTCGTAATTATGAAAAATGTAATTGCCTTGCGAGATAAAAAGTTGCCATTTCAAGAAAGCTGCATTGCATGATTGCATGATATGATGATTATAACTTACATGATATAAATTAACTGAGATATAAAGTTGCGATTACAAGAAGCGGCTGCTTTAAGCGAGTCACATTGAGAGCTATAAAAGTTTCAATTCTAAGAAATAAAATTACCTAGCGAGATAAAAAGTAGCAGTTACAAGAAACAAAGTGGCATTGCAACAAATAGTTGCAATTGTTAAATAGCCTAGAAAGCTGCACTGTGAGAAAGTCACAAAAGTGAGATATAAAGTCAGATTGTGAGAAATAAAAAAAATTTAAAAAAAAATAATGATAAAAAATAAAAATCGCAATTACCGGTACAAGAACACTTTGCAAGACAAAAAGTGACAATTGGCTTTATTTAATTTTACAATGTGGAAACGGTCTATTATACATTGGCCTTGCAGATGGTGAAAGCTCGAAAAACGTCAACTGCAGTAATCAGAGCCGAGGACAACAGTCCAATACACAAGCGCCTGCCATCAATGAAATGAGGCACAACAACTCAAAATGACATCAATCGAGGGGCCACGGTGTGTTTATGTAATGAATGATCACTTGAATTAACCTTGACACAGTAAAAAACAGTTAAATAAAAATCCTTCATAACAAGACACAGGGACAGACCAGTGAAAGGGCGACCAGCAATGTTGGTTATGGTGAAAAGCCCTGGGAAGGGGGGGAAGATGGGTCATATGAGAGCAGGGCCCCTCTGGGATTGGACGGCCGCACATTAAGTCATGCAGAAACACGCTGAGGTACCCAGCAGGAAATGTGCATTTGGAACAATAGAACTGAGGAAGCAGGGCCAAAAATATATCAGGAAAACCGTCTCTCACTCTTTCAATCTTCAAGTGGTTTGAATTACAAATGAGCGTTCTCAACTTCTCATAGGAGGTGCAACCAAAAGCTAACCTTCAGAAACTAGGCCACCAGAGAATACAGGTGCAATAGGGTGGGGCGAGGGGGCTTTTCAAAACACTCGATATTGATCAAACAAGAACAGTGGATAATCTTCAACAAAGGTTATGCTGTACGTGGATCTCTCAAATGAAGCATCTCACAATGCTATTCACAGTGCGAGGCTTATCTGAGCAACCCGGGGAGCTGATAAAATCCAAGCCCTCATGGCACTGGACAAAATTAATCAAGTTCAAACTGTTTAATCATGGTGAACTTTATCTGGGGAACCAGACCAATCTCACAGAGGACAGTCAGATCTGTTTAAAAAGGAAAAAGCTTTTCTCTCTGTACAAACATTACAACTCAGATTTTTAGATTGTGGTACTAGAGTCCCAAGTCTCTAGAAAGGTCTAAATTCAGTGTTGTTATTGTTAACTAAAATTACAACTATTAAAATAATTTACATTTGTCAATTGAAATAACACTGAAATATAATAAAATAAACGTATTAGATGAAAAACTAAAACAGTTGCCAAGAAAATTTTCGTTTAAGTTAAAGTAAATACTCAAACCAAAACTGAAATAAAAATAAATCTAACTACAAAATATTAAAAAAAAACATAGCAAAAGAGACTAAAGTACCTAACAAAATCATTCATTTAAAGCATTACATTTTGGAATATCTATTTTTCATACTGTACATTAGATCATTAATTGTGCATTTAAATATATATATATATTAGTTGTTAGTGTCATTTTTTATTTGCACAAAATAGTATAGAAATTGATTGAAGACCATTAATCAATTATCAACTATAACATGAAAATATTTAGCGGTTTATTCTATCAGCTAAAAATGTAATGGGAATACATATTTCTTTTAGAAAACTGACTTTAGCCAAATATAATTTATAATTACTTATTTTCTGTGGATAGAGTTTAACAAATTTTTTTTTTAAATTGCACAGACTGAATTTATAGACTTACAAGAATAGAGCTAAAATAGAAGCTCTAAGCAGGTTCATCAGTTTGCTGTGCTCCCCCACGACCTGCTCTGTACGCTCTCGGTTAAAAGAACATCTATCACACATCTAACACATCTAATCCACGAGAGCATCACGAACATGCAGCTTAGCTCTTCACACAGTTCACCAGCAGTCTGTTAAACTGCGCCAGGCCTTAAAAAGGTAGAGCAATAATCATCACATCTGTTAAAACAAGGCCAGACAAAGATGTGAGAAAAACAGGGTTAGGGTAGACAGGCTGGCTAATGGGATTACAAATTCTTGTTTTAGAAGCCCGGTTTGCTCTGACAATTACACTTGTGCTCTTGGCAATAGCTTTTGTGCTTTCAAATTAACTGACAAGAAATGTGCATATTGCATATGAGACAATTAGTACACAAACAAACAAACCAAGCCACACAGATCAAATCATTTGAGACTCGTCTCTTTGATACCATTCACAGTATGAGTGAGTGAAATCAAAACGATCAGTAGTGAAACCCACGTGAGCTGCCCAGCACGGGTTGCTTAATGCAAGTTCATTGGACAGACCCTTTGAACACTTTGGACAGACTGCAATACTTTGTGATTTCTTCAGTATCCAACAAGATTCATTATAAGGCAAATAAGCCTAAAACAACAGATATACTCAGTTATCAGCCCATGAGACATCGAAAAATATTCAGAGAATAAATATATGAGGATGATGATTGTTCTTATTGGATGCTTTAAGGCTCAATTAAACATTGAATGGATGTGATCCTTCCGCAAACACTCCACGTATGCAGCTGGTTTCAGAGAACATTTGGCGATTGGGAACATTGTAATTGATTTCACTTAATTTAGGTAATTGGATATTAAATTGACTTATCTAAGATCCATCATTTTCATCTACATGTCAATATATAAAGATATAGATCCACAGGCTTTAGTCACAGGCTATGTTAAATTCATATTTGTAAGTAGTTGTGCCCATATTTTCTTGGAAAACCATCACAAGTCAACTCCATCACATAAACCGTAAAGAGAATGTTTGGGATTTTAGGTATTTTTATTTATAGTCACCAACAATATCAGGAAAACAAAATGGCTACTATATAAAGGCTAATAAATGTGTGATATGCAAAAATGTGGTTATTTTCTCAAGACTCCTTTAATCATGTCTCTGACAGGATGAGTTAAATTCAATATGAAACCATCTTGTAGTCTCAATAAATTGGAATTAATGCTACAGTTTCATAGTTTTTATAAAAATATGTCTGCCACATTTGTTTTATCTTGGTATATGGTGACTTGAGTGGTGTGCAATTAAACAAATTTTGTGAGAAAATTGAACCCAAATATAGGTGAAAACCATGGAGAATGTTGAACAGATTCATCCAAAACAATTCACTGATACCTATAGGCTACTAAATTTTGTAGCATGTCTCAATTATATAATTTATTAGGGTCCCGTGTCAAATTCAAGTCTGCTATTCCCAGTCAAGCTTATTAATACATTAAATGTATACATTCCTAAAGTCCGAATATCAAGAGGCTAACGTTATTCAAGCAGGGCTCATAAGAAATCAGTGCACGTCAGCTCGTGTTTATTATACTGCTGACTGTAGTGTGTTTACCGTCACGCTACAACGTATAAAATACAATAACTCAGTCTTACCTGCCAAAGCATCGGGCTCTAACCCAGTTTCATTGTCTATTCCGCATATGATGAAGTAATGTGCGAAGCGACAGGGCGCTGACCCAGACCCGCTCATAGACGCGCTCATCTCTGCTCGAGCTGATCCGCTTTGTTATACAGACCCGACCAGCTCCATATCCAGCGTCTCCAGGCAAATGAACTGAACCAAAGCGAGGTTGTAATAAAGGCTTATCGCTATGTTTTCGTGCAGTAAGCTTCGGAAAGCCGCCTATGACTATCTAGTTTGGTTTGAAGAGCGTTTACTCCTGTGTCTGCGAGTTGTAGCTGCTTTCACGAGCGCACTCGCGCACTGACGCACCGCTTCAGCTGATCACACTCAGCCAATCCAGTCCTTTCAAATGTTTGGCCACAAGTACTGTATTTGTCTGAGAGAGAGCGATGTGCAATGATGTACGCATTATCTTTAGCAAATATAAATAAATATATATATATATATATATATATATATATATATATATATATATATATATATATATATATATATATATATATATTTTATTCTATATCAATATATTTGTATTATTTTATTATTTATCAGATTATCTAAGAAAAATACTTTTATTTGCTTATGTAGTTTTAGTACATTCCTGATTTGGACCAATGTATAGGCTATATATAGGCTAGATAAATAAATGCAACAGTGTCAACGTGTTTGTTATAGTATAAGCCTACTTAATAAAAAGGTGCCATAAATCAAATATTTTATATATACAGTCGTTATGTTGTTTCTACATTAATTTTGAGATTCAATGTGATATAATGTATTACAAGTTTTACTCTTAGGTGAGATTACTCGCAATTAATTGGGCTACAGAAAGAAACTGATTAATTAGTTCATTTTTTTAATAGATTGACATCACTGCAGGCTATATTTCCGAGTGATATATTATAACAACATAACTTCCTGTTTTAAATGTTGCATATTAAGTTGAATAAAGCTGAATATTTTTGAGTAAGAGATGGTAACAGTTTATGTAAAGTTTCTGATTTATCGCCAGAGGATGAAATGTTGCCTGTATAATTTAGCATTTTAATGTTTCTTTTATTATTTATTTGGGAAGTGTACTGAGTCCCCCTAGTGGGCCTCATTTATATATTATTATTTATTTATTTTTTTTTTTTTTTTTATTTTTTTAATGAGGGAAGAACAAAACACTAAACGTATGTGGTTAAGGCTCTTCATCTGACAAAATTATTTGGCAAAACAGGCAAACATCACTTACAGGTTTTATTTGACTATGTTCTCTCCTGTTTTTGCATGTGTTCATCATTTCTTTGTATGACAGCCTGGCCAAAAATGATGTCCGCACAATTTGGCATGTTTCATTGGATTATCACAAATAAAAAAAAATGTGTCTGAAATATGATTAAAAAACTTTTAAAAGATTTTTAATAATAGGCTATTTGAATAAAGGATGGAGACATCACTTTTGGCCACTATTGTAAGTGACTCAAAAAATACAGAATAATAAACATATAATAGCTGCAAATGGTATTAGATGGCACCAATCTGCCAATTTGAATTAAAAACTGTATTTCCGTTTCCACAAATGTTAAGGTATACTGTGCCTAAGATCAGCTAAATGACTTTGGAGATATATTCACATTTTGAAGATGCTAACTTATTTTTTGCCTACTGCATTATATTTGCGCATTGTGACATAGGAAGAACTCTGAAGTCAAATCTATTATTAAGTGTAATAGATGTAGACAATTACCCTGATTTCTGTTTTTTTTTTCAGTCCTCCAGAAATAGTCAGGAAGAAAAGAGGACAGTTTTGAAATGAAAAGCAACCATCAGGCTCAGCAAGTGCAGGCCCAAACTACAGCACCAGCATATGAGAGCTCTGTGCATCAAATATTCGACAGCATTTTTATATGGGTTTCCATTAATGAGAACTTTCTTGTTCCTAGAATGACGTGTCAGCAAAAAATCTACTCCATCACACAGGGCATGAAATCGGCCAAAAGCTCGGTCGGGGAAGATTTGTTATTTGACTTTTAACATTTAGCTAGCAAATTGTTTGATCTCACACTGCCATTTCAAATCTACTTTCTTATTGTGTGGAACAGGTGGCAATAAAATGGGCAAAAGGCAGAAGAACTCGGTATGCATCAACATTGTAAGTATACTATTTTTTCACAGTTTTACATTGTAAACATTTTGCCCACAACTGGACTAAATCTTTATTTGAGAAAGCAGCTCCCTCTAACATTCCTAAAATGGTCTCTTTTCTAGCCTGGCCATCCCCCACCCCTTCCATTAGAGGTCGGCCTATTAACCCTGATCCTTTTAATGTTCACGATTACTTACACAGAACTGTGCAATTTATTACTTCTTTTTTTAATCGCTTGACAGCACAAATTTGTACATATCCAAGTCAAATATTATCATATTTAAATATATATCTGAAATGAATGATAAAATGAAATCATTCAAACAATAATAATAATATAGCTTTTACTGATTATTTTATGATGCATTACTGTAGTAATATACACATTTTAAGTATATATGCTCATTCAACATGAATCTGCTATGTATTAAATATTATGCTATGTAAAATATTCATGATATGAAATGTAATATCATCCACAGATAAATTCAGCATTATATGGCCAGGTTATTACAATAACGCCCTCTGTTGGTTAAACTAATGTGTTGCTACTGCCTCTGCATTTATGTATAATTTCTCAGTAATCTTTCTCAGTGTTTTCCAGTTGTCTTAATAAAATTATGATAAATAAAATAAAACAAACTGTGAAGTCCATCACTTACAGTGAGGCGTTTAGGCAGTATTTTATTAAAGCAGGTAATTGTCCTTTTAAAGAATTGCTGTGGTTCCAGAAGTTAGAACACAGGTGTATAACCGACAAACAATTTAAAAACGTAAGAAACAATAAATATATAAATAAAAAAACCACACACACACACACACACACACACACACACACACACACACACACACACACACACACAATCTATTCAAATCTAATCTATTACAATCTAATCTATTCAAATTATTTACAAAAAGTAAAAAAGTTTTAAATCAAGTCAAGTCACCTTCATTTATATAGCACTTTTAACAATATAGATTGTTTCAAAACAGTTTTAAAGTGATAATAGGAAATTAAAATAACAGAGATTTTGAAACTTTGAAAAGTGGTTCTTCAGAGATCTCTCTTTTTAACTTTTAACTCAATGAATCTACATGACTTGGAAAAAAACTCATCTTTGGGTGAACTATCCCTTTCAATAAATCATTTAAGTATGAAGGTAAAATGATGACATAAAGAATCGCATGCGCAGGGTAAGATTTGTGAAACTGTACATAAGATTACAGGCGTAATTTACGAGCGTAAATTAAATTTGCATGAGCAAGAGAAGATTTGTAAAGGTGTAAATCGCCCTTCAAGTGTTAGAAAAAAATATTTGCAGCATTTAACTGTTATTAGTAAGTTTAAATTATGTATTTTGAAGCTGCAGCTTCATGCTAACGCAAAATAAATAGGATCTGTATTCTTCAGACTTTCATTTTTCTTTTGGCACGGTTTTTGCGCACTGTCACCAGAACACATCTTTATCTTTATTTGGCTCAGAAATGTTCTCATTGCCAAAATTGTACTTTTAATGCACACATACATGTTAAATAAATAAATGAACAAACAAACAAATAAATAAATAATGATTGCTTAATAAGTTGTGCACCATAAGGCTGACTGACATTCATGTTGAATTTCGAGCTGGTGTTAATGTTATTGGATTGAAATTTTAAATATTATATAATCTGTTACACCACTAGCTGATGTTAAACTTTACAATCAAAACATTTAATACCCATTCTTTATGTAAAAACACCATTCTGATGCAGTGTTTTTCACATCATGTCTCTGTTCATGGTATTTAACACTCAATTATATATTTTGAAATATTGTCTTGCACTGTCAATATTGATTCTGATTACTTCCGTGTGACCGATTAAGCTATTATGTAGCTAGTATGAATAACAAAATGCTTTCTCTGTGTCCAGATTTAACTGTAATAAAAACTGATATTAAATCAACATGAACTCAACTTTGACAAAAAGTAACTAATTATGTCTGAATAAAAACCCAGCAACCAGTTAACATGTAGGCTATATGTGCATTAAAAGTATCATTTCGGCAATGAGAACATGTCTGAGCCAAATAAAGATAAAGATGTGTTCTGGTGACTGGCGTGTTTATTGAACCAATCAGATCAGAGTAAATCGAGTGTCAGCGAGAAGCTCATTTGATTGGCTACATGATGAAGGTGGACCCGCCCTCCTCTTCGCGCTTGCAAAACTCATTCAGTGAGAGAATCGTGCCAAAACTGGAAGCGCAGGTAAAAAGAAAGACGCAACTGTACAAATCGGGTTATTTCGCGAACTTTTTTGCCCCATGCACACAAGAAGTTGTTTAGACATTTTCAACAGTTTATTTTTTTTTACACAAAGTTTGATTTTACGCAATTAATCTGTTTGGCAGTTCCTGCCTCTGTTATTTTCGCTTGCAAATTGCTGTCCACAGGCCTGCAATGCTTTTGGCCGCATTTGTGCGAAAAAACTGTGCCAAAACTGTAATTGCGGAAAAATGAAAGTCTGAAGAATACAGATCCTATTTATTTTGTGTAAGAATGAAGCTGCAGCTTCAAAATACATGAATTACACTTTACGAGTAACAGTTAAATGCTGCAACAACAACAACAACAAAAAATCTTACACTTGAAGGGCGATTTACACTTTCACGAATCTTACCCTGCCCATGCGATTCTTTATGTCATCGTTTTACCTTCATATTTAAGTCCTTTTAAGGCCCCCTAGTGGGCGCTGACCACTGGTTAAGAACAACTGATCTAACCAAGTAGAGCTAGTCTCTATTGATAGATAAAGACTACACTAGATTGCACTCTTCAATCTCTGTTGCATGTTGACAGAAATGGTTACCATGGTAGAGTATTTTACCTATACAAACTTTCAAGTGTGACGTTTCTGTTGTGGGAGGGGCCGTCTCATATGACAGACAGGGGGTCCGAATTCCGAAAGGTTTTTGTTAGCATTACAATCAATGATAAACGCTGAGTCCACACTGGTACACTCACTGCCAACTATTCCCCAGCTTTAGCCCAGTGAGCAGTCGATGTCTGCAGTGGAAACTTTCACCCACCTCCACGAACACAGGTGTTCAACCACTAAATATTCCGAAACACGATCTGTGTGATGTGACGCATGTTTATACCACACCCTGTACACAAAGAACAAGCATAGCGCTGCTACACGCCCAACAGAGACTCAAACACCTGACGCATAATACCAACTCCATCTGCAATGGCGGTGGAGGCAGACTTTATGCGGTCTGTGTTGCCCGTTCAGGGCGCTTTTCACTCGGAAGACTCTTCTTTAGCTTTACCGCAGGCGGACAAACTCGCGGACACTCACCGGCTGAACAGACTGCAGCAACAAGTGCAGCTCACTCTCTCTCGGAAAAGAAAGAAACCAAAATTGCCAGGTATGTAGAATGAAACCGCATTATATAAAGCAAACTATTTAGAGATAATCAGTGTTTTGGCTTGGAATAGGAATACAGGTGTGTTTATATTTTATATTTCTCAAAAAACAAAGGATGTCAGTCAAATGTTTATGGTCAGTTTTCACTGGTCCTTTGTTCTCAACTCTGGCCTTTCATTGTGTCATTTTATAATTTGTTTCATATTTGTTTAAAATAACATGAAAAAGAAAACTGATTTATTATTTCTTTTTTATTGTAGTTCTGATGTAGGCTAAACCATGCAGGCTACTGAATGAAAATATATGGTTTATATTCATAGCCTACTTTAATATTTACATAGTACTTCAAGGTACTTTGAAGAATATTTGAAGTCCAAATATAGCTATAAAATATATAACATAATAATGTGTAATAAAATAACTATGTATGTAATATATTACAATAAAATGTCCAAAAGTGTCCAAATAAACCCTTGTGTTACCTTTTTTGGTTGTAAAGAAATGTGAACCCTACCTTAGTTTGTCAGAACTCACTCATTCAAACCTATTTAATAGGATAAGTAAGTGAGGAATATGTTTTCCATGATATTATATTGTATTGTAATTCGATTGTGTGTGTTTTGGGCTTTGCAGATTCATCTCTCTCAGACAGTCTGTCCAGCTGTCATATTTCAAGTAGTTCATCTTTAGGAAATCTACATGTAAAGGTAAAAACTATTTCCCAGTGGGATAAATGTGTTCTTTAAACAATAGTTTGCCCAAAAATGAAAATGCTGTCATCATTTAGTCCATGCAATGAAAGAATGGTGACTAGGGCTGTCAAGCTCCAAAAAATGGAGGCAAAAAGCTCCTTTAAAGTAGTATAAAAGTAGTTCATACAACTTGTGCACTGTATTCTATACCATCTAAAGCTGTATGATTGGTTTGTGTCCACAATTGTCACTGCCCTTTGGGTGAACTATTCCTTTAATATCACTACATTCACTTGAGATAATAACACACACTATACTTTGCAGCGGATCTCCGTCATTAATGGATCTACAAGGTCGTTGCGGATGGTTGACCGATCTCAGTGGTCAAGTGCCGAGCCACCTCGATTTCACAGAGGCTATGGAAGCTTTCGTTACACCACCAAAAAAGCGGGATTATGCTGGGGGACCAATTCTCTCACTCTACCCTTGGACCCTACAGCCAACCATTCCCATATGAACAATCACCCTCTTCGCTACACCCGCTCTGAGGTTCTGCGAAACCCAAGGTTATACGTTACCGGCCTGTCGGCTGTCACTCAGCCCCCCAATATCTCTGTGAATGAGAACAATCACATAGATGATACAGATGACGTGTTTTTAACCAGCACCCCACACAATGCTCGTGCAGAGAGGAACAGGATGGAGTTAGAGAAACACACCCTTCAGAGGACCCTCTGCAAGCTGAGAGAGGGGGATTTCAGTGCTCACAAACAATCAGAGAATGTGTCCTGGCAGAGCCGGGTGCGGAAGCCGAGCCTGGAGTTTGTTGCAGGAAGACGACCCTCCCAATCTGGCTCAGTGATCAGCATGGAGGAGCGGTCGGGAAGTTTAGTGAGGATAGAAAAGATGGAGGTCAAGAAACATACAGTGATAATGTCAGCAAAGTAAGCCAGTAGTTTAAACATTTTAGCTACTTAATCTTAGTTATTTTGTTTTTGAGTATTGAGATTTTCTTTTAGATTTTTGTTGTTTTAATATCACAGAAATATTAATGTAGTTTTTTTTATTAGTAATTAACACAGCAATAAAGTGTAATTTATATATATATATATATATATATATATATATATATATATATATAAACTATTTTAGATTTTCTATGTTAGAATGTTTCTATGTTTCTATGTTCCATCTATATTTTAGATGGAATCAACACTGTATTTCTGTCTTATGTCTGTGTGTTAAAGGAAAACAAGACAAGGTGAACTTGGAACAGAGATGACACTAAAAGAGGCTGTAAATCTCCTGGAACAAGATAATATGGAAACACAAATCACTGCGGCAAACTTAATTCAAAACCAATGCTTTAACAGTCCTGATGCCAAGAAAAAGGTAAGTGATACTTTACTCTAAAATAGCACATGCTGTTATGATCCACCTAAAAGATGATGATATGCTGTATCTCGCACAGTCCTTAATGTCTAGCCTCAACGTTTGCATTGATAACAAACACTTCTGACAAAATGAAACAATGAGTCATAGTACTACATTGTGAGGAGGCACTTTAATTAAGAGGAAAAGGGGTGTGGAAGAAAGTGAGTGTGGTTTACAATGCTGTCTGACAGTAAGTAATTAATATGACAACAATCATTGTTTTTGTAGAGTTATTTTTCTGCTATTTATATTCCTCAGTACTTGCCCAGTAAGGACGGTTCTCATTAAAAGGGATGGTGTAGTCTAGTGGTTTAAGATACAAGCTGGACAATTCATGAACTAACACTGTTGAATCCTTTAGTGAGCTCCGGGGGGGATTTCCTGCATTTGCTTTGAATCCAACAATAGCCAAAAATCATTAAAAAAAAGTTTTAAAATGCTAAAAGTGAATTTAGACATCACAACATTATAATGTACAGTATGAAAATGTATTTTCATTTTGAAATTTGCTAAAGATTACATTTAACAGTGTTATTAAAATATAAGGGTTTTTAAAAATCAACTTTAAGTGAGCATTATATGATAATAGAGGTAATATACATGTAAAAAAAAAAAAAAAATTTAGGGGAAAGGAGCATGCACAATTAAATATCCAATATCAGTCTAATTTCAAGATATTTATATCTAAAAAAAAAAAAAAGGCCAATAACCAGTATGGTACAAATATATTGTGCATCCCAAAAAATAACTTACTTTTTTTGTGTGTGTGCATTAATTACAACTAATTACTGGTTTAGGAAACCAGCTTAGGAAAGTTTCATGTACTACAGTATGTAGATGAACTATAATGTTAATAGTCACAGAGCTACCTCCCCTCTCCACCCATAACATTTATGAAAACTAACCTGCAATTTATTCTGAATTGTCAGGGTTGTGACATTATAACCGTTAGCCCATACACACACAACCGCCCATGTTTACATATCAACAGTAACTCAGCAACTTTGTCCGTCCTGATGAAAGTGTGAACTGCACCGGTATGCAGAGGTTAACCAAGCATGAAAGGTCAAGTACATACACTACCATTCAACATTTTGGAGTCAGTATTTTTTTTTTCAGCAAGGATGCATTTATAATTTCACAAACGCTTTACATTTTAAAATAAAAGCTGTTCTTTTGAACTTTCTACCCTGAATCCTGAAAAAAAAAAATCCAGATGTCAACAAAAATATTAAGTTGCACAACTGTTTTCAACATTGATAATGGTGAGAAATGTTTCTTGAGGAGCAAATCAGTGTATAAGAATGATTTCTGTAGCATAATAATGACTCTGAAGACTGAAGTAATCATGCTGAAAATTCTGTATCACAGGAATAAAGAAATTTTTTAAATGTATTAAAATAGAAAACATTTATTTATATTTCACAGTATTACAGTCTTAGTGAGCATAAGAGACTTCACAAAGAAAAACATAAAAAAAAATCTTAGAGACTCCAATGTTAAAAAGTAGAATAAGAAAAAGTTTTAAAGGTAAAGTAGCAAAAACAGGCTGTTTAATTAAGTGTCAGAGAGATTAATTAATTACCAATGTTTTGGTGCATGAACCTTGACTAACATAAGTAGACTTAAGGGAGAAACAATCAAATGCTGCAAAAGAGTAAAATATGACCCATTTCAATTTTGAGGTTTCTTAATTGATCATGTTCTATCTGCTCAGGTACATTATCTTCAAGGCATCCCAAAGCTGCTGACGCTCATGCAGAACGAGAGCGAGGAGCTCCAGCGGGCTGCCGTCAACGCGCTCCGAAATATTATTTACGAAAACAATGAAAACAAAATGGAAGTCAAAGACTGTGAGGGGCTCCCAGTGATCCTGAGACTGCTCAAGAAGAACCGAGACATCGAGACCCGACAGCAGCTCACTGGTAAGGGAGCCATTCCAAGTATTTTATATTTGCGCCATATATATTTAATTATGCAGCCAAACTTGACTGATCCTGCTAAAACTCCAGCCATGTCTCCAACTACGAAAACATCCAGATCTTGAAAGTGTGACCGCTACCCTTCCATTAATCTTGCTGTTATTCTCTCTCCAGGGCTGCTGTGGAATCTGTCTTCTCATGACCTTCTGAAAGAGCAGCTCGCTAGAGAAGCGGTCAAACCTCTCACAGACAGTGTGCTGGTGCCCTGCTCGGGCATTTCTGAAGGGGAAGACCCCAAGTTGGAGCTCCTCGCTGACCCTGAAATTTTCTACAATGCTACTGGCTGCCTGAGGTATTACCAATTTGAAATACAAGATACAAAAGGTTGAAAATGATTCGTTTTGACAAGCCAGGCTGTTCTTAGTAGTGCTAGTACTGCTCAAGTTGTGCTGTGCGTTAACAAACCAATTTTAAGTGTGTTTGGCACTGCCATTCAAAGGTGTGGGGTCAGTACGTCAAAAAATGTATACTTTTATTCAGCAAGGATGCATTCAATTGATCAAATTTAATGGTCAAGAAATTTGTAATGTTACAAAAGATTAGTTTTATTATTTTTACATAATAGGTGTTTTCAAATAACAAATAAATCTTTTTTTATATATATAGAAATTTGAGCTCAGCCGGTCCAGATGGACGTAAAGCCATGCGGGACTGTGAGGGTCTCATTGAGTGCATCATCTACTATATCCGTGGTACCATTGCAGACTATAAGCCTGATGATAAGGTACTTACATTAAATCCCCATCTTTAGTAACAGCAACACTGAGTCTTTCATTTTTATGTCTAATTATTAAAAGGGCCATATCACAAGGAATCCAATTTTCCTTGATCTTTTAAGATAAAAAAAAGCTCTATGTACCTGTACAATAAAACTTATTATAGCTTTCAGAACACATTTTCAAAAACAGAAAAAGGGTTATTTTTCAATAATCGACTAAAACAACTCATTCTGAACACTCGCATTGTGACACAAATGTGTCCAGATTTACTTCAATGTTATATTTGTTCCCAAAATGTTATATTATCTAATGTGATCCCGAATGATTATTCCAACTTAATGATTAATTCTTCTTTTTCAGGCAACAGAAAACTGTGTGTGCATCCTGCACAACCTTTCATATCGGTTTGAATGTGAGGTGCCTCGTGTGGATTCCCCAGTAATACAACAGCCCAAACAGAATCACAATGCAGACTCCAGCAACCCCGGCTGTTTCATTCTCAACAGTCCCAAAATCTCAGAGGTTAGTATTACAACCTTGATTTAAAAAAAAGTATTTCAAATTCAAACTTGGCTTATTTATTAATATAGCTGATGATATTTTGTATATTGAGTGTAAGACTGACCAAAATACCCATTCCTAATGCAAGGGTGGTGGTGTAGAAAAACAAATTGACCTCATATGTGGCATCATATGTTGTGGCTCAGGAAGCAGATACAGACTATCCTCTACTCGAGGAGAAAGGCAGCCCTAATGGTGTGGAGTGGCTCTGGAGCGCCATCACCATCCGCATGTATCTCTCTCTCATTGCCGTCAGCACAAACCAACACACAAAACAGGCATCTATTGGAGCACTGCAGAACCTCACAGCTTGTCCTGGAGAGGTATGATCTGGAAACCAGCTTCATTAAAACACGTATAATCAGCATTGACTACAATTACATTCAGGCTTAGATTAAAGGGTTAGTTCACCAAAAAATGAAAATCTTTCATCAATTTCTCGCTCTCATGTCATTCCAAACCCTTAAGACTTTCCTTCCTCACCTAAACACAAGATCTTTATAATGAAATCTGAGAGATTTCTGTCCCTCCATTGAAAGTCTATTCACTCAAAACTCTGACTAGGGTTGTCACGGTACAAGCATTTCAGTAGTAGGTGCCAATACCAGTAAAATTGAACGATTCACGTTAACAATTATTTCCATAACAGAGCAAAAAAAAGATATTGTCCTGTTTTGTCTCGTCCATTGGTTATCATTGTCAATCAATGCAGTTTCCAATTCAATCGCTCATTTAAATACGGTTGTCAATCCAGAAACTTTGCAGTGTACTTAGCAGCATGAAAAACTAAACTTGTATTCAGATTCTGAATGGGTACTAAACATAAAGAGAAGAGCCCTCCCTTTATAATCACTAAGGCTGTCAATCTCTAAAGCGCAAGCTCACTGAATTCTGCACTCGCGCGAAAACTCCCGTTATAAAAAAAAACTGTTTTAATTGTACAATGATACGCTTTGTTGGTTATGATGAAAGGATTCGTGAGCATGTAGGCGTTGAACAAAACAATACCTAGTGCTTTTTCAGCTATGTGGAGCAGATTCTGACTAGCACCTCTGATAGGCCATAGGATTTACGCGCTCAACAGATATGATTTTGATTTCATGGAATTTCAGAAGACAAAAATATCTGGAAGCTTCATATGTGCTTCGTAAATAACGAGGATGAACCTTATTGTTTCCCATGCGTTAAGCATGCTTGAGCCTTCTTTTACCAAATGTAGTGCTTCACTGATGTACGTTTGTTGTTCAATGTTTATATGTGAATAAAAGCCTAAATTAAATCTGTAAAGTCATGTAAAGCAATCATGTCTCTCCAGAAGACTTGGATTAAATTGCCTTTTGAAGCATGAGAGCTTTTGGTGAATAGACTTTCCACGGAGGGACAGAAATCTCTCAGATTTCATTCAAAATGAAAACTCATTTGTGTTCCAAAGATGAACAAAAGTCTTATGGGTTTGGAAAGACATGAGGGTGAGTAAATGATGACAGAATTTTCATTTTAGGGTGAACTAACCCTTGAGTGACTTTGTATCCCCATCAGATGTCCCAGGCCATCGCACACTTCATCGTGCACAAGGAGGGAGGCCTATCTCAGGTGAAGAAGATGCTTCAAGAAGGAGAGAAGGAAGAGATCAGAATATCTGTGTCACTGCTAAAAAACATCTCTCGCTACCAAGAACTGCATGCTGATATTGGTGAGCTGCCATTATATACCATTATACGCAAAGGGCAGTTTTTTCAGGGAAAAAAAGCTAATGAACATCTCTACAGTTAAACAGGTGCTGCCGGAGCTGGTTACCATCCTCCCAAACACTGACCGAAGCGTAGAGCAGCCAATAGAGGTCACCGTGACGATATTTCACATCCTCATCAATCTGAGCAATGCGTCTGCATTGAACACCACCTCCATCATAAACCAAGGAGCGTTACCCAAGATCATCAGCATCAGCACCAAAGACAACGGGTACGGTTTCATTTTCAGATATGTAATAAAACTCACAATAAAAGTCATGTATGTTCAGTTATATGACTTGTTTAATTTATACATTTAATTTTCAACTAAATATAGGTTTGGACCCACACGGGCGGGCCAAGCAGCCTGTATTTTACTTCATACCCTGTGGAGACATTCAGAGCTGCATAGCAGTTTCAAGAAGGTGAGATTACTACATGTTTGCATCCCATAGTGTCCAAGAAGTAATAATTATTCTCATATATTTTGGAGCAAATAAATAAACAGTATAACAGTCAAATATCAGTTTAGGGCAGCTACTCAAAATATTAACAGTGTTTACAATGAAGAAATGAATGCAATTAATCATCTTGATGCCTCCTTGGAAGTTTGCTGATTGAGAACCAGTGATCTATAGAGCGCTCAAAAATGAATTCACATATTAAGTGTTTCAGATTTTGGCTTTCACGTCCTTATATATTTACCCTTGTCATCTGTTTTTCAATCTATGGCAGGCTGGTTACAGGAAAACAGACTTCATAAACAACAGGACAGTAAAGGCTGTGAATTCTGCTCGTGATTAATGGGATCCAGAAATGAATTGCAAAGAAAAGGTTTTTCACCTGTTTTCTTTAGAAAGATTAAAAACGGTGCTAATATCATCGCTTTGGTGTTTGTATATGTGTTTTGTCTTAATTTAATACTTATTAGATTATTATGCGTTTTAATAACAGCTATGTCTGTCGAATTTACACACTTTTGTTTTATTTATTTTTTTACTGACCTTTTTATAATTTTTACTGCCTTTGGTCTGTTTAAATAGTAATATTAAAAGCACTTTTATCTACAAAGCTACTTTTTGTGTATCTGTTTTTATTTTGTTGTTGTTTTTCTTTTGCAATGGGTAGTGCCTTCCTTGCCTTGTGTATTGAAACACTGTATAATATTTTAATATTTTCAAATAAACTACCATATTTTGGTCACTGAAGGGTTAATGTCTGTTTGTTTAGTTACCATGGTTCTGTTTGAGTACAACTTGCTCTCAACGCTCAAGTAAACACGTTTTTTGAAGCATAAAGGATTAATAAAAACCTCAAAAGAATTTTGCATGATAATTTAATACTCGTGATGATTTCTGAAATCTGAGAATCAGGTTCAGGAAGTGATTTAGTCTTTTAAATAATAACATCATGGTGATTTTGAGTCTTTTGAATGATAACAAATCATCGTAATCCTCGGTGGGAGGGATCAAACGAAAGATGAACTCGCATAACGTTGTCGACAGAATCAAAGCGTTCGGATAAAACTGCCGCGTGCATTCGTCGACAATTACTATGGTTTCGTGTTTTGATACTTTGTACATAAGTTCGCTTTGACTACATAGCATTTAATGTACTTCTTTGACGTCACATCCGTAAACAAAGAAGCTCATGCAAGCTGGGATGTACCAATATGTTACTAGGGGGAGAGAGTCAGTCTAGTTTCATCTGATATTGTCGGGATTTCTTTTCAATAAAAGCAAAACTTTTTCGTAAGTATTATTTTTATTTAGTTTCATTTTCTACCGGTTGTATGTGAATTTCTCAATTTAGCTTTAATATTTTTATCGAAGACAAAACGTCGAAAACCCTGATAGCTGCATAATAATAGATTATCCCTGTTTCACAAAACAGTAACGTTATGAGTCAAGTCATTTTAAAGAGCCCTTTAAAGTCGTACAGAGAAGGAGTATCGATATATTTCATCTACAAATCGAGAAAAGCTCGATTTTCCACTGTTGTTTGCCAAGTCTCCACTATCGGGGACTTGACTCAGGTAATTGTTACATATAACAGTTAGTTTTATCTGTCTAGAGTTTATATAAGGGATATTTCTTGGTATTCAAAGAGCTGTACAATGGTTATGTTTACATAATTAACTCAAATGGATTATTATGCGTTTATAATCAAGCATTATTGGAAAATTACCGCAAGTTGAATACGTACGTAGCTGCGTAGTTCGCTTTATTAAATGACCAGACGGGCTTACGTCGTCTTATTTATAAGTATTTATTTCACATACAACCCATAAAGTTACTTTTGCCTAAATCCACGTTACTCATATTTAAACGGACTGGGGTATTGTGTGATCTGGAAAGTCCAGCTCGGCTGCTCGTCTGCTTTGACAGTCTGCTCGTGTTTTGCCCTTGTTTGTGTGCTGAAGATTAGGTCACGTGTGCATCGCAGCTGAGCGCACAAGCACAGCGCAGTGTGTATTGCGTGTCTCGCGCTGTTTACTGCACCTCCTTTTAGGGGCCAAATCTGCACGAGCCGTGACCGATGCCAGTAGTGCTGTTATTGGTGCCTCACAATTTAAACCTGCCTGAGGTTGAGCATGTGCATTCTGTTTTTACCATGCGAACTACTGAACTGGTCTAATACAAGAGGAGGTCGCAGTGTTTTTCCCCGATGCTCTCTTTTGGATGTAACAAGAATGGAAGGGCTTGAACATGTTATGTCATTGGGCTTTCTATTGGAAGCAGCCTCCAAACACTGGTTTAAGTATTGGTATTTGTAACTGAGTTAATTGTTATAGACTTGAGTTGAGACCATTCAGGAGCAAGTTGAGGCACACAGATATCCAGTTCATATTAGTACCCCGTTTTGCATGGTATGGTCGACATTATGGTTTTAACATTATAATAAAACTAAATAATCAATGTGAGCATTTCAGCAAATTATAGTGACTTTATTATTAAAGGACAAAAACATTTAAAGGGGCAGTTCACCCCAAATTTTTAATTTATTCTGTGAGCAGTATGATTTATTTTTGTTTCATTTTGAATTATCTATTATTTTCATATTTCCATTCGTTTAGCTGTCAAGGCAATATTCAGAATTTTCGTTTAAGTTTCGTCTACGTTTTTCATGTAATATTTAGATTTGATTTTATTTCAACCAGTATCACAAAATTAGACTTTAGTGCATTTTTTCCCCATACAATGAAATACATGGTGAATTGTTTCCGTCACGGAATAGAACAATTTAAAAGATAATTGCGACTTTTTATCTCACAATTTTGCCTTTTTTTCTCTCACATTTGCAGGTTTACATCTCGCAATTCTGACTTTTTTTCTCACAATTCTAACTTCTTTTCTCAGAATTGTGAGAGATAAGCTTGCGATTGCACGTTATAAAGTCCAATTCTGTGGAAAAACTTCCTGTAAAACTTTTAATATAAATAGCGAGTTTATGTCTCACAATTCTGACTTTATAACTTGCAATCGTGACTTTATATCACACAATTTTGTGTGTGGGGAAAAAAGACATAATTGGGGATAAAAATTAAATAAATGTATTAAGGTGGCGGAAACAAGCTTCCATAGTGACTGAGATTGTGTTCCACAGAAGAGAGAAAGGCATACAGGTTTGGAACAACATGAGGGTGAGGAAATGAAGATGAACATTTTTGGATGAACTCTTCCTTTAACTCTCAAAATGTGCAGAGAATGTTTGTTGTTTTACAGTACCACTCTGAATCTGAGACAACTTTTGTACTTCTGTTGTAACTGCGTGAATCCAAATGAGCAATAGGTATACTGGTAATAACAAGGAAGGTTGTTAAACAATCAGTTTTGTCAAAGCATCGTGCATAATAGGATCAGTCACTAGCTTATCCGAATGCAGTTTATTAATTAATGAAAGGCATTGTTTATTTAATTTTTTTCCTGATGCTGACTCAACATTTACTAGAAGTGAATAAGCTTAAAAGACTAGCAGTTACTCGGTTACATCAGGAAACAGGTGTGTAGTGGAGCCTATAATGGCAGAGGAGTGTAACGAGAGAGGTTGGCTTTTAAAGATCACGCTGCTATCAGGCGTTATCTGTTACCCAAGAGACGGCACTGGTCAATGTCTGAATCACATTTAAAATACAATGTCCCTTTGTGGATGAATACCCACATGAATATCACTGAGCCCTTTTGTTGCCCATTTATTTTCTCTAGCCTTTGCAATTCACTTTTCTTTGTCATGTCAACGAAGGTTTATGTCCTTGTGGAATTTTGCAGCACAGAAAGTGTGCCAGCTCTAACTTTCCCGTTTAAAGCATCAGCATCAAGCTCGTCCCAAAAAACACCCTTCATTTTAGCCACATGACTCAGTGCATTGTGTATGTTACCTTATACCTTATTACTGCATTTGCAGCAGCCACTCACAATGCCACTGAATGATGAACGTCCCACTTCCACATCTACGGTGGCCAGTGAGGAGCAGAACAGCGACACAGAGTCATCGGAAAGGTGCGACAGTTTGACCTCGTCTAGCGATGTGGACTTTTCTCGCCAGAGCTTCACCAGCGATTCGTCCAGCAAACACAACTCTCCTTCCTGTAGGTGTCCCACTAAAATGCAAATGCATAAGCAAAAATAAATCTCATGCTTATTTGTGTAGATTTATTTGACACTAGATTCAGAAGGAGCTTGACATTCATTCTGTAGGAATGTACTGTTTAATACACATCTAGTGTTATTTTAGTATTTATAACTAACAGCCTATAATATTTATGAATATTTTGAACTTTTATTTTTATATTTTCAGTTTTTATTTGAATTTTTAGTTAAATTTAAAAAAAAAATCATTTTGTTGCATGTTTTTTGTTTTTCATTCTTTTTTTATATTTCAATTAAGCTTTTAGTTCTGATTTAACAATTTAGTACTTAAACTTGGACTTATTTCATTGCAGTTAGTTGGAAAGAGTTTAAGTTTTTCTGATATTTGAATTTTATTTTGTTTTAGCTTGATTTCACTGACCAAAAACAATTTTATTTCTTAGTTTTAGTTAACAATATCAACATCTAAGCGTATTTTTGTTGTTTGTTATAGTGTATATAATAAATGGTCTTTTAACCTGTATTGCCACTGTGTCTTCAGGCAGCCCACCAAAAACCGTAATGCTTGATGAGGTCATGGCCTTGGCCCGGGACCTTTCTAATCTGAGCCTGGCTCATGAGATCGTAGTCAACCGAAACTTCCACCTAGAGCCTCCAGATCTCCCTCAAAACAGGTACTAAACTATTTATAACTTCCAGATCTAAGAGCCACTTGATATTTGGTATAGACGGGAATTAAGGGTGATGATCAAGAAAACGTACAAAGAAAACTTTGTTTTTCCTCAAGCCTGGAGAAGAGAGTTAAGGATATGATGCACAAGGCCTACTGGGACTGTCTTGAATCTGAGCTGAACAATGACCCCCCTGAGTATGGTCACGCCATCAAACTGCTGGAAGAGATCAGAGGTGTAGGTTACACATTTACTCTGATACAATGATGAAAAACAGTCTGATGGTAAACGATTCATTGATCACTTATTTTTTCCTATCTTCAAAGACCCTACTGTCCTTCCTTAACCCCGGGGCCAACCGCCTGCGTACTCAGATTATGGAGGTTCTAGACATGGACCTAATTCGCCAACAGGCTGCCAACAATGCAGTTGATATCCAGGGCCTTGTGTCTTACATCATCAATACCATGGGCAAGTTCTGTGCGCCGATCCGAGACGATGAAATCAAGAAGCTTAAGGAGAACTCAAGCGACGTTGTGAAACTGTTCAAGTATGTTCGAGGTGTCTTTTTGTATGCATTTGCTGAACTAGGAAAATTTCCCTTTAGAGCCTATTGGTTGGTATAATAACATGACAAATAATGGGTCCTATTCACTAACCATGCATACAAAAATATTTGCATGAAATCGGTGTACGTACTTTTTTATAAACAATTCACGAGTCACCAATTAAAACAACTGAAACCATGCATGTGCAAAAATCACACAATAAAGGTGTAATTGTTAAGATGGAATTTTATACATAAAAGCCTTATATAAAATATATTTAACCACATATATAAAGGTGCGTTATAGCTGAGAGTGACAAAGCTGTAAAGGAAAGGTTGTGCAGAAAGCCCTAAATTAAAAGCCCTAAATGACTAATCTCAGGTATTCAGATGCTAATTTAGAATATTCCAAGTGTATTAACATTAGAACGAGGTTAAGAACAAATTTGTGCGCATAAGAACGTGCTGTGAATTTTTCGTGATAAGTTGTCCTGTGCATACAAATGCAAATGATACACGCAATTATTAGTGAATGAGACCCAGTAACTGAGGGTGATGTGGGACACACATCAGCAATGGCGTTCTCTTCACTAAGAGTCATATTTGATGCAAACATTCGCCGGAGGTAAACATTTTAAATGGCAACTTGTGTTGTAAAAGGGAGATCTTCCGGGTGCTGGACCTGATGAAAATGGACGTGGTGAATTTTACCATCCAGAGCCTAAGGCCAGAGCTTCAGAAGCAGTCGGTAGAGTATGAGAGAGCCAAGTTTCAGAGCATTCTGGAAAGAACTCCCAGTAAGTCCACAAACTAAACCGAGATAAATTATTTTAATTGATAGTTCGCTCAAAAAAAAGACAATTCTGTCATCATTTACTCACCCTCATGTTATTCCAAACCTGTGTAAGGTGTTTTGAAGATGTTTCGACTGCTTTTGTCCATAGGCTGTAAACAGAATAAAACTGCCAGCTGTGGTTGCCAAAATTATTCTGTAAATATATTGACAGAACAAAAATAAATAAATCACTTTATACCGGTATATCCAATAGCCTTGTTTTCTGTTGAATTGGCAAGGCCATGCTCCTACTCAAATCTGTTTTGTACTTTTAACATATACTGACATCCACTATAACATTGGTGGTAAAGAGAAAAGCCACAATGAATCAAAGTTCATCAAAGTAGCTTTTCCTCAAGCTGAGGTAAATACTAATATATAGAAGGTGCACACAAATACAAAACATCATCATGGTAACAAACATGTAAAATAATGCTATAAACATTCATTTAACAACATAAGATGGAACATAAAATCTTAATTTATAACTGATAATTAAGCAGGAGCATAATTATTCAAATTAAGTGTCACAGTGAATTGTGGGAATGCCAGTTGATTTGTTCTTTTTACTTCAAAATGTTTTACATTTTATACTTACTCTATTACTGAACTTACTGTTTGCCATTTTTACTTGTTTTGTTATACAGTTAATATTACGATTTTTATTTATTTATTTATTTATTTATTTTACCGTGTACAATAAAAGTCAATGGGGTCCAAAACAACATATTTTTCAAAATATCTTCTTTTCGTGTTCCACAAAGTCATACAGGTTTGGAACGAGGAATAAATGATGACAGAATTCTCATTTAAATTAATAGTTTTTGCACATCTGGGCTCTTAACCCTGTACATCATTGTAATTCCGCCAGATGCTTTGGACCACACAACTGAGTGGATCAGATCTTCAATAGAGGAGGCCACTCAAGTCATGCCACCATCAGAGAAGAGCAGCAATTCTGGGCAGAGCATTAAACCCTTACCAGGGCCCACACTGGTGCTAAATACTGCCTACATAAGTCTTCTCACCTGGGACGAGAGCAAGGGCCCTCTGCCTGAGGTTGGAGCACAAACACGCAGTTATAATATTGAGCTTTGATATCAAATTCATAAAAGAGCTTGTTTATGATTTAACAGTCTGTATTTTGCACTTGCAGACTATGATTACGGATGAGTCGAGGTTGCAGGAGATGCAGCGCTCTCTTCAGCTGTATCAAAAAGTTGCGTCTGTTCTGCTGATAGTCTACAGCTCAATAGGAGGGGCCGTGTCAGGCCTGCCCGCTCTTGTCGAGCGACTTAAGAAGATGACAGCAGTGCTGCTGGAGGGCATGCATAGCGCGTATGTCCCATCTGTGTCCTTCCCCAAAACTCTGCTCAGGCCAACACGTGCACGCAATACTGCACGCATACTTCTACATAAATGCAATGGAGTAATGAAGGTTTCAAACTAAAAGATCTTTCCTGTCAACTTTGTTTTCTATTCATTTGGCTTACAGAGACTTTAACCTTAAAGAAGCTCTTGGTAACGTCAGCGCTCAGATCTGCTTTGAGGTCAGCAAGTCTTTGGCTGAAAGAAACTTCCCAGCCCTCTCGACTGAACTGCAGGCAACTCTAAAGGGCCAGATCTGTGACATCACCCAGGAAAACAACCCAATACGCACTCTTGTTGGTAAGGAAAACACATTTCAAAGGAATATGTGGGTTCAAGCTATATCATTTGCGGCACTGCAAAAAAAAAAAAAAAGACTTTCTCACTCAATATCAATAGTACAAATATCTAAACATTCTTAAAATCAATATACATTTACTTGAGAAGTATAATGACTTTTGGTCTTGTTTTGATTTGTTGGGTTTTTGCTTAAAACAAGAAAATCTGCAAATGGGGTTAGAAAAATGTACTTGTTTTTCTTATCCCACTGGCAGATATTTTTTTCTTGTTTCATGTATAAAGTCACTTAATTTTAAAGTATCTTGATCTAAGAAAGTTTAGACATTTGTATCGGAAAATTAGACAAAATGCTGAATGCTTTTCTTGTAGTGTGATATTATTTTCCTCAAATAATTATGACTCCTCCCTTGTTTTCTATATTTAAAAAAAAATCATAAATCATGGTTTACGGTGAGGCACTTACAATGGAAGCGAATGGGGGCCAATTTTGGAGGGGATTTAAAAGCAGAAATGTGAATGTGGCGAACAGGACGGCCGAGGGACGTGAGAGAACGGCGCGAGGCCGGTGGTGCGATTGCTAATGAGCAACAAATGTGAAGCACACCGGTCTCGCATCTCTCACGGAGGAGCGGAAGCATAAAGGAGGAGCGACGACGTTGATGATCGAGAGACCGGTGTGCCTTACAGGTGTTGCTCATTAGCAATCGCACCACCGGCCTCGCGCCGTTCTCTCACGTCCCTCGGCCGTCCCGTTCGCCACAGTGAAGCTTATGGTTTTACAAAAACATTTACATTGATTATTTTGTTAAAGCTGTAAAGGTAATTTATATTAGTTGTATAAGATAAGTTGTAAAATTGCATATAACAGTTAGAATGCATTTTTTTTCACACAAAAAATCATGGTAACATGCATATTGTTCACGTTTTGTGGCTATACTGCTGAAACCGGGATATTTTAATGTTTATAAATTGGCCCCATTGACTTTCATTGTAAGTGCCTCTATGTAACAGTTTTTTGCTTTTTATTTTTTTACATTTTTTTTCATGAAAATGAAAGTGGAAATTATATTGTTCAATTTTGTGGTAATCAACATTATTCCACAAATGCCATTGATTGAACTTAACTTGTTCTAAACTCATATTGCTTTGAAGTCTGTATCATTTTAATGTGCCTATTCTGTCCCACAGAGGGAAGGGTACAGCAGTACTTCAGGATGGTCCTTGCCTCTACCAACTCTCACAAGACACCCCCTCCTGTACCTTCAGGCTTGGGTCTGATCCAGCAGGAGCTTATGGGACTGGGGGTCAGTTTTGTCAGCCTCGTCAACTTCAACAAAAAGGTTTACGGTCCTTTCTACGCAAGCATCCTGAAGAATCTACTTTTTGTCAACACGCAAGCACCAACTCTGCAAAATGGGATCACACAGGGTTCACCCAGCAGCCCACTGGAGTTCAAATAGACAAGGATGCTTCATCTGCTCCCCGTTATCATACCCAGACATTTCACTTATGTGTTTCCAAGTGAGTGATTTGATGATTGATTCTAGGGATTCACTGCAGTACAATGAAGACTGAAGAACAACTATGTGTTATGGTGCTTAAAATGAAAAAGTATGGGTTTTAGTTGTTTATAATGCTACAAACAAACCGTTGTTTTCCAAGTAATATTTTGAGCATCTCTCTAACTGTAGTTTTAACTTGACAGTGTTACTGCAATAGAAATACAGTCGTTATGTACTATTAAGGTGCAAGGCAGAAACTTTTATATATATAAAGCTGTTAAAGACATAGCCAAAAGAGGCTAATATATTTAGAGAGATCATTTACAGACATTTGAGAATGAGTATTTGTTATAGTTATATCCCATTCCCAGATTCTAAGATTATAAAAAAATATGTTTGTTGGAGCATATTAAAATCCATCGTGACGAAGTGAAATTATACTTTGTGTTTGCTACACATTTTTTGAAAGTATTGTATTACAATTGTTAACTGTATTTATACTTGAAAAAAATTGTCTAAATTTCTGTGTAATTTGAAGTGGAAGAAACTTGAAATTACTTAAAGAGGGAGAATCTATAACTCTGACAAGAAAATTTGAACAATAGTTAAGTTAAACATTTTTGGTCCATTATTTGTTTTAAAAACATTTAGTTTTTTCTTTTTTTCCCCTTTAGACATCAACATTTGGGTTAGTTTTGTATGCCGTTTGTATGTCATTGTGCTTTGGTTACAGGCATGTTTATTTTATTAATGTTGTTTATAAACAATTTAAGGGGATTGTTTTATGTAATGTCTGTGCTTTTTTTGCATAGTTGTTGATAAATTGTTGATAGCTTTACTTTACCTATTATCAAAAACCTTGGTTTGCTTGGGATTTATTTTTTTTGTGACAAGTGAATTCCACATCTTTGTGTGGAAAGCCATTTTTGTTTAAACCTTCAATTGAACAATTTTGCAATATGTTTTGTTTGTTTTCCAGATGTATGTAAGAACCCTTATAACAATAAAACAATTTATGTAGTGTGACAAGCACTAAAAAAAAAAATAAAAGAAAGTGTGAAAACGAATTAATGCATTCATCTTACATAGCCTTTAATTTTCTTTTATATTAAATTTTAAAAAATATTGATTTGTTATTACTTTAAAAATGTAAATGTTATGGATATGGGAAAAATAATATTAATATTTGAATCACAATCTTATATGTATTTAATTTGTTTTAGTGCAATTAAACATTTTCTGTGCCCTTTCACTTACAAATTAAGACCTTTATTTTGCATAAATACTACTTCCTGTGTGTTGGTGTTGTCATGCTGACGACACAGGAAGCTAATTGAAGGCTAGCCGTGTCAATTTCTTTTACTGTCTATGTGTCAAACGACCATCCTAACTTTCGGTATCAGTGTCAATTTGATTTAGTTTTTCCCATCATTTCAAAGCTGGAATCATGATGCAATTCATTGTAAGTGTTAACATCTGTTTGTGTGATTGTAATAGTGTGTTTAGTACGTTAGTTTGGCTTGCTAATTCGCATTGAAGTATGTTAGATAACTAAGTCTCTTAGAATCTCTCAGATAAAAATAAAAATTTAGTTAAAATAAACAGCTGGATATTTTACAATATGAAAGAATGTATTTATCTGTCATATCTTGTTTTTCCAGCTTGGCTTCACTCTGGGGAACGTGGTTGGCATGTATCTGGCACAGAACTACGAGGTTGTAAAAAAGATTTACAATTTAAGATTTATTTACATTATTAACTGTCTGATTTTGTCTGTGTCGTGTGTCTGTCTAAAATTCCACGTAATAAACGAGTAGTCTTGAAAGAGAGTACAGCTCTACTGTTTAGTGATCAATGACTAACTTGTTTATTGCTTATTATAACTTGTTTTTAAGGTACCCAACATTTCAAAGAAAATCGAGGCCTTTAAAAAGGACGTGGAAGCCAAGAAGAAACCCCCAGGCGCAGAGTGAAATATCATATGGCGAATTATAATTAACTGAAGATGGAGGGGACATTTAAGAACAAGCATATCATATATAGTATGTGTTATTTTTAAGGATTAAACAAGAGCCCTCAAGATGCACGGTATATTGTCAAATTGTGCCTCTAAATCCCATTTGTTTTGAACGTTGATGTGTTCTGCTCTCTCTCTCTAAATCAGGTTAGATTTGTTTAAACCTGATTGATTTTCTGTTACCTGTTGGATACTTATTCATTAATATATTTTTAAAACCCAATGTAAAATATTGTTGCCAGTTAAAACAACATCAGTTTGCAATATCTTGATGTAGTTTTCTGTATTTATTGAGAATCAACATGTTTGCAGTGCAAATTGTTGGACAAATAGAAACCGCACATGAACATCAGTTGTTCAAAACAAATTACGGAAGCATGTTTTAAAAGCTTCTTTACTATAATGTAATAAAGATTATATATATGATGCCGTTTTTAAGTTTATTGTCTGCATTGTGGTTTTATTTTCTAGTAATATTTAAGTCTATGTATTAGTTTTTAAAGACATCAGAGGAAACGTTATAAGAATATAAAATAATATGAAATAAAAATTGTATGATGGATAATAAATGATTTAAAATAAAATACAACAGCGCTAGAAAAGCGAGGTTTGGGTGCCTAATGCTTAATTGAACACCAAATGACACTTCATGGACACCAAAAATGGCACAAAAAAAACTAAGATCGTTTATCTTCTCATATGAAACTATACATCAGACAAAGGTCATAAACTAAGAACGGTAGAACGGTTGAATTACACAGACACGTCCAAAAGGTTGAACCGGAGCCATAGAAAACGGCTCTAATTTGAACAATGAATGTAGAAAGTTTCGCTATTTTTAAAAGTGTGGTTTTGTAAAAAATAAATCGCCAGATGGCGCAGTGAACACGGAAGTGAACGGCTTTTCAGTATCCAAAATAAAACAATTGTGTCTCTACATTTATTAATGTTAAAACGATGGTATATAATAATATTACAACAAATAATTTCGAATTTAATTTTTTTAAACCATTGGTTGGATTTGTCCATAGTTGACCCAAATATGGGTTTAAAACAACCCAGCATTTTTATAGCGTAAATATCTTAAACATGCTTTAGTTTTTTTTTTCATTTTTACGTAGTGTGTGTTTTAACGTAGTTTTTCGAAGTATTAAATTAATACGAAATGCATTAAGTTAGCAAAGTGTTTTCGTGTAAAGCTTCTCCGGATGTTGAGAGTGAGTGTTTCCGGTACTCGTGGCCGGGCCGCTCCTGTGACAGCAGCTGCTGCTCGAGACCAGCAAAGATGATCTCTCTCACCGACTCCCAGAGTAAGAACAATACTACCTGTCTCACTGACAGCTTCTCGTAAGACAATGTCTATTGTCAGTGGATTCTTCTACAAAGCCTGTTGTTTTTATAATTCCGCCTGTCTTAATGTTTACTAAACATACACTCATGCAGCTGGGCGCAGATGTCACACCACTAGTAATAATAGGTCTAAAGTAAAAATCAATAGAAGACACATTTATTAAAGATAATATCCGGCCAGATCGATCCATAACTTTTAAAGACATTATTTTTGGATACTTTGATTCGGACCCTACTAAAAATACTGCTTTGCTTTGTTATAAATTTAATTGATCTTCTTTGCTAATTTTATTTCATAAATGTAAGTTTACCAACAACAAACGATGAAAGAATTTAAAATGTATCTTAATACTATTATATATTCAGTAAATAAGAAATGAAGTCGAACGACTTTAATTTGCACACTGGAATTGATGATCTTTTCAGCCAATCATTGTTAACTCATGTGTATTTTGATGACATTGAACATATTGTATACATAATTATATATCATAAAAAAAGTAATTGGAAGTAGACAAAAAAGTCTGGCTTAAAAACTGCTTTAATGTTGACAGAGACTAGTTAAATTAAGATGGAACAATCCTGTCTACACAATTTCATACATATGATATAGGACATTGTAATATATATATATATCGGCTACATTTTACAACAAGGTTTCTTTGTTAACTACTTTAGTGATGAACTTTTAGCAATCAACAATAGGCTACTTCTCGACATTTACTAATCTTAATGTTAATCTCAGCATATGCTAATACAATTTAAAGATCAAAAGTAGTATCCGTTAACGTTAGTAAAAGGCACTGTGAAAAAAACCTTTTTTTTAATTAATTATTACTAACAAATGTTAATAAATGCTGTAACAAATTAATTGTAATGCATGAATCAATGTTAACAAATGAGACCTTTGTTACCTTAATACTATTAATGCAAATTTCATTATTATTTATATACAAATTGACACTGTTAAAACATATTTAAATATCTTTAGTATAATGTATGGCTTTCCCCCTCTCAACAGAAATTGGAATGGGGCTGACAGGATTTGGGGTATTTTTTCTGTTCTTTGGGATGATCCTGTTTTTCGATAAAGCCCTTCTTGCCATAGGAAACGTGAGTGGCCCCATTATGTTGTCATTAATATTTTAATGTTAAGATTGTAACTATTTTATGTTACTGTATGTAAAATTAGTTGTATTCTAATATTTAATTGTAGGCCTACCAATATATATGCATTTCACACTTGCGTGTTTTTATTCCTTAATTATTATTAAATTATATTATTTAAATTGTGTGTACACATTTAATAACATATATAGTATATTTACACGTTTTCATGCTTTCTGATCGGTTTCTTTTGTATAAGTTTGTTGTAAATGGCATTGACACATTGTTCATATCCTTTAGTTGTGCTGCTTTTTCGTGCTATTAAGTGTCCTTTCATAATAGCTAAAAAAAAACATTTTTATACTGTTGTTTTGCTACAGTTAGCTTGAGTTCATTGCGATACATGCACAGATCTCTCTCACCTGTCTCTCGGTCTTCATTCTTCTCAGATCCTGTTTGTTATCGGCCTGGCGTTCGTAATCGGGCTGGAGAGGACGTTCAGGTTCTTCTTTCAGAAGCACAAAATGAAAGCCACCAGCTTCTTCTTAGGAGGCGTCTTGGTGGTGCTGATCGGGTGGCCCATCGTCGGAGTCGTTCTAGAGTTTTATGGCTTCTTTCTTCTATTCAGGTATTTTTTACAGGATTAAGAATTAATCTGGATACTGGTTACTGGATACAGGATTATCCAGGCAAATTATTCTACATAACTAGTAGCTAATTAGTTCGACTATTTTTTTAAATGGCTGATCCCAATACAGATTGACAGAAGGCGGATATAGATATTATATACAGATAAATTAGACAAAATGGAAATTAAATGAACACTTATTTCACACAATATTATTATATTAAAATGTACGGTAACAGTTTATCTTATGCCGAGTTCAGACTGCACGATTTTAGCCCAGATTTTGGCTCGCCGACAGGTTTTGAGAAATCGCCGACAAATGCCCGAAATCATAGGCAAATCGGTGCTCGTTCACGCGAGTGACAGTCACGCAGTGTGAACGAGCACAGACGCGATCTGAGAGAATCGCCGACGAGTCGCCGACGCCCGTGAGATATTTGGCATGCTAAATATCTGGACCAGTCGGCGATTCACATTCCTGCTGTGTGAAAAGTGTTCTGACTGAAAACTACATCGGCGATGACCGACAGCCAATGGGAGAGCAAGAGACAGGACAGCAGGATCGCTCCCCTCGTCTTCCCAAACATTTCCTGCATAAAATGTTTATTTTTATATTTTTTCATTTTCGCTACAAATCAGCGCACAGACAATTTGGATCGCAATCTTCTTGTAGGCTATCATTTTTAATAACAAATTCAGTGTCGCGCGAGAACTCCGGTCTCACGCACGCGTGATCTTCCGTTATTTCCTTATCACTTCTCGCGTTTGTTTGGTTGTGAAACGTAGTTCCGGACCAGGCAGAAGTTGTCGGCGATTCTTTCTATTGTAACGTCATGCAGTGTGAAACCTCCTGTCGCCGATCCATCGTGCAGTGTGAACACAGCAGCAACTGAATGTTACCCCAGATAGTCATGCAGTGTGAAAACAACAGTGACCCGATTATTTTGAAAATCGTGCAGTCTGAACTCGGCATTAGGGTCCAATTCTCAGTATTAACTAGTTGCTTATTAGCATGCATATTAGTAGGATATTGGCTGTTTATTAGTTCTTATATAAAGCACATATTATTGCATTGTTCTGCATGACCATATTCTACATCCTTAATCGTACCCAACACATAAACTTAACAGCTACCTCACTAACTATTAATAAGCAGGAGTTTATTGAGGCAAAAGTCGTAGTTAATAGTTTGTTAATAGTGAAAATTGGCCCCTAAACTACTATATGTAGTGTATATATACATACTGTATATGTAGTATATGTACATTATTCATGTAGTCTGTCTGTCAATTTGGCAAAAGGAGGAATTAACATTTTAGATTAATGGCAATGCAATGGCAATAATCTCAAAATGATCCTAAATAAATAATTGCTGATGATATCTGGGTGTATGTCCTTCTCTTCATGTGTAGGGGATTCTTTCCAGTGGTCGTAGGCTTCATCAGGAGGATTCCTGTGCTGGGATATATGCTGAATCTTCCCTTCATTAGTGGGGTACGTTTTACTCAGCAGGGTGATGAAGAAGAGAGAGCACGGTTGCACTTTTTCCTCTCCTACTTTTATTTCTATGCAAGGATCCTCTTAGAGTGTAGTGAATTTAACGTGTTTTAACCAGGCACAGTGCGATAAAGTAACAAGTTATTTAAAAAAAAAACTCTTTAGCTGTAAGAAACATGAGCAGTCATCAGTTCTGATTGGATGTGATTGTGCTAGCATTTACACTGTCAGTGTGGACAGACAGATTATCAACTTATGTCACGTCTGGTTAGGAAACGTAAATTCACTTGAAATGCTTTTGCTTTAGCAGCTATGAGACTAACAGGCTTTTCCAATAAATCTAATACAAATCAAATCACATCTTTGAAAACAAGTTAAATTGTTGTTCAAATATATTCAAATATTTTGTTTTATATATAAAAAATATATTTGTATTTTTTATTATTAAGACTTTTATTCAGCAAGCATGCATTAAATTGATCAAACGTGATTGTAAAGACATGTATAATGTTACAAAAGATTTCTATTTAAATTTCAAAAATCTTAGGCAGCAGAACTGTTTTCAACATTGTTAATAATCAAATGTTTTTGGAGCAGCAAATCAGCATCTTAGAATGATTTCTGAAGGGTCATGTGACACTGAAGACTGGAGTAATGATGCTGAAAATTCAGCTTTGTTGTCACATGAATAAATTTTCATCTATTAAAATAGAAAACAGTTATTTTAAATTGTAATATTTTTCACAATATTCCTGTTTTTACGGTAATTTTGATCAAATAAATGTAGCCTTGGTGAGCATAAGAGACATTAAAAAAACGTACAAACTTTTGAACGGTAGTGTATCTACTAACTAGATAGACACTATTTGAGTGGCATCATAGGTTTTGGATAACAAGCGTTTAGATAAACACTTTTTTTTAGCAGGATTCCTGTTTTCACCTTAATGTGAGAAAAGAGGCTCTTGCGAGTGTCTTTCATCATGTGTTTGTTGTTCTTTTAAAGCCTTCCTAAGGCTGAGCGGACAGACAGCCATCTTGGTCAGTCACTGCTAATTCTGTCTTGCATGTGAGCATAAATCATGCCGTTCTGTGTGCACTAAATATTTTAATTGATAAATGCGCCATGAGCCAGATGAGATATCATGATTTTTTATATATATATATATACACACACACACATACACACATTTCTCCTTGAAAGTGTCCTAATCCTTCCATCATTTTTTGTTTTTGTTTCTCCAGTACGTGGACAAAATGAGTGAAAGCAACAACATGGTTTAACAGACTCTTTTTGACCACTTATTTATGATGGATTTTCTAAAGCTTTACCTTGAAACAGCCATGTGAAGTATAGAGCTCGTATTACCGAAGCTTTATATTCCGGACGTCTGTGAGATATTTATGTCAACGAGAAGCAAACTGTGCTGTGTGGAAAAGAAACCACACCTCCGCCTGCCAGATCTATAGACTGCGTCACAACACCCAGCATCACTGCATCCCAGAAGAACGTTGCCCTACTTTATAAACACAAACTTCATGAAGAAGTTAGCGGGTGTCCTCCCATGAGGAATGGTTAGTTGGATGTGTAAAAGAGACTTCTGGAAGTCTGTATTCTGTTACAACAATGGCCTTGTTACACGGTGTCTAGTTGTATTTTAAAGATGGGGGAGAACTGGATGACATTTATTCCTTGATTTTCTATCACAAGTGTGATATTTACACTTTCTTATAAAATTAAACTGTTACTTTGTGTCTGACTGGCATAGATGTTATGTTATTATTATTATTATGTTCTTTCTCTGTCTTAAATGCATTTCCAGCTGTTGTCACTATTAATCTGAACATTGGAATTAAAAAAAAGTTCAGCTGCCACTAACTTTTGTAAATATAATTTAAAAAAACCTGATATGAGTTTTTATTTCTTTTTTTATTAAATATTGGGGGCATACTGTAAAATATAATTACAAATATTTGCTGTACCAATTGTACACACACATTTATACACATATATTAATTTGTGTGTGTGTGTGTGTGTGTGAGTGTGTGTATAATATTATACATATGAATTTGTGTATATACATGTGTGTATATATACACATATATATACACAGTATCTCACAAAAGTGAGTAGACCCCTCACATTTCAGCAAACATTTTAGTATTTCTTCTCAAGGAACAATATTATAGAAATGAAACTTGGATATATTTTAGAGTAGTCATTGTGCTGCTTGTATAGCAGTATATATTTACTGTCCTCTGAAAATAACTCAACATACAGCCATTATTGTCAAAATAGCTGGCAACGAAAGTGAGTACACCCTAAGTGAACATGTCAAAACTGTGTCCAAAGTGTCAATATTTTGTGTGAGCACCATTGTTATCTAGCATTGCTTTAATCCTCCTGGGCATGGAGTTCACCAGAACTGCACAGGTTGTTGCTGGGACCCTCTTCCATTCCTCCATAATGACATCACGGAGCCGCTGGATGCTAGACACATGGTGCTTCTCCACCTTCTGCTTGAGGACGCCCCACAGGTGCTCAATAGGGTTCAGGTCTGGAGACATACTTGGCCACTCCATCACCTTCAGCTTCCTCAGCAAGGCAGTTGTCATCTTGGCGTTGTGTTTGGAGTTGTTATGCCGTTCGGCCCAGATTCTGAAGGGAGGGGATCATTTTCTGCTTCAGAATGTCACAGTTCATGTTGGAATCTATGTTTCCCTCAATGAAGCACAGCTCCCCAGTACCAGCAGCACTCATGCAGCCCCAGACCATGATGCTACCACCACCATTGCTCGACTGTAGGGAAGACACTATTTTCTTGGTACTCACCAGGGCATCGCTACACATTCTGGACACCAAACAAGTCTATCTTAGTCTCATCAGACCACAGGACATTCAGTAATTTATGCTCTTGGACCGGTTGCTTTCAGCAAACTGTTTGCAGTTTTTCTTGTGAGCCAGCTTCAGAAGAGGCTTCCTTCTGGGATGACGGCCATGCAAACCGACTTGTTGCAGTGTGTGGCGTATGGTCTGAGCACTGACAAGCTGACCGTCCACTTCTGCAACCTCTAAAGCAATGCAGGCAGGACTCATGAGTCTGTTTTTTTTAAGCCAGCTTCTGCACCTGATGCACAGCACGAGGACTCAACTTCTTTGATTGACCCTCGAGAGGCCTGTTCCAAGAGGAACCCGTCTCTGTATGACCCTGGCCTGCACTGTAACTCAGTTTCAGGGTGATCTTCTTACAGCCTTGGCCATCTTTGTGGAGAGCAATGATTCTAATTCTCAAATCCTTAGAGAGTTTGGTGCCATGTTGAACATCCAGTGGTCAGCATGAGAGAATTGTACTCAAAGCACAAATTTTAACTGCTCTAATACAAGATACAACAATTTGTATGGTCCTTTTAAGCAGACAAAAACATGAACATGATGAATAGGACATGTGGCTTTGCATGGTTAAACGGCGTACAGCTATTATCACTTTCGTTGCCAGCTATTTTGACAATAATGGCTGTATGTTGAGTTATTTTCAGAGGACAGTAAATATATACTGCTATGCAAGCAGCACAATGACTACTCTAAAATATATCCAAGTTTCATTTCGATAGTATTGTCCCTTGAGTAAATATACTAAAATGTTTGCTAAAATGTGAGGGGTATACTCACTTTTGTGAGATACTATATATATATATATATATTAATGTTCTAAGATTTTGTTTTGTTTTCTTCCGGAAATCTAAAGAATGGCAAATGGCGTCTCAAGTATTTTGTCCTTTTTTTCAGTGAGGAATGAGACTTGTTTTCTTCTTCAACCTAGTTTTGACTGCCAAGATTTGTCGCTTTTAATCAATTTCAGAGACCATACATGTATAAGGTTGTTACTTATCCATTATTCCCTTCAAGAAGAGACATAAATCTGAGGCAGAGCCCAGCAAATATATAATATATATATATATATATATATATATATATATATATATATGGGAAACCCCATGAGCCGCACACTGTTCATTCATAAAAAACGATTAGCTGGTGTATTTGAGACGCTTCATTGCTGAAGGTGTAAACATATCAATACTTTCCGCCCTCTTCTTTTCATTAGTTACTATTAAAAGTGCACACGAATGGACATTTCCCTTCGGCAAAGCTGCAAAGCGTCCTAACTTACAGATTTGTGTCTTCAATTGTCATAGCAATAATGTAGGTTTATTATTTTTAAAGGAAGGGTTAACTAATGGTTCTGAAAGGTTTGTGGTCCGGCCCCGTCGTGAATCAATGGGACTTGACCTATAGCTCAAGACTAATTCATTCAACATTCCCCCACCCTGATGATTATAAATATCAAGGACAGACTTCACAGTCTTCACTCTGATCTTTCCTCTGAGACTCAACAGCTGGAGAGGACGTCTGACACTATGAAAGTAAGTCCACATTCATGCTTGCATTCGTCTCGAACACTTTCAGCAATTAACTTCCAAATAGACGGAGTAAAAGAGAGAAGTTGAAGTGACTACCAGGAATTTAGTCATTTAATTAGGATTTTTTATACTTTTGTTCAAAATATAATTAACATTGAAGAGAAAAGAGGCTTTGTACCATGTTATAAATGGCTAATTGCAATGCTTTACATGGTAAATGATCAATTTTAACATGACTTCTCATTTCCAGGATTTAAGGACTCTTGCGGCGTACGCACTTGCGCTGTTACTTCTGGCAACATTTGTGTCCCATTCCTGGAGTGCGCCCAAGGTAATGAGATGCATCATATTATACTTTGAATATTGTTTGATTTTTTTATTAAACATTTATTATTTTAATCAAAAAAAAATTACTTGTCTAATTGATTTTTTTATTTTGTATACATATTTTAGATTTTAAAATAATACTTAATTCTGTTCTACATGAAAAATATATATATTTTTATTAAAGGGCAGTTTTCAGCGTCGAAATTGGACACCCCAAGCCATGCTATATCTGAAAGGAACACGTAAGTTACAGCTGTTTTTTCAACCATATTTGTGTCAAAAACTGCATATATGATCCATTTTTTTTCCATACGCTTTTGAATGAACTTTTCATGTTTATTATAGAGGGGCGGCGCTTTGTGTCAGAAGACAGAAATGAAGGGGACTTGTATGACACAATACGCTTGGGTATGAATTATTAATTATATATCTCATAATTTGTAAGCTTAACCGTTATTTATGCATGGTGAAACTGCAGTGTTTGTTGCACGCAAGTACAATTGTAACTAATACTAATTGTAAGCTAGTAAATACAAGTAAACAAGTTTTACAAGTCTACACTGTAAAAAATATTTTCATGATTTATCACAACTTTTTCACTTTAGTCAAATCAACTTAGATAATGTGGTTCAGATAACATATTGAGTTTCTATTTATTAAACAAATCTACATTGTATAAACTCAAAATTAAAGTGAATTGAAATTAAAAATTTCAGTTAAACGAACAATCATTTTTTACAGTGTACTTCTAATACAATTACATTGTAGCACGCTAATGTAAATTGTAAACTCTCTCTACAGAGTCACGCAGCCAAAACACAGAAAACCTGAGCATGTCTAAAGCGGCTGCATTTCTCTTGGATGTTCTCCAGCAAGCCAGAGACCAGGGTGAGCCTTACTGAAACCCGCTAAAAGAGCTTGAACAACTCACTCTTACATCTGTGGCATTTAATGTTTTCAAGTTCACCCTCAGATATGATGATGCCTGTGTTTAACTTCTCTGAAGGTTCATTATTTTCTGTTCAACACTATTACAGTTAGACTCGAGTAATGTGGAGTTGAGTTATGTATGTTTCCAGATTGTTTGCATCATTCCACGTGGACTTGGACTGATAATTTAAGTAACACAAGGAATAGACCAAAGACTGATTTTAAGGCATTTTAATTTCTTTTTGTTTTATTTCAGGTGAAATAATGGGTTGTTTTTTCAAGACATATCATCTTGGAAAAGAGACTATTTATGATGATTGAAATTCTGTACAGACTGTGTTTCCTTTTCATTTTCTCATGTTAAATCAACATGTGAATTGAATGGTCTGTAAAATACATATCTGAGAATGTCTGAACTTTTTCTCAATTAATTAAACTAAATTTGCACTGATAACTGCTACCACGAGTGAGACTTTTGTTGGTTGCACTTTATTTTAAGGTGTCCTTGTTACAGTGTAATTATACCATTGTACAAACTCAAAGCAATATTAATTAACAACATAGGATTAGCGTTTGGTTTAGTTGCTTGTTATTATGCATAATTGACATAGTCAGTACATGTAATGTATAACAAGGACACTAAAATTTCCACCTTTTTAACAAACCATTGGTGGTATGTTTTACATTTCTGCACATTAATGTTGTTATTAAAACTTTGCATATATTGGAAATATATAAAAGTATGTTATAGGGAAAAAAATACATCAGATTTGTTTTTACATTTTCTCTATTACAGCCTCATGGCGCCAATATACCAAAAATAAAAATAGCCCACTAATATCTCACCAGTGGAACATACATGATGTTTCATACTGTCTGAGACTTAATAGTGAAAATGCTTTTTTTTTCTATATTTTTATTACATACTCTATTATCAGTAAAGCATTATGAGTTAAAAAAATATCATCCACAATGAAAAATGAATACATGTCAGCATTTTCAAATTTAAATAGAATTTTGGTTACATGCAAGTGTTCATGTTACAGTGTAATTATACATTTAAGTACTAAGTAATAATAATTAACCACATGTACTTACTATATAATAAGGGTTAGGGTTTTGTTTAGGGTTATTTGCATGTAATTATGCATCATTTATAGTTATTACTACAGTACCTGTAAAATAAAATGTTACCGGAATTTTAAATGGCAAATGTTGGAAACACTTTATTTTAGTCTTTTACACATTTTACATGTACTTGCTATAGTAATAACAGAACTAACCTTAAACCAAACCCTAATCCCAACCCTAGTAAGTACATGTGAACTAATCTTACTCAGTACTTAAATGCATATTTACACTGTAACAAGGACACCCTAAAATAAAGTGTAACCCACATTTTTTGACATGATCTCAGACTTTTGGACGCTGCTGTATATTTAAGATATCTTTTTTTTATACTTTGGTGATATCAATAATCCATGTAAAGGCTGTAGCACATTCTCAAAGGGTAACAGGTGTAAATATGCCTGAGCGTCCAGGTGCGGGTCTTAATTCCCATTTTCCAGCGGTTGTTGCCTCTTACCCTCCGGCTCCGCACCCAGAGTGAAAGGAGCCTTGATGTTCTGCCTGTCCCTCTCGGCCTCCTCGTCTTCGTCATAGGTGTCGTCATCTTCCTCATCGCTGTGGTGAGGGGTGGAGTGGAGGGAAGCTGACGGGGATGGAGGGACGGATAAGGGTCGCGGGTAACGGAAACCTTGTGTCTGTGCAAACAATAAGATTCAGTCACTCATACTGATTCTGATATAATGGTAAACAAGAGACTTGTTGATTCATTGATTTCATTCATCGGTCTCTCTTTAAAAAGACTACACACATACACACACACAGAAAATGAAAGCATATGTGTAGAACAACTGTGAGTGAGCTCGAATGGGAATCAAGTCGTCTTCCTGAGCAGGTAAATGTTATCTTGTCAATTAAACTCAAGAACGAAGCTCAACTGCGGTGCATCCTCATCTCTCAGGAGTGTTAAACGTCATACAGTACATTCAATAACACCCGGATTAGCAATTTTTAGAGCAGAGAGATGGGGTGAAACTCAATATAAAGTTTTTGCTCCTAATCAACATTAACCTGCCATGCTGATAATGATTTAATGATGTCTATGGATGATGTCATATATGCGTATCTTTGAGTAAAAGGTGTATTTGAGTGATTTTTGGAAGGGAGTTTATTTCTTACATCTTCAGGACTGCTTATAGCCTATTTACTCAAAATATAATTTTTATGTAACTATGTAAAAGTCCTGACTGTCAATTTTGATCAATTTAATGCATCCCATTTTTTAATCTTACTGACCCCGAACTTTTGAATAATGGTGTATAATGCCCTTGACCTTTACGTTCCTTATAAGATGATCAAACTAAACACACAGCTTACAAGTAGTGCAGCATTGTGTTGTCATTGTCAGTGCTAGAGCATTAATGTGCATCTGAGAGAGTGTGTGTGTTAGCAGGGCTCACCGGTGCGAGGTTGAAATGGTCCATTTTGAATTTAGCAGGGAAGGATCTGCTGAGGGCCAGATGCCTGGCTTGCATGTAGAACTGACCAGAGAGAAACACAAACGACCGCATGTCATTTGATAAAGAAAACATGCAAATTAACCAATGTCCTTTTACACAATGTTAACCAATGAAATAAAGGTGAATCACACGCGAGTACTCCGCAGAGCGTGAGCTGAGAAGATACTCACCCGTCCGAGGTATCGCCAGTCCAGCAGGTCAGAGAGTCTCTCCGTTCGGTTGCGTTGGATTATTCGCTGTCTGCGTGACTTTTGGCAGAATGAAAACATGAACTGAGTCAGCTGGTTACACGATTCGTCTGCAGAACGGAATCGCCGGTCCACAATGTAGATACCTACAACATTGATTTAGTCAAAATACACAATGTAATGTAATTAAAAGATATTGATAACACAAAAACAATTAAACTGTGCAAATAGTTTTGGAAAGCAGTGACTCGTTTCATGATTCACTCACCATATTCAGACGGGTCGGAGACATGTTCCTCCATGAAACAGCCAAATCCAGATAGATTGGTGGTTACGCTGGGAATTCCCATTACAGTACACTCACCTGAACACACCAGATTACAGATGATGATCAACAAGAGTCATATGCAATACATGTTTATCCTAAACTAACAAAAAAATGTAAAAAAATCTGCTTTTTAAATATACTGTATATATATTTATATATATATATATATATATATATATATATATATATATATATAAAAATGCAAATGAACAATTAAGCTGTGTATATCCATATTTTAACCCGCCATGATAGATTCTAAATTCTGTTTGTATGGTGTCCGGTTCCATTCTCCATGAGGAACCCATTGGGATAAAAAAAAAGAAGAAGAAAAAAGGGAAATGGGATAAAAAGAGCCACTGAATTAATTAAACGGAAAACTTTGAACATTACTGAAAATGCGCAGGCTTAAGCTGTGCAGTTTCTGGCTGCCTCAACAACATCAATAAAATTAAGGAATTCCTAGAAACTAGGGATGCACCGATATGAACATTGTCTGATACCGATGACCGATAATTCTTTATATTTGAAAGCCGATATCCGATATATTGGCCGATAAATCTGAATCCAAGTTTTTATATAATTTTTGAGAGCCTGATTACAAAAACAAAAGTCTCACCATTAAAATACATGTCTCATACACAATTATAATGATGTTCTCTATAATTTATAGTCTAAATCTAGTATAAATCTCTAGTCTAAATTTATATAGACTTGTGTTGCACTTAACGAGCCTATTTTTTTCCTTTTTTGAAGTGATTTCAATCATATATCAAGAAATTCAAAACCATCATGGCGAACAGGTGAAGGAAATAATCCATTATTTATCGGATTTAATATATCGGCCACATTTTTTTATTGGGCCGATAACGTTAACATTAAAAATGAACATATATTGACCGATACCGATATGGTGGCTGATATATCATGCATCTCTAATTAAAATACTCCCCAAAGACGGTATATGCAAACTTCACCCCGATCGGAAGCTGTATGTAGAATATGAGCGGCCATCTGTTTTCAGTGTAGCTGACCTCGGCCCGCTTCATCATCTACACACTCATTACACTTTGACGGGTGAGGCACTGAGAAAAGACGGTCACTGCAACACTGTAAAGTGATGGCACTATGAAGCCTTGTGCTTTTTTAAACCCCTTTCGTAGGTCTAACGTTACATTTCCAGCTTGTAAAATACGCTAATTTGACTAGAAACACAGAAGACACCAAATATAAAGCATGGCGAAACGTCCACGTCCAGGAAAATAGGTGGATATAAAAAAAGTATACTTTGTTTCTTGATTTGTAGCCATATTAATGTATAAAATCAAGCTCAAATTCTGATGTCAATATTGACTGTAAAGTCGAGTGACAAAATGGTGAATGCAAGATTGTGACCAAATCAAAGATGTGAAAGGTACTAAAATGCGTTGAGTGTTAAACCTGGCGTGTAGCCCCATGGTTCATAGTAGGATGGAAACACTCCCAGATGGCAGCCGCGCACAAACTCCTCATAGTCCATGGGCAGCAGGGGACTGGTGGAGGACAGGAACTCCGGATGGAACACAATCTGACAAATCCTGACAATTAATACTTCAAGGCGATTCATACACACATTTTTTTTAATGATTTACCACAATCAATCAATACAACACATCTTTAATGCATCATGTGATGCACTTAACATGAACTGAAGCCAACCAGGGCTTCTACATGGACATTCAGGGCTTAACTATATGACCTGGGGTCAGTAGATAAAACTGAAACGTGCGGTGATACACGTCTTTTTATGCTTCTAAATCTACTGGGGTCAGACATAGTGAACTGCACACCTTCACTCTGTCATTGCGTCCATTGAAGAGGCCGATTCGGCGGATGTTGCTCAGGATGGGGTCTGTGGAGTCATCCAACATGTTGTGAGTTGTTACTGGAGGGAGAGAGTGTCTCTATGAAGGACAAAGACATAAACATAATTGCAGGTGAGTGTATTTTTGTCAAAGGTTAACAGATAAAGAAATCAGTGATCCATAAGCAGTCGTTGAATAAAAATCATGAGGTTCAAAGTTTAGAAACTCCATTTAAGTTTTGAAAAAACAACCTTCCTATCAAAATTGTCTGCCTGCTCTGCACGCACTTGCACCATTTCAATGGTTTCTAATATAAATGATTCTTGCTACTAAATTCCAGAGACTGAGTCATAGGAAAAGAGTGAGTGGACTTTAACTCTCCAGAAAAATTAGCCTCATTTTTTACTCTCGTTCTTTCTTTATAAACAAACATCTACACTAACAGATCGATATTGCTCCTTCGGTAGCTCCCCGAAATATTGATACCCAAATAAATCTAACTGGAGTGGCTGTTTATTGACGTTCTGCTCATAACACTGCCATTAAGAAGCTGTGGAATAAATCTCAGTAACATTCAATCTATCGACCGCAGACAGTCAGGTTAAATACGTCACTGAGCTCTGTAACACAAACCGCTCCGCCAGTAATCCAGTAGAATGATGCAGGGGATTCCTCCACAGATTTACACAGGCTTAGCATGTCGATATTCTCTATAACCTCGGCCTGACCTTTGATTAGAGTCCATTCATACAAAACAGATGCAGGGCAGGAGAGAATGAATGAAACCCCCATTAATTCAAAGACGTCCATCTTTAGACCCATAGTTTGTCCTAAAACATGATTAAGTGATGTTCTCAAAAAGAGAAAAAATATTAATTAGATCAGATTTTACAGAATAAATTAAATCAAAACTACATAGTGTTAAGTTTAATGTGTAATATCATCCTGAAAGGGTTTATTTTGTGATAATGACCAGCCGATCATTATCCTTTTTTCATAGCTACTTATCAAATAAATAAATGCACATGAAATAGTGATTAGAGTTGAAATTATTTTAGCATGTGAGAAGAGAGCATAATGCGAGAGACATGGAAATAGCACAAGGTAAGAGATGGGCTGACATGCATAACTGTCAAATATCCAATTTAGTGATTGTTACAAACAAAAAAAACTATATCAAATTATTCATTCAAAAATAAAAAGGGACAAGTAAAGACTTTTAAACCTGCTGATTTAATTCAGCTTTAAAAATTTAGTCAAGTGTAAACAATTTAAATAACTTAAATCAATTCAAAATGCAACGTTTAAATTGGCTTTTTATTTTTAATAAATTGCATTTACAAATTGCTTCTCTTAAAAAAAAGTGTCTAAACAGTTTGAGTACATAGTAGCCAATGAACTAAATAACCATCTCTCTAATCCCTCTCTCTCTCTCTCTCTCTCTCTATATATATATATATATATATATATACAGTCGTGCTCAGAATTAATGGTACCCCTGGTAAATATGATGAAAAATGGCTGTAAAAAATAATTCTGCATCGTTTATCCTTTTGATATTTCATTCAAAAAATTGGCAAAAATCGAACCTTTCATTGAAGTAAAATAATTGACAGTGGAGGGGAAATCACATTATGAAATAACTGTTTTTCTCCAAAACAAGTTGGCCACAATTATTGGTACCCCTAGAATTGTTTACGAGTAAAATATCTCTTAAGTATATTCCCATTCATATTTACCTTTTTTTTGCACACCAGGGTGACTAGGAACATGAAATTGTCCAGCCATGACTTCTTGTTTTACAAGAGTTTAAATATGGGGAAACACAAAGGCCAAATTCCCTTAATCATCCATTACAATGAGTAAAACCAAAGAATATAGTTCTGATGTGCATCAAAAGATTGTTGAGCATCACAAAATAGAAAGTGGCTGTAAGAAAATAGCTAAAGCATTGAAAATCCCCATTTTGAACATCAGGGCAATAATTAAGCACTTCCAATCAACTAAAGATGTTACAAATCTGCCAGGAAGTGGACGTGTGTCTATATTGTCTTAATGCATGGTGAGGATGAAAGTTTGAGTGGCCAAAGACTCTCCAAAGATCACAGATGGAGAATTGCAGAGATTAGTTGAGTCTTGGGTTCAGAAAGCCTATTAAAAAAAATTGAACAACCCCTACATCACCACATGTTGTTTGGGAGGTTTTCAAGAAAAATCCTCCTTGCTCATCCAAAAACAAACCCCAGCAAATTCAGTTGTCAGACATGACTGGACCTTCAAACAGCACAGGGTTCTGTGGTCAGATGAAACTAACAAATAGCTTTTTGGCAGCAAACATGCAAGATGGGTTTGGTGCACACAAGGATAAAAAGTACCCCATGTGTACAATTTAATATACCATCTTTAATGTTGTGGTCATATTTTTCTGCTGGAGGTCCTGGACTTCTTGTTCAGATACATGCATGGCATCGTGGATTCTATCAAATACCAACAGATAAAAAATCTAAACCTGACAGCCTCTGCTAGAAATCGTATAATGGGCCGTGGTTGGATCTTCCATCAGGACAACGATCCAAAACAAACATCAAAATCAACACAAAAATGTGTTAAGTAGCACAAAATGAAGCTTCTGCCATGACCGTCCCAGACCTGATGAGTGGAGTGAACTGAAGAGAAGAAGCACCAACATGGATCTGGGAATCTGAAGGATCTGGAGAGATTCTGTAAGAATGGTCTCTGATCTCTTGTCAGGTGTTCTCCGAAATCATCAGGCATCATAGGATAAAACTCAGAGCTGTTATCTTGGCAAAAGGAGATTGCAAAAAGTATTTAATAAAAGGGTACCAATAATTATGGCCAACGTGTTTTGGAGATAAACATTTATTTCATAATGTGATTTCCCCCCCACTTTCTATTCTTTTACTTCAATGAAAGTTTAGATTTTTGCCAATATTTTGAATGAAAGATCAAAAGGATAAACGATGCAGATTTATTTTTTACAGCCATTTTTTATCATATTTACCAGGGGTACCATTAATTCTGAGCACGACTGTATATATATATATATATATATATATATATATATATATATATATATATATATATATATATATATATATATATATATATATATATATATATATATATATATATGCACACTATATACAGAGTGAGCATTAAACCATAATTAAAAACCACTAACCAGAAACCCAGTTTTAGGGATATCATAAACTGATACCTTGAAAGCACAGTAATATGGTTAAAGGATTAATTTGGTTATTTTTGAAGGTGGCCTCCTGTGATGTCTGACCTGTGTTGCATAAATGGCCCTCTTCATGATTGTGAAATCATCTCTGTCCAGGATTTTGCTCATGTCTGGGATCTCACCCCTGTGAACGCAGGAGAGTTTCATTAGATGAGATCCTACAAACACACACACACACTGTTTTGCTCCATGATCACACATGGGAAATGACCTATTGACATCACACAATGCCATTATGAATATCCTATAATCTGACAACTCCCAGGGGAAGTGCAGTGTATTCTCATCAACACTTGGTAGACACTGTGAAATATCAACACTTGAAGGTTACTCAGCCACTCCAGTTTATGACATCAGATGTTCATCACTATTCATCATCACATACTGACAACATTTACGGTCACATCAATTTTGAGCCCTGTTTTGTCAGGTCTGTACGAGGAATGTTTTGCAGAGAGTGGAAACCACTAACCTTAACAAGCCCTCGTAAAGCTTTTTGCCAAACTTCTCCTTCACCGACTGAGCTGTGTCCCTGAGAGACAGGCGAAAAATATATTGGAGAAGTATTGTACACTAAAACCATTTGAAAAGAAGAGTCATTTCCTTTTATTGCCTAATAAATATGATAAGTATAACTAGTGGGAAATCTAATCCAGCATCAGGGCTCTATGTTGTGAGCTACTAGAAATAGAGATCCAAAATCCAAGATCCAAAATGAACTCTCAGCCCATGAGTAAAATAAATAAAAACCAGGACATCCACCAGAAAGCACTCCTCCCCAGACCATTGTCATTCCACCATGAACTGCATTTCCCAGAATCCTTTCCCCAGACTCATTATCTCTGATTAGTTTCAGCTGTTTCTCATTTACCCTGTTAACCAGGTTCATATATACAGGGGCTGAATCTGAAATCACTCCCTATACCCTCAAATAGTGTGTTATTTGAGGGGAAAGCCATTTGTAGTGGTGTCTGAAACCATAGTGGATGTTATTGAGTGCACTTATTCAATCCCACATTACATAACGAGTGTGCAACAAATGTATGCTCAAAGGCTGTCCGAATTCGATCACTCGTTTTCATTCACTACATAGGGATTTCATAACACTAACATAGGGAATAGTGATTGAGGGTTAAGGGGCGATTTCAGCCCCTGTATATATAAACCTGGTTAACTCAGTCACTTATTGCAAAGTCCTGTATGTTACACTGCATTTCTGAGCGCTGGCTGGTTTCCTGTTCCATGGTTTTGACCCTTTGCCTGTTTAATTGATTAAGACTAGTAATGAAGGTTATATACTCAAGCAGTTACGCACCACATTTGCTTGCGTACAGCCTGTCCTTTAAGAGACTCCACATTGAAGTTGTTGGTTTTGGCAGGCATGATAAAGAACACAACCACTGTAACATCACTCTTATGGACCTGTTAGCCATAACACAAACATACAATCAATAATGAACATCTTTTGCTTTGACTGGTATGCTTAAACTAGATAATTACATTTTATGAAGAAACTATAAAAGTTGTATAATTACAGCAGTGACTGTTCATACCCTTAGTAAATAGTTTAATCTGGACAGAGATTCGAGGAACAGGTCTGCTCCTTTATTTGAAAACTCATATCGTCCTGCGATGAAAAAGAACAGGGTCTTTTCCAGATTGAAGTCCAGATAGCTGCCAGTGAGAAGAGATTTTTTTTAAAGAAATGATAACCAATATATATATATATATCTCTTTGTGTGTGTGTTATTGTGTTATTGTGCAGACAGAAAAGAGATCTAACCCATAGAAGTGACCTCTTACAAACTCCTGGATCTTGGATTTGTTCATGGAGTGCAGGTTCTGGAACTCATGCATGGCTGAGAACTTCCTAACATTCAGGCCGTTTGGGGTGACCACATCTGCAAGGGCAGTGCATACAAACATGACATTTTCAACATTGTGTATTCAGAAGTTAATTATGAGGCAGATGAGGGGCTTTGTAATACCTGTTTGTCTATGGAGCATGTGATTGGCCTCCACAGCTGTAATCTGGGACACCGTGGTGAAGACATGTGCGCAGTGTACAGCAGCCCTCTCCAAACAGTAGCGATGGTAGATCTGCCTATCTCCTGCCTCTTGGTCTATGTTAAACTGCATGAAATAGGAAATAAAATTAGATTAGATTAACAGTTTGAAATGGGGAGACTATAGTCTCTAGCATGCAAAGCTTTACAGATCAAAAACATTATTTTATTTTCATAATAATACACTTTCAGTCACAATCCTGATGTAGTTAGAATAATGAGTCTGATTCTACCATTTTTCATAAAAAACAATGCAATATTAATTTTAAAAAGTCTCAGAGCTTCCCCCCATCAGCAGGTGAAGGAAGTCTCTCTGGGGCCAATAGGCGATAGCATCAGTCGGTATCTCATAAGATGCTGTCAATTATTCTTCAGTCAACCTTCAGGCATGATGACCTTTATGCTCACTACACCAGCCCCAATTATCACTGCAGTCTGCATGCACTCTCACTTGCTCAGTTTCACCTCTAATAAGTGTGCACTACACCAGCTAACCTGATTGATTTCTGTGGGTACACTTTTTTTTGTAGTTTCATTCATTTATTGTAATATATTGTTAAATTGAAAATTAAACGTTTTACTATGCAAGCAGAAGTATTTAATGTGGTTCACTCAAAATGTTTATGTATAAAATATACAGACACTGTGTTATGAGGATAAGGTTTCGAGAATATACGAAGAGTTCAGATGCAAACGCCTCTATAGTGCCATTTGAAATTTTCTTCTAGAATGATAATTTTTATCAAGCTTGTATATCTAAGTTCAGTAATTTCACTTAAATGGCAATGAAGATTAACTATTAATTGTCATTTAAGTGAAATTACTGAACTTAAATATACAAGCTTGATGAAAATTAGCATTCTAGAAGAAAATTTAAAATGCCACTTAAAGGCTTTTGCATCTGAACTCTTCAAAGTTTGGGGTCCGTAATTAATTACTATTTTTCAGAAATCCACACTTTTATTCAGCAAGGATGCATTACATTTATCAAAAGTGAGAGTAAAGACTTTTATAATGTTGCAAATAATTCTATTTCAAATAAAAGCTGTTTTTTTTTTTTACTTTCCAAAAAAGTACAATTGTTTTCAACATTTATAATAATAAATGTTTCTTGAGCCGTAATTCAGCATATTAGAATGATTTCTGAAGGATCATATAACACTGCAGTAATGATGCTGAAAATTCAGCTTTATCATCACAGGAATAAATTACAGTTTAAAATATATTACAATAGAAAACATTTATTTTAAATTGTAATAATATTTCGCAATATTCCTGTTTTTACTGTATTTATGACTAAATAAATGCAGCCTTGGTGAGCAGAAAAGACTTCTTTCAAAATATATATATATTAAATCATACCGAACACAAACTTTTGACCGGCTGTGTGTGTGTGTATCAGGGGCAGATTAATGCATAGGCTAACCTAAGCTATAGCCTAGGGGCCCAGGTGATCAGGGGGCCTCTGTTCAGCACTTTTTGCAAATATTTTCTAATCAATCTATTTCTCCAGTACTAGTAATTACTTACTAAAATAACAGGCAATGGACAAGCACACAGAACGCATGATGGGTTAATGTTACATCACACTTCCCTACGTCAGTTTCAGCTGTAAACTCACACCACACTGGTGTTGAGCCGAATTTGAACTCGATGCAAAACTATTAACCCCCTCATTGAGGCCGCAACCTGGTTGCCTACTCCTAACCCCAACCCCACACCTATTCCTTAACCTATACAGGAGACTCAAGGGCTGGGGTCAAAATTCTGCATATATATATTATAATGCAATATTATATTATGTAGGGCGCCTTATAATATTGTGTTGGCCAGTGAAGGGCCTTCAAGTCAAAAAGGTTGAGAACCTCTGATGTACAGTGTGAAAAATATCCTCACCTTGTCCAGGTTGTTGTAGAAGTCTGCATTACCAGCACACAAGTACCGCCCCAGTAGGGTGGCGTGTGTGGTAAAAATGGTTGCCAAGGGAATCTTGCGGGAGCGGCTCAGTACAAGTCCTGTCCCAGCCTGCCATTCGTGGAAATGAGCAATTACGTTGGGATTGTCCTGTAGTTGGTCTGTTAACTGCAGAAGTAGACAGACAGGTTTAATATCATCAGCAGATTAATCCCAATGTCTACATCAAACCTTGACAAGTTAGCACACTGAATCGATTCATATTCCAGCTCGGACAGACTGGAAATCTACAGCTAAAAATCGAGGCATGCACACTCAGATGGCTTTTAGTGTAAAGTTTACCTCCTTGAAGAACCAGGCCACAAGAGAACCAAAGATGAGCGAGTCGTTGGCCTCCCTGTCGTGATAGGGCAGCCCGATGCTGCATGTGTCCCACAGATCCCCCTTCCAGCGGTCCAGGTTCCAGGCAGCCGCCCCAATATCAAAGAGGATGACGTACGGACTGCCCTCAATCAACCAGCGGCCAAAGTGAACCTGCATGTGGAGAGAAAGTGAAGGCAATATCATCAAAATAGGCAAATATACCAACACATATAGGCAGCGATAGGAAGACCCCACTTATTTCTATTCTTGTTGGAATCTATAATATTAAAGGCTTTGCTGTCCAAGACATTTCTTTTATGTTAATGTTATTGTTTTATGTATACACACACATACACACACACACACACACACAAAAGGACTGTATTAAATAAATAAAATACACTCAAAATTCATAGTGCTTCTGCTGGTGCTGTTTAACTCAAAATGGATATTTTATTTGCTACCAGGTATATTTGAAAATTAATCCAAAATTGTATTTTATCCTCCAGCATCATCTTCTGGTCAGAATGAGACTAAGAAAAAAATACTAAAACAGCAACAAATCTTTTTTTATACACAAGATACGCTGTTGAATACATTTAAAAGCCGTTTTATTTTCTGTCTAACTTTGATACTATCATTTACTAATACAGCAGGTATATTGATACTAGATCAGCTTTTACACATTTTTGTTAATTGGACAGACTAGACCCATAATAAACCTGTCCAGGGCCTATATGTTTGTGATGCGGATATTTCATAACTGTATATGCAATACCTGGCAACCGTTGTTAATCAAGGAGTCCATGGCGGCTTTGATGGCTTGGCTTGGAGGTTCGCATTTCTCCACCTGGGTCTTGAAGTTGTGTTCGTAGTAGGGTCCCATCATAAAGTAGTTCTCACCCCATTCGTCCACTGTGATCTTTGCTTTAGTCTGAATAACAGTATATATACCCCCCACTGGAGATAGACACAGGGAATAAAACATTTATGAATGAGAAAAGGAACAAAATAAGAAAACAACTTAAAGGGATAGTTCACCAAAAAATTAACATTAATCTACTCACCCTCAAGCTGTTATAAACCTGTATGAGTTTCTTAGTTCTGTTGAAAACAAAAGAAGATATGCTCTTCTTTATAACAATTGACTGTCCCATTGACTTCAATAGTCATTTATTCATTCATAGTCTGAAAAAAAAATACTATGGAAGTCAATGGGGACCATCAACTGATTGGTTACCGATATTCTTCCAAATATCTTCTTTTGTGTTGAACAGAACTAAGAAACTCATACAGGTTTGGAACAACTTAGGGGTGAGTAAATGATGACATCAAAGATTTTTGGGGTGAACTCTCACCCAAATTTATAGGGATAAATCTGGACATAATATCATTTCAAAAGCCATTTTGTAACAAAGATGGAGACCCCCAGGGGGGCACAAAGGAGTGTTAGGGGTTGTGGAAAAGTTTAGAGAAAAGCAGTGTAAAAAAATATATAAATAAATAAAAAGGTTAAACTAATTAACAAAATAAATACATTTGATTAATATTATTAACATTTGTAAAATATAAATATAAAAATAAATACATTTTTATGTAAACAATACATACAGTACTACAGAAAATATAAAAAAAGGAATGTAACTTAATTGACACATTTATAATATTCATTTTTCCACATTATTAATTGGGATTTTATAATTGAAAATATATAACATCCTTTAAAATTTCCCTCACATGAGGATGACTATATTTGGATTTGAAAGATTGAAACCCCCTGTTCTAAAACGATCCATGCAAAACAGAAACAGGTCTCAAAATCTGGTAATTGATCTGGAGCTTAATGTTTAACCAGCTACACGGCCCCACAGGAGTGTATGAATGCTGCACACATGCATTTACTTAATGACAGCTCTGTCTTGTTGAACTGTTTAAGTCTTCTGATAAAGGGGTGAACAATCTTGAGGTCAAATGTGTGCAATTTCAGGGTCAAAATACACTACCTTCTTGCTAAGGTTATGCAATACATTTAAAAAAGCATGTATACTTGGTAATGAGATAAAGCAAACAAGATTTTGACAAATTGTGAAGTGAGCTTTAAAGTGATTCTTCAGCTTTGAGTACTTTCGGCCAAATTGAATTTTAGAAACATTTTTAATTTGTGAACAATAGACATACATATGCGGCACAGGTAGGATAAATTAAGTTTTCGTTATTTCATTATATATCATTTCTATATATCATTATATACCAGCACATAAAAAGATTATTATTATTTGGTGGGAATTAAGGGGATGGGAATGTAATTTTAATATTTGTGAGGCAACACTTTATTTTAATGGTCCCTTTTGAACATTCTGTTGTAAGTATTGTTAAGTAATGTTAAACCTATAGGGCTCTCATTAGAGTATTAGTAGACTGTCTGCTTAATATGTCCGAACAATTTCTTTTGATGGTTCCCCAACAGACATTCTACTGACTATAAGTAACTTTTTTCCCACTAACACCTAACCTTACAGTCTAATACATAATGAGATTGAGTTGACATGTAGGCGCAACAAGACTTACAGTCAACAGAATGTCTAAAGGGGGCCATTAAAATAAAGCATAAGCATTTATGGAATAAAATGGGCTAAATATTTGCCTGGCAAAGGCTAATCTTATTCCTAGCATTTTATGTGTCAAATGAAAAAGGCCTAACATAATTTTTTTTTTTTTTACCGGTATACCTTTGCATAATTTGACAAAATTGCTTAATTGGAAATGCACTCTAAAATTAAATAAAATTACAAGAATAAAAAAGTGCACAGTGAAAATATACAAACAGTATTGTAAGTTCTTACCCTTATTAGTTACTTCCCAGGCGACCTCAAAGAGCAGGAGATCTTCCACAGGTAGACTTTCCTCTTCCCATTGTGGAAGTCCACTTAATGATGTTATTGACAAAGATCTGGACATTCGCATCTCACAAACTATTATAACTCGTTTTTATCCGTCAACTGGAGCTGCTAATGCAGAGGAAATGCAATGGGCCGAATTACAATTATGTGGTAAAAGTAAAGAACCTAAAACCATCTAAACAGCCACTGAGATGCAGGTTCTCTTTTAGGTATGGAGTGCCTGGGGGTCACTTCGGCTCAATGTGAGCTGCTGCTCGATCTATTCCTCTAACCTTTAGTGAAGTCTAAAAAAATCTGCATGTGCACACTGTGATCGCGTGTCTAAAGTCCACAGACATCAAGGCGAAATATTTGGCCACTGCGCGCGGACCCCTCTGACCCTAGACGATACATGCACACGCACCCATTTTGGTCAATCTAATAGCCTGCTACTGTAGCCTATATATTTAAAAAAAAAAAAAAAAATCAGAGAAAAAGGGGGGAAAGTAAATACAAAGGTTGTGACGCGTGTTTGACGTTTAACTGCTGAACATTTGGTATTTAGTTTTTTTTCTAAAAAGTATTTGCCCATGGATTAAACGGGGAATAATTCAAAGTCATGCACAAAATTCTGAATCAAGATCTACATAACCTGAATATGTGGACGATAATTTTGAGATATTTACATTTAGGATGTTTGTAGCATCACAAAACAAGAACAACAACCCTGAAGGCTGAGAGTAAAACGCTTTTATCAGTGCGCCACCACAAAAAACCATCCGACCTTTGCATAATTCATACTCACATGCCAGATAATGTTGTCAGTGCTGACTCTTTATGGCAGGAACATTTTCTTGTAGTTATGATATCCAGGTATCACCTAATTACCATGCTGAAGGCAAGATAACAATGAAAGTTTTGGATACCATTTCCCCACAAACAGTAATTGGCCATGATTGTAGTACACCATTATAGTGGCTCCGTTCATGTTTTCCTGCTACAAAACCCTTATTTTACTTTCATATCATGTTGTTCTCTGGCACAGAATGAGAGAAAACAAATTAAAATGTGCGATGTGTCTACAAACACACATAATGTGCTGTTGGTGGGGTTCGCAGCAAAATTTCAGCAGCTAGGCTATTTGAATAATCGACTTCGGTGTACAATTTACCACAGGATTTCCAAGAAGAAGAAAAAAAGTAACATTTGAACATTTGAAATTCTCTGGATGAGGCAGCAGGGAGGTCCCATTTTTTTCAAAGACAGTTATATATGTAAAATAAGGTCAGAGGATGTCACCAGCCAAGCTTTATATTGAAGGAGGACAGCAGAGCATGGGTTTGTTCACTGAAGAGAGAAAGCCTCAGCTGTGTTGCATAAGATTCACAATTCAGCAGTATGAAAATCAAGGCACTGATTCTCTTCCTGTCAGCAATGGTCTGTCAGTCCACAGCTATGAGAGCATTAATCACTGACATGGACACACCTGAAGCCAGTCCGGGTAAGGAGATGTATTGCAATCCAAATACATGCGTAATAATGCTTGTTAAAGAGTGCACTGAAAAGGATATCTTACTTTACAGACTCCAGGCAGCACTATCTCTCAATGGAGCGGAGGCAATTTGACGAGCCCAACGCTTCGGACGACGGGAGCCTTTGCGTTTTCATCCAAGAAAAAGATGAATCGAGTAAAATTTCCTGCAAACATCGATTAACGCGCAGTAAATTCAACTACAATCCGTTTGGGCTGCGTTTTGGGAAGCGAAATGAAGCGACCACTGACTATGACAGACCCAAACACGAACACCTGCTGCCAATGATTCTTTACCTGAGAAAACAATCAGAAACTTCATGAAAATCACTCTTCATCAGATGGAAGGACGTGGTTTGCTTGGTTGAAAACTGTGGGTAATTATTTGAGGCACGCTTTGCCTGTTATTATGCTTTTATTTCTTAATCAAGGGATTTTATGGCGCAATTGTTTCATTGAGTTATTGTATTTGTGCAATAAACGATTTATATTGTTTGATGGCTTTTGAATCATAATTGTGGACAGAGTGCGAGTTGAGCATCCTAATTAAGGTTTTGAAGCAGACAGGACGTATAAAATGTTGAATATTATTTTCCGAAAGGGTTTTGGAAGTTTAGTTTACATTACAAGCAAACCTACTCGCGTATTTTCGCCTGGCTGTAAACAGAAGAGGCCTAATTGTTCATCGCAGGTAAACCCTTTTTACGAACATCGACAGTAACTGTAATTTTGTATAAAGTGCCAAATACAACTAAATTAGTTCTCATCTTTAACGTTTAGGTGCGCAAAAAAAGAAAGAAGTTACATTAGATGAAAACCAGCCTCTTTATTTCAATTCATTACAAGTATAATTCGGACACCTTTTTGAAAATCTAATACAGCTTGTTTTTATTGAATCAATAGTTTTACCACCTGAAAAAGCAACTTGCATCAATACGATCACAAAAACAGCCAAGACAGATTTGAACCGTTCATTAGTTTATTAACCTCATCTTACACACATACAGTAATGACCAACACTTAAATAATTCAGAATGAATACATTTGTATCTACCTCACTTCATTCCCTTGTCCACTTGACTTAAACAGCAACAGAATGTTGCCTAATGATCTCACTAAATTATGTCAAGACAAGAGAGGTGTTGGTTCTTTATTGCCTACACAGTGACTTAAGCACAAAGATGTTCCCCTTTGATCATTCTCTTTAGAAGAAAGATTTCATATTTTAGATTATGCCTACATAAACCACCATGGAAAAAAAACTTCAAAGCAACCATATCCAAAAATCAAGTGAGAAGAAAGGACCGACATAGTTAGAAAGTGTATAAAGATACTGAGGGAGTGTGAAGAGTGAAAGAGTGTGTGGCGTCCCACAGTTGACCTACAGGTCCTTCAGGTCTTTTTGGATGCCCCACAGAGTGTCACCGCTCTTCTTCAGCTGAGCGATTTCTTCGTCAGTCAGGGTCATGTTGATGACGCTGCCCACTCCGCTGCTGTTGAGCACACAGGGCAGACTCAGGTACACCTCCTCACTGATTCCATACATACCCTGCAGAAGACAAGCAACACGTGAAGTGATCACTTAAAAACACCTTAATTCATTCTGTGCAGTTCTGGGATATGAAAGTGTATGACTAATACACTATGATAAACGGTGTAAACTCCCCTCACCTTCACCATGGTGGAGACAGGGTGGACCCGGTTCAGGTTCTTCACCAGGGTCTCGGTCAGGTCTGCCACACTGAGGCCGATGGCCCAGTTAGTGTATCCCTTCAGCTTGATCACTTCGTAGGCACTAAGAGAAGATAAGAGCAACTAATTAACAGTGGATATTTACTTTATCATTACTTCGTTATGTCATTCCAAACACCACTTTGTCTTTATTTTGAAACCAAGAACTTGAAAGCTTCAGCTTCAAACATAAAATTTCTATCTAAAAATTATTGGAGTTTCACAGATTGTCACTATGCACCGTTTTGTGTAGAAAATTACTTCAAATCTTCCTTTTGTTTTAAAAAGAAAGCCTACAGTATTTGGGTTTGTCAAACATTAAAATTGTGTAATTATTGGTATTATTCTGGCTGAAATCTATTTTATTATAACTTATGAAAATTAGAATTTACCTTTTCAACAGCACTGTGGTTTACTAAAATTGAAACTAGATTTCCAATTGCCCATCAGTCATCATAACAGAGCCCCCGAAACAAGATGTCCCCTACCTGTCCACAACCATCTTGTGAGCGTCCTTCCAGTTCTCGCTGTCTTTATCTGTACCAATGTCTGGGTTGAGTTTCTGCAGGCTTACTCCTGCCACATTTGTTCCACTCCACACAGGCACTGATAAACAAAAGAACAGCAACTTCAAATCAAATATGCTGTGATTGACTGAAATCGTGCCACATCATGCAGCGGTGGACATTGTGTATCATTTTATTCTTTCTGCCAGCCCTTCATCCTCTCCCAGTTACTTTTCTTCCTCTTCACACCCTTCATCTTTCCTGTCCATTCAGCTCCCTCTCACCGCTGGAGTCTCCATGCTCTCCCAGGATGTATCCATTAAAGCTGCTGGAGTGGATGCCCAGTTTCTCCGCCATGATGTAGCGGAAGCGGGCTGAGTCCAGGTTGGTCCCGCTCCCAATGACACGGTGCTTTGGCAGGCCGCTCAGCTTCCAGGTCACGTAGGTCAGAACATCCACTGCATGAACAGACAACTGCAGTTACTACAGATGCACTACAAAACATTCAAATGAAGCATGTTGTGAGTGTTTGTTCACTCACCTGGATTAGACACCACAACAAGGATGCAGTCAGGACTGTATTTGACAATCTGGGGGATGATGTGTTTGAAAATGTTGACGTTCCTCTGCACCAGGTTCAATCTGCTCTCACCCTCCTGTTGACGCACTCCGGCCGTCACCACCACAATACGAGAGTTAGCAGTCACAGAGTAGTCTAGAAGATAAAATACATAGACTGCCACTGAAAACTTCAGGCAGTACTACTGAAATTAACTTCATGGCTTTCAGCATTAAGGTGCGTTGTCTTTCAGCATTAAGGTGCGTTGTTCAGCAAATTTTCACAGGCGAAATCTAGCAATTTCAATAAGAATCAACAGAATCAGAAATTTTGCATCAAAGCCAAAATTTCCCTCATGCAGATTTCGCTATGGGTTCAGGTTGGCCACACGAATCTGTTGCGTTGACCAACAGAAAGCGGTTTGGTTTGAAAGTAACTTCGGTAAAAGTAAAGTAAAAACTGTGCTCAAAATCGCTACACGATTCACAAGAATCTTTTTTTGCCTGCAAAACATTGCACCTTAAGCCTCTAGCTTTTATAACGAAAGAACTTGATGTATATTAATACACAAGCTAAAATAATCTGATAATTTTAAAGTCAGGCTCATGGAAGTGAATCTCACCCTTGTCAGCCACAATCTTAGGGGTCTTGAGGAAAAGGCTGCCATGTTGCAAATCCAACATCTCTCCCCTCAGTCTATCCTCCACAACATCCACCAGAGCCAGTTCATCTGTAAGCTCCTACAAGAGAGGAAACAACATATGCCTGACACAATATTCATAGTAAGGTGCAGTCACATTAGCGAAATTTAGCAGGTAAAAAAGGCTCTATCGTGCAGTTCATGCAAAGCTCCCAATTGCATCAATTTCTATTGAAATGACTGGATTTTGCCGGCAAGATTTGACCACAAACTAAAGTAGCTATAAATATTACATATTCAAGGCATGAATGTCACCAAAATTAAAATTAAAATATTTGCTCATTACATTTATGTAGAGTAATTCATTTAATGATTAAGATTAAGTCTCTTACCCTAAGCAGGATGCTGACAGCGCATGCCATGCCCACCTGTCCCACGCCAACAATTGTGACTTTGTTCCTGGGGGGCTCAGCGGGGCCGCTGGCCAAAGGAGTGATCAGCTTCTCCATTACTGAAGCCATGATCCCGCTGGAAGAATGGGACAGATCATCTTCACAATGAAAACTAATGAGAACGTACCACCTCAATAATAGAAATTAAGTAAAAAAAATAAGATAAAAGACAGGAAGCTGTGGTGTTAAGGTTAACTGGGTAAGAGGACACAGTCAGGTAAAGCTGGGTCAAGGTAACAAGGTCATCCTCACTGCGTAAACCATTACTCCATTCTGTGCAAATTACCCATTTTCTGAGTTGCAACCAGCAGAGGCCCACTCGATAATAAAATTAGCCACTAGAGTCAAGTCACTCTGCCCCCATTTGCTAGACAAACTGAAGGAGTGTTTCTACACACTGCAATATTAGTTAGGCAATGTGTGTCCATCCAAGACAAACAAAAGAAAAAAAAAAAAACACTTTACTTATATAAACTAAATGAAGAGTTTACTTTGCCCAATCTAGGAAGCTTCACAGTGCATTCTACAAATGAAACCACAATTTATTTTAGGCAGTTAGAATTCCAGTCAATTAAATTATTAACCAGTAAAACCACCACTGAACTGGCTAATGAGCATGCAAACTCTGGCACACACACAGAGCTCAATTATGACACTAATCCACAATGGGCTCATGAGGATTATGTTAGACATTAGAGATTATCTAGAAAATGTTAAATATTGCCATCATAAAAGGTCTAATTGCACTTCCTCAAGGGTCTTAGCCAGCATAACATACAGCCATAGTCCTTTATCTCTAAACCTTATCTTGAAATGCTGCTGCTACTTAACATAACTATCATTATATGAACTGATATTCATGGTAAACGCTCAACCAATTACATGAGGCCTAAGCAGTACTGAAGACTACTCTCTGCGTCTATGCTCACTACTAGTGCTAAATCACATTCATGAATATACACAGAACTTCAAACCCACTATTTTGATTTTAAGTGCAAGAACTAACAAACCAAATCAGAACAATTTACAAAAAGGGTTGGCTCTTGGTGCTGTGTATAAAAATGAAATAATGCAACGTTATGTGGTAAGCTAAGGCTAATGCAAGTTAAATGAACTAAAATGGTGTGATAATTGACCGGTTTATTCATTGAATTGTAAAAGATCAAATTTAAAAACAACATTTTATAAGAAAAATTAACAATACATTTTAAATACATTCTCATTTACAAATTTAATTACATTTAAAGCTAAAATAAAGAGTGTAATCATGTTTTACTCGTTAAGCACAGTTTGTTGCTACTGTGTACACAGAGAATTCGAATTGTTCTAAAAAGAAAAAAAGTATTTGAACTTAATTGGGCGCTCATAAAATCCTATTATGACGCAACCGTCCTTATCACGTCCTTGACGATTCGGATGCAGTTATTGCGTCTGAAAACAAACAGCAAATTGTAGAATCATGATGGTAATCGATTCACTCTTATTTTAAGACCCTCGAGTTAATCATCCATTAGTAGTTTGGCCTCTCTCCATCAGATGAATCTAAACAAGGCCAAATTTACGGTCAGCGTGCAGTGGATTCCTCCATACGTGCAGCAAACACAAACGTCCTTGGCTGCTCATCTATCAACTCAGGTTGGAAACACGACTGTTACTTCACTTTAAACGCAACGAAATACTTCAAACTTCAAAATGCGACGCACGGAAATGTTGCAAACATTAAAGCGCCGATTTATTCACACCTCTTGATTGTCAACGACACTGTTACATCGCACCATGACGACGGTGCTTGTTAAACATAATGCTGCTACTCGAGAGAATTTATTTAGATGAGGCATATGCGAAGTAATAAAACAGCCATTCAAACCATATACATACATTTGTTGCAGGAATGTTAAATAAGTATCCTTAGCTGCAGAAAGGGGAGTGAGAGACGCTGCTGGTCGACCGGTGAGAGCGAGCTCGTGCGTGCGTGGTCGCGTGACTCGTGGAGGAGCGGAATTTAGGCGTGCGGCGCTACGCAGAGAGCGTATGACCTACTGTCACAAGTGCATGCGATGCCCTTACTGATATGAGGAATATGAGAACGACAGACCGGCCCACTTTCCCCTTGGAGGACTATGTCAAGGATTTAATTGTTATCAGAAAAATACTTCCTCCCCAATGACCTTGCACCTTAATGGGATCTGTAGCCTATTAATGCAATATTTGTCAATAATTCCACATTAAAGTCGTATCCCAATAATCACTATACAAAGTCAAATATTACAATTAAAACATTGCATTTTCTAGCTTTCATTAGATTATTTGGGATGTTGATTGCCCAATGGAGTTGTTATGGTGGGGGTGTGTGTGTTCTTATGCAACCATGGCAGGTTTTGAACTGCCTAGTAAACAACACATCCAGATGCCTGGAACCTAATTAGTGAATCTCGTTGTAACTCGAAGATTACATTTCAAAAACAAAATCAAGAAAACTTGGGTGGCTACTTTACTTGAAGTAGGCATAGATTACCCTCAATTTTGAAATAAAACAATTGATCTCAAATGGCTTTAGCTTTTGCATTTTGGAGCCACATTTTTTCTAGATTATGATAGATAGATAGATAGATAGATAGATAGATAGATAGATAGATAGATAGATAGATAGATAGATAGATAGATAGATAGATAGATAGATAGATAGATAGATAGATAGATAGATAGATGTGTTTGTGCTATGGCACCTCAGCAACATGCTTCTCATGATCAAACAATGCTTTCTTAAATCCTAAATATGGGGACCAATGAGGCCTCTGTTCCTCCCACTGGCTCGTCCAATAAGAGCATGCATCAGTCAGTGATATCAGAGCAGATTTAAGGGCACTGTCATTATTTGCTTAGAAGCTTAGAGAAAGGAAGAATGTTTGTCTACATACATCAAATAAGGAAATAAAGAGATGAAATATACTAAATGGATGAAGATGAAGAAAAGAGCAAGAGAGAAGAGGAGCTGTGCATGTGTGTGTTAGGGGGGATTACGGGACACCTTGCTGTCTAATTAGTGTTTGGTTTTGTGGATAGATTGGTGTGTGTATTACATAACTGTCTGTGCCCTCTAAGTCTGGCCATCCTGACAGCCACTAATGGAGTTATTATAGTGTTCTACAGATAGTTCCTGGAAAATTTTAATTCTCCCATTAGAATTTTCATTGTAGCCTATGTGTTTACTATTTCTTTAATGCACTCAAGCCCTTATCAAGCTGCAAAAGTACACTTAACCATGCTTAACTCGCATGCTGTTTATGTAAATGATGTTTAGATCCTGCTAAATTTAGACTTTTTAGTCTAAAAATGGCACTTTGTAAATACCGAAGTACAAATACAACCTGTCATGTGTCATTGAAATTAGTTCAGGTGCCAGTTGAGAAATGTATTTATCTATTGCCATGGCTGTCTCTCATTGGCACAGTGCACCTCTTATATTCCCACCAATCAGTGAGCACAAACCTACCGCCCATCAAACCAGTGGCCAATCACAGAGAGACGCTGTTCTTCATGAGGAAAACGAGGGCAGCTTGAACATGGAAAGTGAGCTCTCAATATGAGTCGGCAAAACTGTAGTATATGAACCATTCATATAGTTTTATATCAGTTATATGTACTGCATAGAGATAATTATCATTATAAATTAAACTAAGAAGGAATGTAATTCATTGTCTAGTATCTTTATTCTGCTTTAGGCTCTTCAATCCCTCTCATGGAATATTACAGAGGCTGGCAAACGCTTGGTTATTAATGAACTCATGTGACCTGGCTGAAGGACTGCATGCTATTTCAGACTGACCTTTATGAGACAAGGGTTGCAACAATAGAGAGAGACAGACACATTAGCACACACTCACATGCACAAATACATAGAGTATGGCATTTGCCAACACTGTTCTCACAGGATTTCTTTTGGCTGAAATGTTTCATTACCCAACTTTTATAAATGTAGCAAAACAGTACCAAATCTTTATGATTGTCAAATATGAGGCCATAACCAATGGTGAAGCAAAGCAAATCTTCATTGCTGCCTGTAATGATAGATCTCAGTATTTTCAGTGAAAGTTTTGAGGTGATAATTGTTTAGAAATGATTATGCATAAATATAATGAAATGTAAGTGCAGTTTATACAATATGATACACCATATTTATCTGAGATTTTAACAAAACATGATTTCTAACCAGTGCTTTTTAGTATCATTGAAATATTTTAATTGAGTTTTTTTTACCTTTATATTTTCCATTTCCATTTTATTTTTTAGCTAATATAATCTTTAAAGTAATTTTTGTCATTTTTATTCAGTTTACAAAATGTCTATTGTTTTTTTTTATTATCTTTTATTTTGTTTTAGTTGTGTTATTTTAGTACATTAAGTTAAACTAAATTAAAATGCTATATTTTTTGCCCTCTGTGTTCATGTGTTCACCAAAGGGCTAAAAATAGCCAGCTGGTCCAACAGTATTTTGCATCCCTGTGGGTTATGATTTATTTATTCATTCCAGTTTATATGATTTGTAAAACTAAAGTTCATTTATATACCAAAATCGCAGTGAAATCATGTGCTTTTAACACACTTTTGATGGCTTGATGCTGTAATACTAACTAGGGAGGTGAAGGTGCATATGGAGCCATTACAGAGTAAATGCATTTGTGGCAAAAAGGTTACAGGAAATGCATCTCTGCACCTCGTGACCTTTGACCCTCAACATCAGCGGCTTAGGAGGCAAATCAGAGAGCCTTCATTTCTCAGAATTCATCTTCACAGAACTGCCACTGCAATCCACATCAACTACACAAACCAAATGGGATATAATGACAACAATGGAGCAAACAGACACTTTGAAGAGAACACCCAGTCCTTCGCTCTCAAAAACTCATACACTCTCACAAAGATGTCCTAATGCAGGAACACTCTGTGAAAGGAAGGACCCCTCTCTGCTTGGTGTTCCTCTGATAGGATGTCTCTTAAGAGCTCAAAACAGGCTGTACTGAGGTCACAGGTCACCATTTTCCCATTGCTTACATCAAGGTGATGACAATAGGAGAGAGAACGTTCATTGGAGCAGCGCAATAAGACTGTATTAGTTCATCACTCGTACTGGCCACTCAAAGCAATCGAGACACTGGATTCCACATCACTGAAATGCTATAAAATATTCATAAAGGAAACTAATTAAAGGTGCATTCAAATGATATTCAAGTTTCCATCTTGTTCGCCTTTTGTTAACCGAACTGTTATGGCCTAATACATATTTATACATTAATTTAATTTCTATCACAATCTCACTGTAATTTAATTACTTTTCCCTTGAAAAGAAATAAGGGATTACTCTTAATCTTTCTGTGATTTAATTAGTTACTTCTGGTTTAATTGCATTGCATGCTGTTCAAAGTTATTTTAGTATTATTTACAAATTAGTAATATTTCATTTTTATACTCTCCGTATTCATTTTAATTTTAGTTTGTTTTTTATATTTTATGTGCTCTTATTTTTACAATTATTCTTATTTAAAAATATATTTTGCCATTTTTTATGAGCTTTAATTTATTTTAGTTTCAGATTTTAGATTTAGTTTTAGCAATTCTAGTAGTACAACTCATTTCATTTCAGTTAGTTGCCAAGGCAATATTTCTAATTATCATTTAAGTTTTTCATCCAACATTTATATTTTATCTTTATTTCAAAAATTGAAATACAACAACAACACTGTCTGAGACCCTGTTCTACTGTATAATAAATACACCTTAAAAGTATGTATTGTATAAAAATAAGCTTATATATTTACACTAAATATGTATACAAATATGACCTAATATTAGGACAATTTTTGGAATTCTAGATATAATGACAAAACACTTTTAATACACACATATAACACAAACCAAAAATCTCATTCCAGAAGATTTTTTTTTTAAAGTATTCAGTTACCTACTAAGAGAACACAAGTCAAATAAAAATCAACAGAAGTTTACTGTGTGATTGATTTTACTCTAATATTCATACAGACATACAGTGACACTGGAGAAACCCAGTGTCGTATTATTCAATAGTGCTGCTGATAAACACCAGGAACTGTGGCGTTTATTGCAAGGGGTGAATGTGGAAAAAATCTTTGTATTTGTGAAGTTACTCAGGATATAGTTGATAAAGGAGTAGTTTAGTAGTCCAGGAGACCCATCTTCCTCTTAAGGGACTCGGGCATTTCAGGGGGTGGTGGACGGGGCAGACGGAAGTACACCTTCACGGAGTCATAGATGAACCACTGTAGGGCGGTCAGTGTGCCAATCATAATGATTCGGGCAACAAGACCCTTCCACACACCTGTGGGAGAAAGAGAAGCCATATGAACTCTTGATTTATACACAGATTGACCCGACAGTTTTTATGTAACTGACCAATATAAAAAGTGGTCATTTTGGTTTTTCCATATGAAACTGATGTTATCTAATGGGAATAAATCCAGGAACAACAGCAGCCTCTTTTGGTAATAAAGAGTATTACATCCCTTTGCAACTTCATGGTGCTTTAATGTGTAAAGTTTTTTTTATGTAATAAAAAAAACAGCAATTCAAATCAGTATTTCATGTGCATGAATTTATCTATTGGTCTCGCTGGTCATTATGGCAAAATAAACTCCTCAGGTTTTCTTTTTGATCCACAGCTGTTGACTGGTGTGCGTGTGCTGTGACTCACCTACAGGTCCCAGTCTTTTCAGCACCTCAGCAGCTGAACTGCCTTTCTCTTTGTTTAGTACAGACACCACAGAGTCCGCGGGATGGGACACCATAGCACAGAACACGCCAGCTGAGGAGAGACACAGCAAAGATTACGTGCATCTATATCTATCTATGCAAAGTTGAGCCAGCACTCTTTACAAGGACTTGTCTAAAGGTTTATAAGCTTGTATCTAAGGGCACAAGCACTTACCAATATAACCGGCAACAAAGGTCACCACCAGCTGCTCAGGTTTGGAGCACTCACTGCGGGGTTTTGGGACTATGTGCTTGTACAGCATCTCAACGGTTCGCTCGAAACATGCAAACTTCATCATGGTGTAGGGGATCTGCCTCAGCCATAATGGAAAAACACCTTTATAGAACCTGCACAGACGATAACATCAACAATCAGTTCTCCAGCACACAATCCAGGTCTTCTGAAGGGCCTCATGGGTAATGAAGTACAACATTTTTTACTGTTTGGCAGCCCTAACCCTCTGGTGATCTTCAGTTACTTTTTAACCCAATTTTTTTTTTCTCTTCATTTTTATTCATTGGAACGGTACAAAACTTTGTGAGTTTTTGGCATTTTTTTTATACACACACACACACACACACACACACACACACACACACACACACACACACACACACACACACACACACACACACACCACACACCACACACCACACACCACACACACCACACACACACCACACACACCACACACCACTTTGAATACTAAAATATAGGTGCTACATTCAAATATAGGTAGAAACAATTTGGTACAGAAACAATTTTTACTCAGAAATTTCTAGTGAATACACAAATAATGACAAAGAATCAATAAGTAACATTCAATTAGACATGAAATTGTGAAATAGTATTTTCTTGTAAAACATACTCCAACATACTCCTTTTGTGTTTTATTTACAACCTGGAAAAAATTATTTGCACCAAGAAATCCCCTCAAAATACAAAATATTAAAGAATAAATATTACTGTAAATAAATTATAGTACAAATAATCCAGTCTATTTTCACACAAATGTGACCCTTAGGTGAGGAATAGCAGAGAGTTAAGGATCTACTCACGCGTTTATCCCCTCCTCTGCATGCATTTTGGGGGCGCACTCTCTCAGGGTGTTAGCGTAGCCGGGCTGCGTCTGGATGCGCACTTTGCACGCTTCCATAGGAGCCAGTGCAATATCGGCGAAAAACTCAGCGCTGGCTGATGCGGCCAGATAAACGGACGTCCTCCACAAATAAGCATTCTCCTGTTTACCAGACCAAACCAAACGACAGCAGTTAGCTGTAGATCTAACAAACGGATATGGAAAATATGTTCAAATAGCCTAACTGTTTTGGAACAATCTTTGCAGAGCCAAATTAGTTCTCTTTCATTTTCTCTCTTATTTGTATCCCAAATGTAGACTTACCTCTCCAAGCATGTCATTGTACAAGGACTTAAAGACTTCATAGAAACCAAACTTGCAAAGGCCTTGCATGGAATAACCAATGAATGTTGGAGCCCACCCTTTGCCCAGCCCTCTCACGCCATCCTCTCTCAAAGTGACTGAGAAACCATTGAAGATGGACTTGTACTTGACCGGGTCCACCTGTTAGACAACAGAAATAATGCATTAGTGAATGTCTGGCTGGTAAGCTGGTAACTTGTTTAGTTTTTAATGATAAATGACCTGTATGCGGCATTTGATGAGGTCGAGGGGCACGACTGCTGTGTGTGTGAGGCCACAGCTCAAAATACCACCGAAACCGCAGAGGGCGTAATATTTATTTGACCCATATTCACAGCTCACATCTGCATCTGAGGGAGGAAAACACTTGTCATTTGACATAATAATAATAATAATAATAATAATAATAACTTTATTTTATATAGCGCTTTTAAAAGTTAATTCTCAGAGCGCTTTACACAAGCAAAATTAAGAAAACATATAAAAGAAGCAGTAATACAAACAGAGTATAAAAGATAAAAGACAGAGAAGACCATAAGATACATCTCATTAACAGCCACCAATGTCACATTTATCCAAATGCTTCCAGAAAATAATGGGTTTTAAGGCATGATTTAAACCTTTTCAAAGAAGGAGCAAATCTTATTTCAGAAGGCAAGGAGTTCCATAACTTTGGGGCAACTGAAGAGAATGCCCTATAACCCATTGTTCTTTTGTTCGTTACCGGGACAACTAAGAGACTGGCATCAGCCGAGCGAAGATTACGTGTTGGAATGTAGGGCATTAAAAGATCGGCGAGATATTGAGGAGCGAGTCCATTTAATGCCTTGTACGTCAGCATAAGAATTTTAAAATCAACACGGAATTTAACAGGTAACCAATGCAAGGTCTCTAAAATAGGTTTTATATGATCCCTTTGTCTTGTCCTGGTCAGAATACGTGCGGCAGAGTTTTGTACCCACTGAAGCTTGTTCAGAGTAGATTTTGATGCTCCTGCTAACAAGGCGTTGCAATAGTCAATTCTAGAGAAAACGAGAGTTAATTTTTTTTTTTTTTTCTGCTACATGAAATGACAGCATGGGCCGTAATCTTGATATATTTCTAAGATGAAAAAAGGAAACTTTGACAGTATTACGTACGTGAAGATCGAATGTAAGATTAGGATCAAAAATTACTCCCAGATTTTTTAATTTAGATTGGAACTGAATTGGAACATCACAACATTTCCCTTTAAATTTGATCACAACTATCAATACTGTGTGTGTGATACAGAATGGAAAATCTGAAGTCAACACTCTAAAAAATAAAGCTTCTTTTGGCATCTATGGTTCCATGATGAACATTTAACATCCATGGAACCGTTCCATTTCACAAAAGGTGAATATAGTGGAAAAAGATTGTCAAAAAGTTAATCAAAAATAAAGGTCCCAAAAGTGTTCTTTGCCATAGAAGAACCATTTTTGGTTTCCCAAAGAACCTTTCTGTGAACTAAGCGTGTGTGTGTGTGTGGGGGGGGACATTTTAACATTCTTAAGAATCTTTTTCTACCATAAAGAAACTTCTGTGTATTGAAAAGGTTCCATGGATGTTTATAGTCATGGAAGCCAATACAGAAACTTTATTTTAAGATCTCTTTAATGAGAGAACCCAACATGGTTCTTGAATTGCATTGCTGCCAATTTAATGAGTTTGGAGGCCAAGATAGCAAAATCAGATGCAGTTCAAGGTCATCTAGCCTATAGTTATAGATCACGAGAGTTCATGACAAATGATGATGTCTCAATTGAGAATGAATTGTTTCTTTTGAATCTGGCTCAATGAACACCGTTGCAGCAGCTAACAGTGAATAACTGAGAAAAAGAGCCTGTTTGTCACTCAAAACTATTGCATGACTGCAAGAGACTTAGAATATAATTCACAAACCGTATTGACTACATTCACAATGATTTTGCATGCTTTTGGACCTCATTCATTGTAATTGCATTAAAGAAAACAATCAGATTCAGCACATTATTCAAAATGTGTCCCATGGAAGGAGGATGAAACTGGTATATGGTGATATAACTTTCATTTTGGGACTATTCAACTATTTTCAACTATTCTTTTAACAGTCTTGAGGAAAAAGTGCATAGGAATTAGCAGGCAATCATGACAATTAAGTCTATTAGCCAGACGTGTAATCCTTGAGGAGGAAGTTAATTCTTTACGAATGGAATGACAAGCAGTCTGATAAAGTCCACTTTAAAAATAGCATAGTGTAATTTCACCGAGCTTTATCATTACATCCGTGATATCTTACAACAAATAATAAAATAAATAAATACAATCTTGGACATAAAGCCTATTCAATATGTCTAAATCTGTTTGCAACTTATTCAGTTCAGAAGATAAAGAACAACAACTTCTTACCATTATGAGCTGCTGCAGCAAGTTTGCGTTTTATCTGCCGGCTCTCTTGTTGCTGATCTGGTTTAATGGAGAAAAGAGGAGTCTGGAAAGGATTCGACCGTGCCAACTGTGTTAAGGTGGTCGGGTACATTTTCACCAGGGGTTTACTGGCAAAAACAGACAGGTGACAATCTTAAATCAAACTAAAGTTAGGTTTTTTTGTTGTTGTATACATTGCTGAGGAACATTATTTATCTCTCATTCAAATATTTCAGAAAATTCATGTTAAAAAGAAACTGTACTCACTTGTCGGTTGTAAAGAAACGGCGCCTCCTGGGTGCATCAGCGGCAGGCGGATCTGAGACATCAGATGACCTCAGACTAAATCACCCTGACCTTCTGTGACGTCACCACAGAGACTTCACTGCGATTCCCATTGGAAAGAGCTATGATGGTATTATGGGCCACACTAGCGTTCATTAAAAAAAACAAAACAGCCAGTGTATCAAGTTATTGGTGTAAATATGGATCCAACTAAATTTGTTACTGTTTAGTTGAGACCCACTGCAAGCTTGAGCTTATGATGTGAGCTTATTATGCACAGGAGTGTGTAGTGTAAGGCGATTAAACTATTCTATTCCTGGAGCATAGAGCCTTGCCCTTATCCTTACCTATTCAAGATCAAAGTGAGGTCAGAATTTCCAGTGCCTCTGTGAGGAACAGCAATGCACCACAGAGAACCCTAAAGACAACACATTTAGTAGAGGGAATGTCATAATTTAGGTCAAACATATAGACACACTCAAAAAAATATAAACAAGCCAACTGAAATGTAGATACGAGGTAAAACGCTTTATTAAACCACATTCTGTAATTTACATAAAAAATACCTGCACCCTCCCAGCTTTATCCCACAAATCCACAGCACCTTATAATGTAAAATAAATAGATTCGGAATATTAAAGCAGTTTTTAAAGCAGAGTAAACGGCGCAATGATGGGCAGTTTACACATTGTCCAATTCTACCAGTGTAATATATAAAGTATCAGGATCTTACAATGTTTATTAACCCAAATTTGTTTTTAAAGGCATTAAAAAAAGAAGTAATTTTAATTGTGACAATTTATAGTGTATATATTCCAAATTTTAGCAAACATATATAAGCTTTTAGTTGGTATTCAAGTACCAAGTGAAATGTTATGCTTTATAATATAAGAATTCCAAGAACCTGAAATAACAAAAAAGAAATTCAAATTATAATAAAAATAGTAAAATTACCTTATCTTCCATAATACATTGCAAAACAGTTTATTGAAAATATTTGTATTTCGACCACATGTACATAAATACTACATCAACGTTAAGATGAATACGGCACCTTTAAAGAGCTAGATGTGAAAATAAATGCAAAAATATTGTCACAAGTAGACGTTAAATGTAGTTTACAAACAAAACAAGTGTATTTAGCCAACTCCTTCAGCACTTCCAACTTATTTATGGACAGCACCATCATTAATTAGGAAAAAAAAACAAACAAAAAAACAAACAAGACAAACATACAAAGGCAAAAAACTTGATTTTTAAAATTAAAACCAGGATTCATTCCTCTAAACCAGTTCATCTAAAAGAGGGCATGATGGCAGGGAAAATAATGCAAAATCTGAGTTTCTGTCTTTGTATGAATATATAAAGATCGCAGGTAAAGGTCCACGTCTGCTGAATCAACAAATACTGGCTGAGTATGATTAAGAGGGCAAAGATTTGGGTGAACCGCACGACGTTCATTTGCTAGTGCTATCATCGGCCCCGCTCTGCTTGAAGAGTCCAACCTCATTAGTCTCCATGGCCTGGTAGACAAAGAACAGGAATCCAGCGAGCACGCTCAGCAGCACAAGCTGCACCCACACAGGCAGGCTGCGTCGTGCTCGGGTCTTCACAGCAGGGGGCGCCGCAGGCTTGGAAGCCGCTAGAGGGACGGCGGACACACGTGGAACTGATCGGGTCTCTGTGTACGAAGAGGAGCTGGTTTCTCTGAACTCTACGTGACGGAGACGGGATTCGTCCAGCCATGTCTCACCCAGGGGCCGGCCAGCTGCTCCTCTGATTGGTCGGCGACAGGTGGCACTAGAAACACATATGAAAAATATACTTAATTCAAGACAGATTCTCTCTCTAAAAAAAAAAAAAAAAAGGAATATTTTAAGTACATCTTGTTTTAAAAAAAGGTTTACATATTTACCAAAACATAGGCAGTAATACTAAAATACAAAACAAAAATGCAAAAACAATTTCCTCCACACTTTTTTTTGGGATTTTTTAGCAGTGCAGAATCTTTCACTCTGTGAGACTTGTCTGTTTTTTTTGTGTGTAGACAATTAAGACTTCTAAACAAAATGCATGTTATTGACCCAGAAAAACTACATTTTTGGATTGATTAATTTACTAACCATCTTTTAAAAATATATAATTTTATGACTAGGTGAGTTTGGTTTAGGTTGATTGTCATGAAATAAAAACCTAATGTTTATGAATTTAATAATTGAGCTTACTGAGAGTACACTCACATGGATTCATGTCTAAGGGGCAAAAAATGATTAAATGTTATACAATTTTGTATAACAATTTTGTATAACAAGGCGTGTAGATGACAGAATTTTCATTTTTGGGCGAATATCCCTTTAAGAAAAGTAATTGGGAAGAAAAAAAAACAAACAAATATTTTGTATTAAGTTAGAAAGCAAGAAGAAATGGGCAGATAATTTAATTTTTAAGAATGTTTCATGAATCCAGCTCCTGGTGTTTTTTCAGTGTGAATGCTTGAAACAACTTCCCCTCCATACCTGATTCCAGTGGGAGTGCTGAGGTTTTCATTGGGAAAGATCTCTTTTAGCAGATCTCTCTCTACCGTCCTCGGGGTCTGATCAATGGCTGACATCTTTTCCACCTGCACACAAAAACAAGAGCCACAATGATGTGAACACTGAGGCGGGCAATCCAACACCATAAATCCTTGCACGTGCTGCAATTTCTGAAGATCCAAAGAAAAACATTATATAACACCACAACCATGTTTAACCCAAGGTAAACAAGTGTGTGAATCCCACTAAGTTTCCTGATCACCATTATACACCTTTTGAGACACACCATATAGCTCATGAAATTACCGTCTCCTTCTTTGGTGTCTCCGTCTGGCTGCTATCAAGTCCTCGGACAGAAGTGATTTTGGACTGTCTTGTCTTGGGCTGGGTCTCTGGTGAGCCACAGCTCTCCTGATAAACCAACGATGTAAATGATGGCTTTAAGCTTTAGTGATGACCCTGGTAACTAGAAAATTATGTAACATTGTGTAACAACTCTTAAAAAATAAAAGTTCCAAAAGGGGCATATTGCAACGATGCCAAAAAGAACCATTTTGAGTCCTTCAAAGAACCTCTCGGTCAACAGTTTTTAAAAGAACCATTTTTTCTTCGCGTGAAGAACATCTCAATTTTCCCATTATAAAGAACCTTTTGTCAAATGGAAAGGTTTCATAGAACCATCAATGCCAATAAAGAATCTTTATTTTTAATACCATGTCATTAACAAATGATCAGCTATCATCAGCAAACCTGGGCAAGGTCAAACGAGACACGAAGAGAGTCCTCTGGAGCCACACGGGAGTCCCTAAAAGAAAGCGAGTGTGATGGGAAAACCTCTCTTTGGCCATCGCAGGAAAGTGAAAGATGGCATCTCATGTCTGTCAAGAGTTTGGAAGGTTTGTTCTGACTCAAATGTGGCCTTGAGTACTTTGATACAGAGAAGGATTTGACTTCCTGAGCCTTCAGAGAGGAAACAAACTGTCATGAGCTACTAAACTAAATGTTTCATGCATGTATAAACTATCCTTGCGTAGCTGATATGTACCACAGGAGCTCGGCTCGCAGGTCTACAGCTCAGGATGTCCTGCATACCCTGGTCGTCAACCTGAGATTACGAAAATTTTAATTAAGACACTTGATGTTGCATAAATACACCTTGATTCAGAGCTGAAAGCATTAACTAAAGATGGAAATGTGTGTATCATCACCTCAACACAAGCAGTGTTAAGAAGGGAAACAAGCGGCTCTCGATTGGACTGTCTAATCGGAGGGGAAGTGATGTCAGCGGCATTCTCATCAAACTAGAGAAACCACAAAAGACATTTGATCGATGCAAACTAATCAAACCAACACCATTAACACTAACAGTACGTGATGCTCTCATAGTCAAGTTAAGAGACATGGAAGATTTATGAAAGAGACTTTTGGCACCTGGTCAACAAGACTGACGCCATGTAAACTGGATATGGTGGACTGGTAAGAAGAGTTGTGATGTTTTAGTGATCCTGACCAGTCAGTTGCAGAGATGGAGGACCGCTTTGAGGGTTTGGATTCTTTTGGCACTGCCTTTAATATGACACCATAAGAGACACTATGGCATTAGAATATGACCTGCATCCTCATGTTTATGTGTGAGGTTTCTTCAGGACCTACCAAAGGATTTGCTTTTATCCTCACCAGAGGAACAGACACCTTCAAATCCTACGAGACATCCGATTTCCAAACAAAGAGATGAAAAAGAAACGAAAAAAAAAAAGGATCAAAATATACTTCCAATGGTTCATTCTGACTGTGCGGTGCATTTCTATGTCCCATTCACGTTTTGCTTAATATACTGGATACAATTATTTAAAAATGTATTTTTACATTAAAAAAAAAAAGGAAAGAAAATAAACGTTTATACGAAAAAGGCAGATATTTAAGTATATATTTTTTTCTCTTTCATTACAATTTCAAAATTAAGTGAACATGATGGTGAATTTTAAACGATTTTATGATTTTCTTTGGCCGTGTATATGGTTGCTGCAATTTTAACAAAAAAAACTGGCAATTTAAAAATATTCATATTTTAAATGACACGGGTTTTTTGGGAATGCGTTTTTAAATGAGAAATATGGGGTAAAGGCCATAAATATACAACCAATTACACTTTCTATTCTGCTTTTTTTTTGCATGGTATCCCTTCCATTAACAAAAGCCATGATCATCCAGGAAGCGACAAATTTTAGGGAGATTCTGGTTTTTCTTTGAAAATGGCTTAAATATAAAAAAATATTGATAATTATAATACAAATGAACATTACCTAATATTGACACCTCAGTCCTTCACTGAGCAATGGCTAATATTAGCTTCCTGATGGATTGTATCTGGTTTTCAACATGGGGTAAAAAATTAGCTTCAAATTAATAAATTGTAAGTTCCTGAGGTTGACCAGAGCATGTTTCAGAAAATGGATTCATAGAAATACATCCTTAATAAAAAACAAGCATTTTTTTGAATGTTAAAGTTTAAAAGATACTGCATGAAAAGGATGACCGTAATAACGCAACCATTTAGAAACATTAATAATTTCACAGAGAACTTCAATAGTTATGTTTTTATATCAAACTGAAGTCTCCAAAGAGGGTTTTTAAGGAGAAAGACACCTCATCAGCGGCGGGAGCCTCGTTCAAATCAGGCCGAAACAAGTGGACCGGTGCGCTGCGTCGCTTCAGAGATTCAGTCTTAGACGAGAGCTGTGATGTCCTGTCTGTAAGCAAAGGTCTGGGCTCTTTTCTTGCTGCCTTTAATAGGAGTATAGAAGCGGGGTTTTGAGGTCAGGCTAATAATTAAGACCAAGGATGGGACACTTCAGTCCTGGAGGGCTACTGTCCTGCGGTGTTTAGCTCCAAACCTGATATAAAACACCCGTCTGTAGGTTTCTAGTAATCCTGAAGACATTAGGTGTGCGACTGCGCAGACCGATCGGTGTATGGCATCAAAGTACAGCGAGAGCGATACGAAAGTATAAAGAGCCGCTTGGTCTTGCAATACTTTGATGTCATACACCGATCTGTTGACTAGCTTGCTCAGGTGTGTCTGATTAGGGTTAAAACTATACTCTGCAGGACAGTGGCCCTCCAGGACTAAAGTTTCCCATTCCTGATTTTGACCATTAGCGCCACGCTAGTGTCATGGCCACCTACCACATGTCCTGTTCTTCTCCTGTCTTGCGAAACAGGAAAGTACTCTGCAGATGAGAGCTCAGAGTTCTCCTGAAAACACCAGACATTCACACAAACCTTGCTTACAATTGAGTCACAAAGTATGTTACGGCCTCGGTTCATTTGTGAAACAAATATAAGCTCAACCAAAGACTGTTCACCCATGTGCAAACCAAAACACGCCTTGTGTAGATCCCAAACATTACCACACCCAAAAAACAGGTGATGTACATTAATGACAAAACCACAGATTGAGTTACGGTGTCGTCGCTGGCGGGAACCATCTGATCCAGCCTGTGAGAAGATCTCTTCAGCTTTCTCTTAACATTCAAAACCGGCCAATCTTCCTCCTCCTTATCCTCCTAAACGTCACACAGCAAAAGATCTAGAACTTTCCATAGAGAAGCAAATGGCTTATCTGATCTCCACAGGAGGTATGACAACATTTAAATGTGGAGCGGTCATGTGACCAGTCGAAGTAGGTCAGATTTCTTCGACAGCAGGTGGCGCTGCTGAACTCTTAACAGATAATGGTGGGAAATATGCAGGTGGGGACATCACATGGAAAAAACTGTTTGTATTAAAGACAAAAGAACTGATTCTTTACACTAATGTGAGACAGAATGCGCTGCTTGTACTGCCTAAACAGCTTTTATGTGAGCAGAGTAGTAAGAAGTCTTTGAAGAGAGTATCCTGGCTAGTGGTTTAGAAGTGACCTAAACAAAGATCTTCCAGTTTACACAGAGATGTAAGACTGAGTAAAATCATAGGAATGAGAAACCAAGTGTGTCCGGAGGAAAGGAGGGAATACAAGAAACAAAAGAGGAGTAAAGTCTGGGCCAAGTCCAAGCTAAAGTAAAAAAAAAAAAAAAAGAAGAAGCAAGGGATACAAGACAGTGAGGGTGCTAACTGTAATTGAAATCATGTGAACCATCATATCTTCAGTCTTTTGCTTAACTTGTGAAAGATGAAATTTTTGGCAGGGCTGATTTATCAGCTGATATTAGACCATTTTAAGGTTATCAGCCTTAGATTAACTGTGCTTGCTTATCTGAAGTACTTGGTCAATTTCAAAAAACAACCACCATGGATGGATATTAAACTAATTGGCTCTCAAATATTATATAAATGACTCAAATAACTGTGTGTGAACTGACATACGTAACCCATTTTACTTCTGTAATGCGACGCATTTCCAAATGAAATAGAAACAATAATTAAAAGGATGGGTGAGAATTTATATATCAGGGTTTGTTCACATATGAAAAGTAAAGAGTTTTTATGTTTTTAAAAGACGCCTCTTTTGCTCACCAAGGCTGCATTTATTTGATCAGAAATACAGTAAGAGGGTTTCTGCAGGTTTTATGAAGGTTTTTAAAGATCAAGTTAAGAGAATTTAAGGAATAAATTGAAGGGAACACAATGTCAATATGTTCTCTAAATGTAAATTTTCAAGGACAAGCACAATGCAACACTTCAAAGTTTGGAATACAGCTTACAACAGATATCCACGACTTTTTCATTTATTTTACAAAACAGTGGCTTGAATACCTATCAGAAACCCTATTTTGATACATTTTAAAATGTAATTTATTTCTGTAATGGCAAAGCTTTTCAGCAGCCATTACTCGTCTTCAGTGCCACATGATCCTTCAGAAATCAACGCATGAGCAAACATAACGCAAAGGTTTTGCCCTCACCCTGTTAAGCTGACTACTGCGTGTCCTGCTGGTCACTGGCGTTTTCCCTCGGCTCCTGACCGGTCTCTCCACGACTGGGATGGGTTCGGCCTCCACTTCCGGTTCGGGCACAGACACAGGGGCTGGAGTTACAGTTTCTGACGAACCGGCAAGAGAGCATTTTGATGTATTCATTTCTATAAAAACATGGTTAAATAAAGGGATCTGTTTGTCTGTTACCTTCCTCCTTGTCGCTGTACTGGTCTGAGTCTGTGTTGCCATTCTGGCCACCATCTGTCTGTGATGTTTCTGAGGGAGGAGCCACAGCTTCAGGAGGACCCTGATCCAGCAGCTTCTGAAGCCTCTTCTCGTACACCTTACGAGTGGACGCTGATGTGAAGACATTGTTTAGTGTTGATGTCAAAGCAGGAAAGTACTTCAGAGCATCACAAACATCATGGCTGAAATATATCGTTTCATTAAGAGGCGGATTTAAATGGAAATGGTCTTATTTGTAACAACCAGTGAGAAAGGCTGCTGCGTTATCTGAAGAGCTTTCCAACATCCATTTAAGGACACTATTCAAGTCAGAATTGCAAAAACATGCCAAGCTGGATGCCTGGTGAAACTTCTGATTTACTGATAGCCTTGCACAACACCACGAGACAATTCAGATTATTCCAGAGACTAAAAGCTTTGTTTAGTTGCTGGTTTTGTGCTGAAAGACAAGACAATGTTTTTGTGCATACCGCATTTCAGATTTCATGAGCTTTTTCATTATGAAATCTATTTCAAGGGGTATTTCACATCCTCCATGTAACATGAAATAAAAATGTATTTCATAATTTGTTATGAATGTATGTTTGCCTTATGCCTTATGCATGTATGTTTACATTTCATTGTAATCTATCCAGCATTTATTTCATTATATATTTCTTATTAAATCCCTCTATAAATTTGGGCTAAATCTAAAATAAAAACATTTTTAAATGTACAAATACACACATATAAAACAACATATCCTATCACATAAATGCCCCATTTATAAAAGTCACTTTTAACCAACTTTTTCCAAGGTGTTTTTGCCATTTTAGGGAATATGAAGTCAGTTCTCCTCAGGTTCACACGCGATAACACGTGTAGTTCACACATTAACTTTTTCAAAAAACATTGCAAACCAGAATTGATTTAATTCAAATATATTTTGAACCATATATGTATTGTTTTATTAATTTGTGTATGTTGTGTTTTATGTCTTTAACAAATAGATAGCACTTGGTTTGATATTTTGTTATCCAATACAATGAAGTGTACAAATACTTTTTACAGTCAACGTATGATCTAAGGAAACATACAATATCTCTAAAGTCTAAATATTTACTCTTCACACTGCATAATTTGGGTTTAAATCTCAAAAGCGGCTTACAAACAATGGGTCCAGCATTCAGGCCATACTTCAGCAACAGGTCTTTCAAACCCTCATTGCTCAATTCAGTGACATCAACATCCTCTGGACGAACTTTGTCCGTTTTTCTGGTGGCTTTCTGTGAAGAAAAGAGTCACGTTATACATCATGCGGTTTATCTTTTTCAATTTAGAAGTCACATTTTTCAAAAATAAACATTGCAGAGCTGTAATAAAACATGTAAAGATGACATCGTACCGTAAAGTATTTGAAAATGTTACTAAATGTTATTTCGCCAATAAAGGAAACAACTGAAATCTTGACGAATGAGGATTAAGCTACATGAGGCCAAAAATTTGGTTTAAAGGGATAGTTCACCCAAAAATAAATTCTGTCATCATTTATTCACCCCCATGCTGTTAAAAACCAAAAAAGACTTTCGTTCATCTTTGGAAAATAAATGATCTTTTTTAATGAAATCTGAGTGATTTGTAGTCTCTCCGTTTACATCTACGCAACTACCACTTTGACACTTCAAAAAGTTCATTAAGAGATCGTAAAATTAATTGTACTAAATTACAAATTTTCTGAAGAGACACACATCGCTTCATATGATAAACAGATTTAATTTAGGCTTTTATCCACATATAAACATTGATCAGCAAACACTAACAGAAGATTAACTGAACCTGCTTGACACATTCATTAGTCAAGGTAAGATACTCTAGTTTATATGTACAGTGTACGCCAGTAATTCAGTTTTGCTTTCCTGGGGCAAAACAACATTAGTTTCTTGGCTTAAGATTGTCCTTTCAAACTTTGTACTATCTTTGTCAGATGCTTTGTAATATCGGGAGAAATGTGAAAAAATTAAAAAGACAAGAGACAGGGCTGCAAATTTTCCCAGAAAATGGATTGCACAATTTGAATGAATGGTGTGGTGGCAAGAAGCTACCTGATGTTTTATTTTGGCAACAGGTCTAGCATTCTGCATGCTTTAAATCAGACACAGAGATGAACCTTAAAAAAAAAAGACACTGTCACAGCCTAGCAGTAGGATCTGATGCTTAAACTATTTTAAAAGAAAATGTGAGGACATTCCCCAGCCCATAATAACACACTACATACACTATTACTACACCTGAAACAGCTCAGAGGCAACTAGGTGAGGTTAAAAACTACGTGCCTAGGATGCAACTGCAGGAGCAAATGTTAGTTTTGGATAAACCAATAAGGTTAAATTAAGCAACGAAATGAAAAGTGGGGAAAAAAATTCAAGGCTTATGCAAAGTGCCACAGTGATAGTGCCATTAGCCTGAAGGCATAAACACAAACTTTCAGACTGCTTGGGCCAAAGCACGAACAATGCAAATCCAGCCACATTCCCTGGAGTCGAGCCCTGCTCCACAAACGCAACCATGTGACCGAGGAGAAATGGCAAAAACAGTGAAGTGGAGAAAATGTATTACGAGGGGCAGGAGGAGATCATGAAGGCGTACGAGCTTCAATCAGGGGCCTTCACCAGGGCTGATCTGGAACGCTGCCGACTCAAACTTTCAGAAATCACAGCATTCCAGAAGGATAGAGAGAAAGAAAAAAAAAAACGTTCCTCCGTCCACAGACAACACCCTTAGTTTTTGAGAATGTTAGACTCAGCATGTGCCTGTGAACAAAATGAGTTTGATACAGATTTTTTTTATTTATTTCAATTAAGATTGTGTAACTAAAACATTTGATTTAAAGGGGAACTTGGAAACTATATGAGAATGGTGACTTCCCCCCCCCCCCCAGCGTACCCAGGCGGAAAACCAACCTTGCAACATGGGGACTAACGTCCCGGTAAGTTGGAAATAGGAAGTCTCATGAGAAGCGAGAACGAGCGAGAAACACAAACTGCTTTACGGAAATTCGACATTAACACACACATGCCATATGATACTGTGTATGATGTATTACCCACCTCGGTAGACATAGCGCCACACAATAAAGTGGGTCGGCTCCGATAATAACAAATGCACATGAGCAGCGGTACAAAGGGGGAGGAGGGTGCCGCAAGTGAGTTTTTTTTTTACGACAGTGTTGTGAAATATACGCCCCACAGCTGTAGGGGGAGCTCGTTGAGAAAACATGCGACAACAAAAGTGAAAATCAGCGAAGAAATGGCTAGAGTTGCCAAGTTCCCCTTTAATTATTTCATTTTTAATTATTTTAATTCTAAAGCCTTTTCTTTTCTGACATTTTATGGTTTGAGAAGTTTTATGGGCAGTTGCGAAGCTGGTTATTCACTCAGGGAAGTGTCTTTCTACAGAAGCGATTCTAGATTGGGCAGTTCTCTAAACGTTTCAACTGCAGAAAAGGTGTTTCCGGGCAGGAAAGATGGCTTCAAGTCCGGCCCTATAAACTTGCTCAAGCAGAGCTGCTGGGGAGGGAAGAAATCCTGGACCGGTCTCGTTGAGCAATTTTATATCTAAATATAAAACTATGTGCGAGAGAGAGATCCAGCATGCGGGAGAGAGAGTGAACCAACAGTTGCAATTTCAATTTATTTCCAAAAAGGCAGTTAATGTGAGCTGCCGGTTCACTAGATTCACTCCTGGTAAAACCGAAGTGCCGCACTGCCTGCACAAAGACAGGGATGTGCAATGTGATGTTTCGCAACAGACAATGGTTCACAACAGACTCCAATTTGCCTGGCCGAGAACAGGCTCCAGAACACAAACCATTATGGTGGAAAAGGGGTATGAGAGACATATAATGTTAATGTCATCTCTCTGGAAATTTGTAATGATGAGGCATGATGTTGCTGGTTACCCACAATTTGCCCAATTGTGGCTTTCGCAGAACAGCTTGTAAACCGGTTTTATTTGAACACAAAAAAACATGACCAACTGGGGTCAAAAAACTCACAATTCAATGAAGGGATAAAACATAAATCATCTATTGTCCACAATTTGTGTGTGTGTGAGTGTGTGTGTCATGTGTTTCTGAAATGTACTATCTGAGACAGCAACCTCAAAGAAGAATGCAAAGCACTCACACATCTGGCAGCCGAAGCACAAATTCCACTTCACAAGAAAGTATTTCCTCAATAAAGGGACCAAACCCACTATGAAAACAGCCTTTGCTGCTCTCAAGTTATAATACAACTCTTGGACCTGTACCGTTCCGGCGTTTTCAAAATGGGGTCCAAAGATCCCCAGGGGGCCGCAAAGGAGTGCTAGAGGGTTTAATGTAAAAATGTTTTTTAAATAAATAATATAAATAGGATTAAACCAACTAAAAAAAAATATTGTAATTGTAATACATCAATAAAAATAGATTTAAATAATACTTCTAAAAAGTACAGTACTTTGGTGAGTATGAAAAATATATATCTTTTTTTACAGTATAAATGAGCCCTTCATACATGAAAATATTCACAGCTGCCGTTTAATTTTTAAGATGGGGGTCCCTTGCACAAAGTTGGGGAGTCTGCAGTATCTCAAATAGTGAAAACCCCTGATTTAAAAGATTTGTTTACCAACTTACAATAGTATTTCATACCTGATAAATATGGGGGAAAAATTTTGTTTTTATTGCTTTAGAAAATCACCTCGGCAGACTGTGTCGTGAAGATGAAGAGGTTATTGACAGGGAAACACATGTACAGTAAGATTTCCCAATGTCAGGTCACACCAACTCATTCACTGGAATACAGAGGTGTGCCTTTCATCTCTGCTATAACTTAAAAAGTTGTCTGGGTGAGTGGAGGGTGGAGGTAATCGAGTTGGCTGAATAACCAGAACTAACTTGAAACTTATAGTATTCACCACGGAAACTGTCTTAATAATGGCAACAACCCATCCCTGATATAACTGGTAAGGATTAAAACATAATAGTACACACGGTTCATAATATGGGTTTATGAAATAGCTGTGTGGGTATTAAAAATGTGTAAGTAACACATATAGAGAAGTGGGGGGAGAGAAACACTACCACTTCTCTATGAAACACCAGGTGTTTCTTAACAGTAACATTTTTCAAGAATGCCAAAAACCTGAAACATTATCAGGCTTAGACACGGATAAAAAGAAGTCAAAGACCGGTGTCCATTTTCTATTAAAATTTCTATGGGATGCTATTCTCCACATTATGAATCTTAACTCAAGTGTTCATTCATTCATTCAAGCTGGGATCTTTACTTTTCTGATGGACGCGCTTAAAACAGTGACTGAAATATAGGTAACATACAGCAGTGCAAGATTTCCAGGACGTTATATTTTCTGAAATACATGTTTTTTTTTTTACGGATAACGGCATAGATTTTAAACACGTGAAACTAATCCACTGAATCGGACTGATACATTTAAGCGGGAAACTGTCGCCCGGTTGTGATAGGAAGTCGGAATCGGTTCTTTCGAACAGCTAGTTTCAAAAACCGGTTTTAAAAATGCTTCGTTTATAGCACTGCGTAATTCCATGGTGCCCGACGTTCCAAATTACACGTTATATTTTCAAATAAAGTGATTAACACATCTAGCTAACGTTACGAGTTTTTTATTATATTTTACATGCGTTTATCGTCATTCCATGACCACCAGTTAGGTTTCTCACAGCTATGTTTCAGATCATAATTTTGATATTAAAACATTCTCAACCCTCGGCTGAAAGTTGTGCATGTTTTAATACAATTCTATTCATTTAAACCAACTATATTTAGTGAGTGTGATAACACTGATACAGTCCTTTAGTAACCACATCGTTCAGACGCGGTTTTGTGATCTGACGTTAGCTCAACTGATTCACAAAAATGATCCAACTCAAAATAACGATTCGCTTACGAACCGGACTGCGTTAGTAAAAGTTCGCCATGCCGGTTTGTTTTCATTTGCATGTGCAAACATCGCAGTTATGACATTTATTTACTCTGATAATTCTAACTCCGAACTTTACTCCAACAAACACAATTTTAGGAAATGCACGACTTGATAGCATTAATACAAATCAATACCGCGAACTGCATCGGGGACATTTGATGCATTTTAAACGCAAAGCAATTCACCAGCCAAAACAAAGCAAGCTTCTCCAGACCCACCCTGCCAGAGCGGCTCCTGTTGGAGATCACGGGGGCTGGAGGCAGTTCTTCGTCGCTGGAGAAGACATCTGGAGGAGAGCCGCTGCTCTTTTTGTTTTGCGCGGTCAGATTCTTCAAGTACAGCTGCACGTACACATCCTTCCTCTGGTCGCTATTCGGCAAAGCCACATTATGGGCCAACAGCGCGCTTTTAAGCTTATCTTTTGTGAGCACAGAAGGGTCTTCCAGAAATTCCGACATGTCTGTGTGTTGTTTGAGCAGGACACTATCGCTGGTTGAGACTGATTTCTTTTATGGGATCAGTGACCATCTTAGGAGAGAGACCCCTATTGGATGCGTTCCGCAGAAAGAAGCGCTGTGATTGGTTGATATACCATTTAAAATCACTGGCGATAAACAGACGAGTTGTGCCACTTGTTTATAAGAGATTCACTTACTAAAAATTAATTTGCATGTAAAATAAATAACACACAAATAAGATTGAGTTACACATTAAATTAGAAGTTTAGGGGCAACAGAAGCGCAGCCAAGTTAAATGTAATGCTTTGAAATTAAGACTGCTATTTGATCTGATTTAAACACACACACACACACAAAGATGATATAAGGTATGTCAACATTTTATTGGCCAAATGATGCAACTTATGTTGCAACCAAAGACAAATTTATTAAACAACTTAAGTCACTTTTAAGCTTTTCATGTTTACATATTTTCCAGGCTCTCATGGAAAACATTTACAAGTTCACACTACTATTGATAAACATTTGAATAACACGTTCCTCAGGAGCACTTCCGCTGAGAGATGTCATCAAACTGAACATTGAGCTCTTGCAATAAACAAAATGTATTGAAAGCACACCGTTGTAACACCAAAACAAAACAAAAACAAAATCTTAACCAAAGTGATCACAGTGCTGCAGAAACCGACCACTTATGAAGGAGCTGACTGGTGTATCATGGGTATCAAAGAAAGAGCAGGCAGCTGGAGGGTTAGCATTTGCACTAGCACGCTCAGCTCTACCGCCGTCTCCTGATGCTCATTTCCACAATGTGAATGTGCGAGTTGTTTCATCTCCACGCTCAAGTCATGCTCGGCAGTGCGGTCCGTCTCAAGTGAAGAAGGGTGGTGGCACAGCACTCTGCTGGGGTGTGGTTTCCTTGACCCATCCCGTCCCCTGACCTCTCCCGTGACCTCTCCTCCTTTGCCTGGTTGTCTCCCTCTCTTTCCCAACTCAGGCCTTGATCTCAGCTGGAGGGCAGTACAGCACTTCAGAGTTCTCTGACGACAGCTCCTCTGAAAGGGACAGACAGGTTTTAGTGTAGGATAATGAATCTCACACAAATGAAGCCTACTCCTAAGGGGGCTTGTTTTCGCCAGGAAATAAAAATAATCATGGCTGCGTTTACACTTGGCATTAACATGCGACCTGCATCCAGATGTTGTCCACATACACATTGAAAAGACAAGTGTAAACACGCTTCTGATCGTAATGTTATCCAATCAGTGCGTCCATGTTCGGAGGTAGTCGAGGTTGCATTGTGATTGGATCTCAGTGTAATGTAAACGCAATCCAGCCACACAAAACCCCGCCCACCCATTATTCCCCCTCCTCTCTCTGGAACTGAGAGCTGTGTGGTTTTGCGATACAGTCGAGTGCGAAGTACATGTAGGTTACATCGCAAATATACTGAAATGTTTGCCTTCGCAGTTCGCACCCGAACATTGTAGAACCATTAATTTTCTGTAAAGAATGCGCATTTTCCCTACCACAGCTGGCAACGTTCTCAGACCCATACGTTTCTCTGTACCGTTTCCATTACCACATCTATCCACATTATTAGTACTTGCAGCCTCTTCATCCTCTTCATTTTGCGAGATTTGTAAAATGTCCCCCGGCTGAAAACTGTTTTTTTAACTATTTTTGCGAGATCCAATCTGTTATCCAGATACAGAAGCCACTTCATGTGGGCAGGTGTAAACGCCCTGTGTCCTGATTGGCTTATTATCCGATCTGCTTGATTGAATCACGGTGATTGCATGTTAATGCCAAGTGTAAACGCAGCCAGTGACTTGCCTCAATCTCCTGATTACTGCTTGTAAACAGTAAGGTAGCTGTTAAGTTTAGGTATTGGGTAGGATTAAGGGATGTAGAATATGGCCTTTAGAAGTACTAATAAACAGCCAACATCCTTGTAACATGCACGCTAAGCAACTATAGTGAGAATTGGACCTAAACTAAAGTGTTACCAAAAATAAAGTGTAATTGTGAGTTTAGAAAATAATGTGCAATTCTGACTTAAGATAAGTTGCAATGACCTTTTTTTTTAAAATTTAATTTATTCTTTTTTTATTCCATGCCGGAAACAAGCTCCCATATATCCCTGACCTTCAAATAGAAAAATCACTGACGACCAAATAATTTGATATGGAGTTATTTTTCAATGACACTTGAACCACAATGAGCATGAGGCATGTTTGATTCATTTTCATTAAGGTAAGATCATGCCAGGTATTGTAGGAATGACTGTGGAGCTGAGAGAGCATTAGTGAAGCCAGTGACATCTGTCATAAGCCTTTCACAATTTGCCCATATTTGCTGGATTTAGTGCTTATTTTACAGTGTTACATTTTCCTACATGGCAAGCTTTTATTCTGAAAGATATTAATGGAAGTGTATTAAACTGACAATGTATGTAAGATTTTAGAAATAAAGTGCATCTTTTTTAATAATGCATTTATACACGCTAATAGAGCAGCACATTTTGGTGGAAATCGAATAATTGACTAACTGCTTGTTAGTTGGGCTGCCCAATTTGGCCCAAAACAACTGTAAAATTGCAATACTAACATTTAAGGCTGTCCTAATTCAATGTTAAAGCATCAAGATTTTTTGGGGGCAGAAAACCACAGAGAGCACTTAAAACAAGGGTCCAAAACTCAGTTCCCAGAGGGCCCCAGCCCTGCAGAGCTTAGTTCCAACTCTGCTTCAACAAACATACCTTTAGTTTTCAAACAAGCATGAAGGACTTGATTAGCTGGGTCAGGTGCATTTAAACTACACTCTGCCGGGCTGTGGCCCTCCAGGAACTGAATTTTGAATCCCTGCCTAAAAAATTCTATTTCGCTGACAACAGCCGGTTTGTAAGAGAATCTCAAGTTCTCAACCGAGCTGCTCAGAGACACCGGATCATGAGCTGCTCGCATGTAAAACAACACAGTACTGTGCTTCACTCTGAAACATGCAGCACATATTTAATTAAAATCGCAGCCTTTGCGATTTCATAGTTGAATTTTCGGTTTTATTTCGATAGATAGTGCAGCCTTCCATGCTAACTTTCTTGACTGTGTATTGAAACATTTAGGTAAATCTAATCAATATCTATGTGAACTCACCAGGCAGGACACATTTCCACAGGCCGTATGTTTTCCCTACAGCCGTCTGCCACAGACGCAGAGTGCCATCCTCTGAGCCACTGGCATACAGCTCTCCATCAGGGCTAAACCGCACACAGTGTATGGGCCCGAAGTGACCCTTATAAGACTCTGAAAAAGAGACAAATACATTTTGTTGTCAAAGAAGAACAAATAAATATATTATTCATGAGCCAATCTATACTAAACTAAGTTTTTTCATACTGCAGTGTATTACTAGCCTGGATGCCAGCCCAAACCCCGCCCACAACATTTTTTGGTCGGGAAGTTCGGTCTGGACTCGATCCATTGGGGAGTAATAATGATCGGTTCAGAAATCGTCGGGCCAATCAAATTGCCAGGGCGGGCTTTATACGATGATGGACAGATGATCTGCAGTTACGTAATCATCACGTCATCAAAGAGCGCTTGGTTTGAACTGGTTTACAACAAAGATGACTGCAGCTGGAGAATTGAGATGTATAGATTCCACTATCGCGTCTGTTGTCAAATAAATCGACAGCGGATTAATTTTAAAAGACAAACAGAGAACTGCAATCAAGGCATTTGTCGATCGTAAAGATGTGTTTGCCGTCCTTCCTTGCCATTTGCTTGCTCTGATTCTGACTAGAATATGAGTATGACGACGTCAGGCTAGTGTATTACATTAATTTAAACTTAATTAGCGCCTTCATTCCTACCCATCTCCTCTTTGGTGGTGTAGTCATATTTATAAAGCTTGAAGTCATCTCCTCCAGCCACAAAAAAGTCTTTTTCAGGATGCAGTGAGGCAGAGTGAATAGAAGCAGGGGCGTCCACAGTCTTAATCAGATCCAAACTGAAAGTAAAAGACAATAACAGATTGACATTATTAGTTCTCCATACATTTTAAGTACATGTTTTTTTTTTGTCAAACTCAGTCCTCAAGGTAATATTTGCATAATAGGACAGCTTGTAGCCATCTACCTGTGGGCGTTGTAGAAGGCAATGGTTCTCCCATACGTGATGACGAGAATCTCCCCATCAGGAACGTACTCCATGCTGGTGACAGAGGCATCAAACGATAGAGTATGCACTGCCTCCTGTGTGTTCTTGTCCCAAAGTCTACATATGAAAGACAACACAAACTCAGAATTAGACAAATACATAACTAATAATATGTATATATACACTGTATATATATATATATATATAGCTTTCCCCCTAAAAAGTTTGCGTTTCCTCGCAAAAACTTTGGGTATTACATATGCAATGTACACACTGTACAGTTCAAAGACGTTGTCAATTACCATTATGGACACTTACCTGATAGTTTTGTCATCAGCAGCCGAGAGAATCTGTTGGTCATTGTTACACCACAGAGCTTTCTTTATGGCAGAGGTGTGGCCTGCAATCTCCTGGGGATCTGCATTACAAATGCCATATAGCCTTATGCGCTATTTCATCTAGTAAAATTTATGACAGGAATTGAATTTTGGAAATTGATTTGATTTCAAAACAAATAATTTAAAAAAATCAGTCTACATACCTGCTTCAGGTTTGCTGAGGTCATAGATGCGCAGTACTTTATCATTCCCTCCAGTCAGGAGAAAGTTACTGTCCTGTTGATTCAACATACGCTGGTAAAAACTCTTAATTTAGCAAAATGACTCAGCACAAGTAACAGAGAGGGTTTGGAGACATAAATGAGGTGACTTCATCTGAGACATAATCAATGTTGTGAACATCTTGTAGTTGCGTGCATAGTCTGGGTTATGGAGCTCAGAAAACATCTCAATGTTGTTCAGCTTTATATTTCAGAATTTTTGTATTTAAAATGGCTCAAAAAAGTAAATTTTCAGAGGGACCACTATTTTATTCTAGTAGATTTAAAACGTTGAATGCTAGAATAAGTAAAAAATATAGTTAATGTATTTCACTAAATATATTTTTATTTAGCAATTTGCATACATTCATTTTTTTAAGTCTTTTAAGCTCACTAAGGCTGCATTTATTTGATCAAAAATGTTTTAAAAACAGTAATATTGTGAAATAATGACAATTTAAAATATTAGTTCCCTATCAAGGCTACGGAACTCGACATTACGGATGTCGTATATGGGAACTCCTCTCATCCTTCACTTCCGCTGAAATCTTATAGGCTAACGCCAGCAGAGCTGGCCAATTGACGCAAATATGCAAATACTGAACTTCGTAGCAGTAAAAAGCAAGTGCAGCGTCAATTCCCTTCAGAATCTCTCTCTTCACGCTTAAATCGTGTGCTAGAAAGCTGATACTACAACTTGGATTATTTCGCCGTCGTTGAAGTTGCGCCGAGATACTTGCACTGTCTCCTGCATCCGATGGCAACTAACTGCAACTTGTGCTCGGGCCACATCTTGCCCCCCGACACGCACCTGTTCTGCGTCGCGTGTTTGGGGCTGGCCCATGCCGAGTCAGCCCTCAGGGACGGAGGGTCCTGCGACCACTGCGCGGACATGTCTCTTCGAGCTCTCAAAGCCAGGAGGGATGAGGCTCGCGCAGCAGCGGGGATTGGGCCTACCGCCGCCACTGAGCCGCTGGTAGCCCCCCCCAACCGCGGAGTCGAGGTTCGTCCCCCGGTGAGCTTTCCCGACCCCACCTTTCAGCCCCCTCGCGAGGTCGCTGACTTCGTTTCCTTCGGGGCGAGTGAGGAAGACGACTCCATGTCTCTGTCTGCCTCCGAGAACGACTGGGGTGCGGAGCAGGCCGCATCACGGACGGCCGCGGAGCAAGAGACCCCGGCGGACCTGCAGGACGAGCTTTTCCGTATCCTCTCGAAGGCCGTCGAGGAACTGGACCTGTCGTGGAAGGCTCCCGACGAACCTTCAAAGAGCAAACTGGATACGTGGTTCCTCCAATCGAGCCGCCGTCAGGCCGCTTTGAAAAGAGGAACACCGTTTTTTCCTGACGTGCATGAGCACGTGGTGAAGTCGTGGGTGGCCCCGCAATCGGCGCGCACCCTCACTTCCACCCAAGCCATGTTTGCCCCCGTGGACGAGGCGGGGGACCACGGCTACCTCCGCACCCCCCCCGTCGAGGAGACCGTTGCCGCGCACCTCTGCCCGTCGGCTCCCGCCCTGGGCTCGGACCGCAGCCTGCCGTCCCGAGCCTGTAGATTTACGGCCCACCAAGCTAACAAGGCCTACGGTGCCGCGGGGGAGGCGGTTTCTGCGTTGCATGCCATGGCCGTTCTCCAAGTGCTGCAGGCTAAGCAACTCAAGTCTCTGGATGACGCCGCCTCTATCGACGCTGACGCCATCCGAGATCTCCGTTCGGCCACGGACCTCGCGCTCCTGGCCACGAAGCGTTCGGCCCAAGCAATTGGCCGCTCGATGGGGTTCCTGGTGGTCCTCCACAGACACCTGTGGCTCACCCTGTCGGACGTACAGGAGGCCGATAGGAAGACGCTGCTGAACGCACCGATCTCCCCTGCAGGCCTGTTCGGAGACGCCGTGGAGAAAGTCACTGAGCGTTACTCCGAGACGCAGAAGAAAGCGAAAGCCATGAGCCACGTGATTCCTCGGAGGGCGCCGCCGCAGCAGCCGCAGCCTCGCTCTCGTTCGCCTTCCGCCTCGGGCCGCCAACCTCAGGCCACGGCTAGAAGACAGGCAGCGCCCCGCCCGGGACCGGATGCCCGTAGAGGCCGTAGCGGCCAGTGGCATGGAGCGGGCAAGCAAGAGGACGCAGAGGAGCCGACGCAGAGGAGCCCGCGCAGAAAGCCCATCGCGTCCCCTGCGAGGCCTGAGCAGTCGTCCTGACCGCTCGGGCAAGAGGAGAAGAGAGCACCAGGTCGGCCCCGCGTCCAAGCGGCGCGCTCTAATGCACTTGGTCCCTCGGCGTTCTGCGAGCGACCCGTGCAGTTGTTTTGTGAATGTTGTTTCTTGTTCAGAAATAAAGCAGATCACTACTTCACAAACAGAGCTTTTTTCTCCTCTTGCACCACACACTGTGTTACCCGCCCTGCCTTCGAGCAGCGCAGAGTCACGGTCAATAAATATTCCCAGCCCTCACATAGCGGCGATGACCGCAGCGGCGATGACCGCAGGTTTAGATCAGCCCACGCTCAGTCGTTTTCAGGCAGCGTGGGAAGCTATTCCGGGCATTTCGCCGTGGGTGTTGAATATAATTCGGCGCGGATACACACTTCAGTTCAAACGCAGAGCACCCCGCTTCCGCGGCGTAATTCAGTCATTAACTTTGCCCCAAAACGCTCACGTGCTGAGGCAAGAAGTGTGCAGCTTGCTCGAAAAGAAGGCTATAGAACCGGTTCCCCCGAAAGAGTGGGAGGGCGGATTCTACAGCCGCTACTTCGTTGTACCGAAGAAAGGAGGAGGTCTCCGCCCCATTCTGGATCTGAGACCGGTCAACAGAGCGCTTCACAAGCGCGCCTTCAGGATGACTACTCTGAAGCAAATCCTGGCGCAAATTTGCCCCGGGGATTGGTTCGCTTCAGTGGATTTAAAGGACGCTTACTTTCATATCCAGATAGTAAAGCGTCACAGGCGATTCCTGAGGTTTGCGTTCGAAAATTCGGTGTACCAATATACGGTGCTCCCGTTTGGACTAGCCCTAGCCCCCCGAACGTTTTCGAAATGCGTGGACGCGGCACTTTCACCCCTCAGATCGAGCGGGATGCGCGTCTTGAACTATCTGGACGACTGGCTGGTTCTCGTGCAGTCGAGAGAAACGCTGGTCAGCCATGTGGAAGCCCTCCTTCGACATCTGGGGAGGCTCGGTTTGAGGGTGAACGTCCAGAAAAGTGTGCTCACACCGAGCCAGACTACAACATTCCTGGGAGTGTGCTTGGATTCAGTGAGAATGAGAGCGCGCCTTTCCCCCGAGCGAGCGGAGACTCTGAGCTCCTCTCTCGGCCTCTTCAAACCTGGCAGACTCGTCCCACTGAAAGAGTTTCAAAGGCTACTGGGACGGATGGCAGCGGCTTCTTCGGTGTGTCACCTGGGGCTGCTGCATATGAGACCGCTGCAACACTGGCTGAAAGCGCGCGTCCGCCCGAGCGAGTGGTTTTCTGGCCACAAGCGAATTATGATCACCCGCGGATGCGCCCGCGCCCTGGACCCGTGGAGGAATCCAGATCTCTTCAGCTCAGGCGTCCCTATGGGCATAGTGACGCGGCGCGTGGAGGTCCTGACGGACGCTTCGTCCACCGGATGGGGAGCCGTCTGCTTGGGAAAGCCCGCCTCGGGTCGGTGGTTAGGGAAGCAGATGGGGTGGCACATAAATCGTTTGGAACTAGAAGCGGTCTCTCTAGCTCTAAAAGCCTTCCGGTTTCGGCTGAAGCATCAGCATGTGTTGATTCGGACCGACAACACTTCTGTGGTCTCGTACATAAATCGCCAAGGCGGGGTACATTCCAGAGCCCTTTTCAGGCAGGCGGAATCCCTTCTGCTGTGGGCGGACCGATTTTTCCTCTCGCTGAGAGCGGCGCACATCCCCGGCGTTCTGAATCGCGGGGCGGACATGCTCTCGAGAAGCGGGATTCCCCAAGCGGAGTGGAGGCTTCACCCCGGGACGGTTCAGCTGATATGGAATCGTTTCGGCAGATCGGAGGTCGACCTCTTTGCGACGAGCGAGAATGCGCATTGTCAGATGTTCTTCTCGCTGTCTCGTTCCCCCCGGGAGGTAAACGCGCTGACCACGCGATGGCCGAAAGTCCGCCTCTATGCTTTTCCTCCGGTGAAAATTTTGCCCATGGTGTTGTGCAAAATCAGGGAGGAGAAGGCGGCGGCACCCTGGCAGCCCCGAACTGGCCGAATCAGCTCTGGTTCGCGGATCTGGTAGAGTTACTGGCAGGACAGCCATGGGAGATTCTGCTCAGGAAGGACCTTCTGTCTCAGGCGAGCGGAACGATCTGGCATCCCAATCCCGGGCTGTGGAACCTCCATGTGTGGCCGCTGCAGGGTCGCTGAGTGGGCGGGACACGCTGCACGCGCGTGTTTTGAATACCATCGCGGAGGCGCGAGCTCCGTCCACCAGGCGCCTGTATGCTTTGAAGTGGGGTGTGTTCTCGAAATGGTGTCAGAATGTCGGTATAGACCCAGCGAACTGCTCTGTGTCGGTTATTCTACGCTTCCTTCAGTTCAGGATGGACGAAGGGAGCCTACCATCCACTCTGAAGGTATATGTGGCCGCTATTGCCGCGTTTCACCCTCCTGTCAACGGGCAGTCTATCGGTAGACATGCGTCGGTGACACGGTTCCTCAAGGGAGCTAGGAGATTATGCCAGGCACGGCCGCCTTCGGTGCCGCCGTGGGATTTAACGTTGGTCTTGGACGCTTTGTCGCGACCGCCTTTCGAGCCCTTAGCTTCAATTGCCATTAAGGAGCTATCGGTTAAGACGGCACTGCTTCTCGCTCTCGCCTCGGCGAAGCGGGTTGGGGATTTACAGGCTTTCTCGGTAAGTGAAGATTGTATTCGCTTTGGACCGGGAAACTGCAATGTAATTCTCAGACCGAGGCCGGGTTACGTTCCTAAGTCGCTCAATACCCCGTTCAGAGCGCAGATTGTTTCTCTGCCTGCCCTGTCCACTGAGCCATCAACCTCTCAGGATTCGGTTGCTCAGAGTACTATTTGCCCAGTCAGAGCGCTCAGGGAATACATTTCTCGCTCGGCAGCTTTTCGACAATCGGACCAGCTGTTTGTGTGCTTTGGTGGGTGCAACAAGGGACGGGGTGTCTCTAAACAGAGGCTTGCTCACTGGATTGTGGACGCTATTGTTTTGGCTTATGATTGCCTGGGGCAGGAATGCCCCCTTAACGTCAAGGCCCATTCGACTAGAGCGATTGCCTCCTCGTGGGCTTGGACTAAGGGTATGTCTATTCAGGATTTATGTCTTGCGGCTGGCTGGTCTTCTCAGAACACGTTTGCCAGGTTTTACAAGTTGGATTTGCCCTCTGTAGCGTCTCGAGTGCTTTCGGTGAGTTGATTGCACACACAGCACTGGATAGAGCTGCTCTGCACTTTGCTTATGAGTTGTTCTGTGTGCTATTTGTGTATTTGTACTGTTGTCACCGCTATGCGTTGACCTTCTCTTACTGTGGTTATTGCCCTGTTTTTCGACAGTGCAAACTTCCCCCTATTTATACTGCTCGGGATATGCAAATTCTGGCAGTGTTTGTGAGCTTGTGATTGGTCCCCTCTGGCCAATCAGAGGTTAGAGGTTCGCTATTGGTCAATCTCGGCCTATCAGACGCTTGCATACTGAGGAGGGGCGGTTTTGGTATTGGGTCTGTTGTCAGTGGTTGTTTGCTGCCACGGCGGGATTCTATACAGTTCCCATATACGACATCCGTAATGTCGAGTTCCGTAGCCTTGATAGGGAACGTCTCCGGTTACTTTCGTAACCTCGGTTCCCTGAAAGGCAAGGAACGAGACATTACGCTCGCCGCCGTGTTCGCTATTGATTTAGCGTTTTTTTGTTCGATTCTGAAGGGAATTGACGCTGCACTTGCTTTTTACTGCTACGAAGTTCAGTATTTGCATATTTGCGTCAATTGGCCAGCTCTGCTGGCGTTAGCCTATAAGATTTCAGCGGAAGTGAAGGATGAGAGGAGTTCCCATATACGACATCCGTAATGTCTCGTTCCTTGCCTTTCAGGGAACCGAGGTTACGAAAGTAACCGGAGACGGTTTCTATTGTAATATATTATTACAATTTAAAATAACTTTTCTATTTGAATATAATTTAAAATGTATTTTATTCCAGTGAAGGTAAAGCTGAATTTTCAGCAATAGTTACTCCAGTCTTCAGTGTCACATGATCCTTCAGAAATCATTCTAATATGCTGATTTGGAGCTGTTGTGAACATCTGGCTCTGTCCATCATAAGTCTTACCTGTGTAAAGTTCACAGATTTCACAATGTGCTTGTGCGCCAGGGTGAGGACCTCATCTCCAGTGACAGCATCCCATACCTTTCTGTCAGATTCAAATAAATAAATACAAAATGTAAAATAATATTTAACCATTATCATTTCACCCATGTCACATTTTGTTACTGTTAGTACTTACGCTGTAAAATCTGCAGCGGCCGTAGCTGCTTTTGTAGCTTCTTTATTTAAGGTGGCACCCCAGACAGCACCTTTGTGACCCAAGAACGTCCCAATCCAGTCCCCTGTGTCTCCCTGGCGCAACATAGGTTTGCCATCTGCAATTTTAATTGCCAAAACAAACTTTCAGACCTATCTGACAGACATTTCACCTAAATGGTGACTTTTTATGCTCACTGCCCAGGAAAGAGATCCAGATTACTGTCAAGGGTTGATTTTAAGATTCAAGAATATGCATACCTTTACAAGCACTAATAAGGAAATATCCATAAGGAGTTATTCCACTGAACGCCAGATCCACAACAGGTCTGGTATGGCCAGAACAGGTGAGAGGAGTCTGTCTCATAGCCATATTTACAGGATACCTAAAAAGATGACAAACACATATGCAGTTTTACTCAAGCACAGCCACACATGTATAGAAAAAAATCAAGAAAATACCTTAAAGAAAAACAACAACGTAACGTTAGTGTGAACAGAACAGATGTGCTGGCTAACTCAAGCTTGGCTAGCCAGGAACTCAATCATTACCTTCTAAAGACAACAAAACAACGACACACTCCAGTACTTTGTGGCTAGATTCCGTGTCGGGGAGGATTGTGGAGCTCACAGCTGCACTCCCAGCTACAGTGCTGTGCCACCAGCTACACGAGGTGTGTGTGAGTGTGTGTGTGTGTGTGTGTAAGCTAAACTAGAGCCCTCGCTAACGCTACAGGAACATAATGGAAGTGTGAAAACCGGACATCATTTCCGGCCTGCGACGCCACAGTATTGGTCAGAATCGTGTCACGTGACGCACTAATAGCGTCGCTTCGAGAAGCTCTTGTACACTAGGATCTTATTATAACATGTAAAGTGTTTTCTAACACGTAATGTAATATATGTTGTATGTTTATGGTGTAATATAAAATATTTTGGGGTAGGTCTTTAACATGAGAATATGTTTGCGTATTATGAGATACGAACAACAAATTACGAGAAACTTATTTGAGATCAATATTAAATGTATCAATATTTTGAATTATGATATAATTTATGACTATTTATGTATCACATTTTAACCAGATGTGGATAAAAATCCATCCATCAAGTAAATGTTTGAGCCACGGAGCGCCACCTGTAGGTAAGAACATCCATTCAGGATCAAATTAGAATTCGGCTACTGTTTGTTTTTTAAATACAGTGGTCACGACATCTACACCTGGACAGCCAGTGAGCGGAGAGAAATGCTTTACATATAGACATCCAGATGCGTTCGAGGCGAGCCGCAATGTTTTAAAGGTCTGATGTTACCTCCAGTGATAACCACTGATCTAAATAAAATGACTGTCATTCTACATAGATCACTGGTGATAACACATTTACGTAAATGTTATGATGTCATGATGATCCCAGTGTCATGGGTTCATAGACTGTAAAAAAAAAAAAAAAAATACATATTACACATACCTGTTTTAAAGGGAAACACCCAAAATGAAAATTCTTTCATTTAGGCCTACTCACCCTCAAGTTGTTCCAAACCTGTATGAATTTCTTTCTTCTGCTGAACACAAACTAAAATGCCTCATTCATTCATTCATTCAAGATATTTTGAGTAGTAAATTAGGCTATATCATTTTTGGGTAAACTATCCCTTTAACGTCCGGGGAGAAATTTCTGGAAAGATGTGCTATATGGATGGATAGATAGATAGGTTTATTTGTTGTTTAACTACTTTGACAGAAAATAAAAACACAAATTTATTACTTTTACTTAAAAGGTACATCAATCTGAAATATTCAAAATCACTGTATGCTTGTGATTGCCATAAATCTAAGGTTGCCACAGATCTTACACAATTTTATCACTCTAAAAATCTTGCTAAAAGCCATTTAGGATGAACATCTACAGTAAGCACACATTTTCATGACTGGAAAACAGAAAAGCAAACAGGACGCCTCTCTACATGCGCATTATCTTAGTGACACAGTAATGCTGAAAGCTACAGATGCAAAGCAGTGTGAGTCATATAGTACCAGCATGCACCGCGACAGTCTCCTAACACAGGGGTGGGAGATCATCTGGTACTCCGAGAAGTCCGAATCATTCTAGCGAATCTGTTCGTTCGCATAATTCACTTTGGTGAACCGGTTCAAAAGCTGATTCAATGATTTGTTTCAATCATCGCTCAAGTAAAACATTTCGTGTTTATATTTCTGGTGTGTAGTTGTGTGTTGTTTATGATAAGTGATCGAAAGGATGTCAATTCAGCAATAAAAATGCTGTCATTTACTCACCCATGTTGTTTCAAACCTGCATACTTGTTTCTTCACACGCATAGGCCTAAATAATTATAACATCAAAATATTGTTCAGCAACACAGTATACAAAACTTCAATTAATAACATTAAACAAATTAAAATTGGATTAAAAAACAAACACTATATAGGGTACATCACAGATCATTTTAAAATATATAGAATATTTTATATTTGCAGAATTAGCCTACAGGGATAAGAAAATTCCCATTCATTTGGGCTATTCATTGGATCTTTTTTGAGTACATTTCCTTCTGTTAAATACAACAACAACAAAAAAGATTTAGGCCTACATGTTTTGAACAGTATGACACATCAAGTAAATGACCGAGTTTTCACATTTAGAGAATCGGTTCAGTTGAATCGTAATCCAGAACCGACTGAAAAGAACGATTGGCTCGCGAGTCGAACAGCACCACTGGAGGCGTAACCGATCCGAATCTGAGCTTAAATCCGCACCCTGCTTTACATTGTCGCATTCATTGAATCTTCCCCGTTTCAGAGCAGCAACAGCAAGCATTTACAGCAATGGCAAAATACATCCATGTCCCAGAAGGCGCACCGGCGGTTCCTAAATTAGACGTGACGGTAGATGAGCACGATTACAGAGCCGGAGCGCTGAAACTCATCAAGACGCTCAGACCCCACTGGAAACCTTCTGAGGTCAAAATGAAGGTAATTCTCATGTCTTATCTCGTCGCTTACAATTCGGTTGGTCGCACGCCGACCCTAACTGTAGCAGAGAGTCGGCTTGTGCTCACTGCAACTCGTTTAACGTCTTATATAATGCAAAAAGCGAAGTTAAGCGTGCTGCGCCTTGAAATCATGAGCTGCGTCACCAGATACTAGACCCCGTCGCACCATGGCGCTAACCAGAGACACAGCAGACAACGCGAGCTGTCAAAGCGCTTATGTTGGAGCACTCATTCATTAAAATACATTGCTCTTGCATGATACAAAGTATTTAATGCACCATTACAATTATTAAAGCAACAGTAATAAATAAATATAAAGCAAAATGCAAAGGGAGGAAGGTGGGTGGTGGATCCGTGGAATTTGTGCATTGAATTTTTTGTTATTAGGCCTACTTCTTCCTTTAAACTGCTTAGTATCTGTTTTATGTTATTACTTATTAAAAATGTTGAAAAAGTATTTCAATAGTGGTTAGTATATTTTTAATTTAGCTACTCTTAGCTACTTGTTCATTACCAGTAGCCTATACTTATTCCTATGGAAGCTATGTATCCAAATTATTTGTTTCCCAAAATATAAAAAAATACGACTTTTATCTTACAAATCTGACTCTATTTTATTTGTATTTTTTGCAATTGCGAGTTTAAATCTCACGATTCTGACTTTTTCTCAGAAGTGCGAAATGTAAAAACCTAATTGCAAGTTATAAAGTCAGAATTGCAAGAGAAATAAAATCTCGCAATTCTGAGAAATTAAGTCAGAATATAAATCGCAATTTTGACTTTTTTTCACTATTGCGAGTAAATATCTCGCAATTCTGACAAGTAGTTGACTTATTTTCTCAGAATTGTGAGAATTTTTCGGAATTGTGGGCTATGACCTCGCATAAAATAAAAATTGAATGATTGAATTGAATTTTGAGATATCTCAGAACTGCGAGTCTATATTTCGCAACTCATACTTTATAACTCGCAATTTGTGAGTTTGTCTCACAATTCTGAGAAAAAAAGTCAGAATTGTGAGATAAAAAGTTTTTCTTTTCTTTTTATCAGTGATGGACACAAGCTTCCATATATTTCATACATCCTAATAGTGACAAGTACTTGTTTAATTGCTACGGGTAGCAAATTGCAAATTGAAATCACTTTTAAATTCTACACTGTAAAAAGTGGTAACCTGAAATTGTTCCCTTAAAGAGGTATTTATACCTGATCTAATTCATAAAACAATATGTATTTAGGTTGATTCCGAGGTATTAAACAATATTTTTTTATATAATATAATATTTTTCTTTTCCATTAGTGTATTACAATAGTTTCTGGTATACCTATTCTAGTTTTACTAACTATTAATAATGTGTAGGTACTTAATTCCATCCCAATAGTTACTAGTGTCTAATTCCAGCTTTGCTAGAACTGTTTAGATACTAGAACCAATTGATGAGGCATGAATGCACTGGAAAAGATACACAAGACATTTTGGTTACAGTTTATTTTAAGGTGTCCATTTTACAGTGTAATTAATCATTTAAGTACTAAGTAATAATAATATTAAAAACACATCAGGTTACGATTGGGGTTAGTTGCATGTAATTATGCGAATTTATAGTAATTACATTAGTAACTACATGTAACAAGGACACTGTAAAATACAGTTACCGCCATTTAATTTTTTTGACAAAATTTGATTGACCATTCGTGAATGATTTGTTAAAAATAATATAACGTAGTAATGCTAGGTAATGTTCTTAATGAAAGTTATTATAAAGTGATATTTGTTTAACTTGCGTTCAATGAGAATCTGGGTAGGTTTTATGACATAGCCTATGTATGACATATGAGGAAGATATTTTCCAAAATGTCTTCCTGCAGAAGTGCATTATGGTCATTCAGCATTCCTCATTTCTAAAATGGGTTAAAGTCAATATTTGTGTAGGACAGTCAAAGTAAAGACATTTGTTTGCTATCCAGTGAAGTTACTGTATGACTGTTGGGTGTATGCTTAGAGCTGGCACGAAAAGACGGCTGGGACGGTGACATTAGACTGCTCTGTACACCCCACTACATTCATGCATGATTGATTAACCTGAGATGGGTGGAATCAAGAGTACAGCCAAGGAGTTTTCCAAGAATGATGACTTCTCATTCTTCTAGAAATATTCGGCCTTTCCAGACAAGCAACATTTCACAGTTTCTTGGAACCTTTGAAGTCAGTTGCATTTATTACGGAACCTGTATGTATTGACTGTTGACTGTATTAAGCAATAACCATGTTTAATGTGACGGTTCAGGTTTCCGTTACCTTGGTGTTGTTGAGTACTGTGCTAGAAATCTTTTCTTTAGCTGTGCACCAGGGGAGACACCTTGAATCAAGTTTTTCAAGTGCTTAGTAATGGCATTGGATCGTACGTCCTCGGCATTTCGGATCGAGATTGAGTCGTGTGGAATTTTCCATCATATGGGCCTAGCTGATGATTCATTGATTTTGCCAGAGTAATTCTTTGGTTTTTGAAAAGCATCCAAACAACAAAATATATTTATTCAAAAACTATACTGGTTTTTGAGCAACATTTGTCCCTTTAAGTTACAAATAAACCCCAAATGAACTCACTTCCCCATTATAGTTTAAACCTGCACGCCCGAAGGCTCGAAAAGTCAGCAGTCAGTAATAATATTCTTGTAAGCTGAACACTTATTTGCCTGAGGTGGTGAACAGTGTTTCCTTGTATAAACAGAGTTGGTAGGGGTGTGTGTCACATCCCTCGCATGTGGGAGGGAAACTAGATATGTATTTGGTTGTTTTCATCAACTTTGAAACAAAATTGAGGGCCCAGCACATGCCAGGCTCTGACCCTGGCAGAAATCAAATTCCTGACGTTCCGCCCACTGCCAGTCAACCCCAGATAGTACAGATGATTGTGGCCTGGAATGCTCGGTGTCCCAAACACGCTCCATTAGTAGACAATGCAAATTTGTTCAGCTCGGTCAGACTGAATGCACCAGCTTGATCCTAAATAAATTCGTTGTTTTGGTTACGTTGAGTTTTGGTGATTCATCTTTTTTGTATACATTTTGCATTCAGCTGATCAAGTGGCGAAAAAACCTAAAAGGAACTCGATGCATGTGATGCTGATGCCAACAAAGAGTCTTTTAATGAACATCATAACAAAGGTTAACCTCAAACCATCTGAGCGAGCTGAAAAAGATGACCTCTTTACTTTTTTCTTCCTCTTTCTGCAGTTTTTCACCGACGGCATCACAAACAAGCTGATTGGCTGTTACGTCGGCGGGTCCATGCAGGAAGTGGTCCTGGTACGGGTCTACGGGAACAAGACGGAACTGTTTGTGGACCGTGAAAACGAAGTGAAGAGCTTCCGTGTCCTGCAGGCACACCGGTGCGCTCCACGTCTCTACTGCACCTTCAACAATGGCCTGTGCTATGAGTTTCTGGAGGGTGTGGCCCTGGAGCCCGAGCACATCCGCAGCCCCGCCGTATTCAGGTTAGAAACTGTATGTTCAAGTGGGCTGATCAGACCTAATTGATTCAGGACGGCGTGACAGAGATGGAGATACCGGCGTTGACCTCCAACTAGACAGAAACTTGTCTTATAACCCCAAACCTTACCCAGTAATCCCTTAAGACATGAATGACGCACTGCACTCTCTGTCTCGCACACTGACCCAGGCCTCCTGCCAATACGTGTCGGGTCTCAGACAGCTGTGAGAGAACAAGGCTACTGTGTAAGCAGGGTGATGACGTGATCAAATGCTGGCGGTTAAACTATTTTAAATGCACTGTATACAAAAGTTTGGGGTTAGTAAAAAATGATGAATACTTTTATTGAGCATTACATTGGTCATAAGAGACATTTATAACATTACAAAACATTTCTATTTTCAAATAAATGTTCTTCAGCACAACTGTTTTCAACATTAATAATAATAAAAAATGTTTCTTAAGCAAGAAATCAGCATAGTAGAATGATTTCTGAGGGATCTTGTGACAACAAAGACTGGCAACTAAGAATTAAGCTTCGCCATCAGAGGAATAAATGTCATTTTAAAATCTATTAAATTTCTATTTTTAAAATTGTAATAATATTTTACGATATTACTGTTTTCACTGTATTTTTGACCCAATAAATGCAGCCTTGGCGGGTGAGCATAAGAGACTAAATCAAAATCGTACCAACCCCAAACTTTTGAACGGTTTGTAAGTATATTGCATACTGTAGGGTTCAAAAATGAAAACTGAATCTAAACTTGAAAATAATCTGATTTTATTTGTTTACAGGAACATTTCAAGACAGATGGCAAAATATCATGCCATACATGCCCACAACGGCTGGGTGCCCCAGTCAGACCTCTGGCTGAGAATGAGCAAGTACTTTTCTCTCGTTCCTACACACTTTGAGGACCCTGAGATGGACCAGAGGTGAGCTTTAAATTTAAGGATTGCACCATGTTTTAAAGACGTATATATGGTGAAATTATGTTTTGATGTTTTTTCAGCAAAGCAGAACATGTAGAGAAACAGCCTTAGGTTTAGGCTGAAACTGTCAATACAAAGAGGTTGAGATCTCAACTTCACTTGCTATGACGTACAGAAAATGCATAAAATAAAAGAAAATATGCTTTGTTCAGACTGTGGTTTGAAAATCCTCCCAATGCTGCATGACATGACTCATCTGGCACAGATACATTGCACAGGAGCAAGTTCAGAAAAAGTACTTTAGCAGAAATAATCTTTAATAATAATAATATTTAAAAAAATAACTCCTTCTGAATGTGCTTTACATAAGACGACTAAAAGACAAGGCAAGATAATAAAGAAAGAAAAAAGAATAAATTATAAAACAGTATAAACATGCTTATCCAAAAAGAGAAATTGTAAGAAGTCAATTGGCTGTTCTGAAATACAGTTTTACAATTAGATTTAAAATCACTGGCTCTCTAATGTCTGAAATGCCCATAAAATGTCTATTGAACAATTTTTGCAGATGCAACTAAATTTGTACGTTGTCTGAAGGAAATTTGAGTGGTGCTTGTACGTGCAAAACTGGGACAGGGCGTTTGTTTGTTTTCGTTACCACATTGCTATGCATGTTGCTAGAGTCATGTCCAAGTCAAATTTGAGCAAAAGAAATAGTTCAGGTTGGCTTGAGTTTAGTGTAGGATTAAAAATGTATTGTATTCATAACTTAGAGGCACAATCCGTTATTGTGCAACAACCTGTGACAACACAAAACATGCCCATGTAGTTTTCCCATGCCCATGCGGCACAAAAAAATGGTCTATAAATAGTAGTCTTGCATCAGACCTGGAAATGAAGGTCTTTATCTGACTGAGTAAGGCAGGTATGGGTACATTGTGCAGTAATTGAATCGCGCTGGAACACAGAAGCTTGTTTGTGTTTTCTGAATGCATGTGTGTGTCATTTGTCCCCAGGCTGAACAGTGAGGTGCCCAGCTCGGCGTGTCTTAGAGACGAGATGATCTGGCTTCAGCAGAACCTTTCTAAACTGGGTTCCCCAGTCGTTCTCTGTCACAACGATCTGCTCTGTAAGAACATCATCTACAACCAAAAGGAAGGTGAGTCCTACAAACCCCAACAGCTTCCTTGAGCCACAGCGTTTGTTTCCCCAACCCCCCTGCCTAAGGTAGGCTTCAATTCAGTGTTTTCACCTCTGAAATATAGCGTGGATGACCTTTCCTAAAGGATGGTCAAATTACAATCTCATCCAATTTCATCAAGGGATCAGGAGAATCCACTGGTTTCCATAAAATGTGTTTAATCAAAAGCAAAAGTGTGTTGTTGTTTTTTGCTATGGGGAATGTTGCTGTGATGCTGTTTACTCTCTTCATGATGTAGAGACTGGCGACTGTCTGCGCTACCTGAGCCACAGGGTGGAGAGTGAGAGAGTGTGACGCCGGTCATTCCTGTTATGCAGAAAGTTTTCAGTCCTTTCATTTCTGTGAATATATTTTAGAAATAAGGAAGTATTTTAATAAAACTCTATACCAGACTTTCATAAATATGCTGTGGTCAGGCCTAGGCACTTCAGCTTTATTTATACAATGGGAAGAAAAAAAAAGAGAAGGAAAATAAAAGCTAAAATAATGTTTTAAAATGTTTGTTAAACCATGCTTATTTGCCATTGGTATTGTTAACAGTTTTATTCATATATTTTTTAAATATTTGATGACTTGAGTGGATGTTTACATTTTTGTCAAGCTCTCAGGTGTTAAAACAAAAAAATATAAATAATTAACTAAGTAATTATATACTATATATATAAATTAAAATAAATTAAAATAATTAAAACTATTACATTATTAATGTAAATGAATACTTATCTGATTGTGATTTCCACCATAAAGAGGGCTTTATATTTTATCCAATATATTAGGACATATATGATGAAAAATAAAATCATCAGCATAACAGGAATGACCCACATGGAAGAATATAAGCATGAGAAAATGGCTGCTCTGCCACAGTAGTAGTGTGAGAACGTGTAGTTCCTGTCTCTCACCTTTTTTTTTTTTGAGGCTTTCAAACCGATGATCACCAGCATGTATCAGTTGCCCTAAAGGTATCAGTTGCCCCTAAAAACTGTTCTTGGAGTAGTAAATAATTCATAACACACGATTAGAGATTGGGTAATGGAAATCTGCTTCAAGAACAGGGCTTGGAGGCAGCTACGACCTTGGGCACTTGTTTGTATTCGAATTTTGAGAGAGGAAGGAGGCTCTGTTTTCAGAAAAAAAGCCAAGCCACTTCCTCCAACTTGATTTTAACACAAACTGAGGGGTGGGAGGAAGTTTTCACAGTAAAATGTTTAAGTTTTTGACAACCCTGCAAACTCAGCCCCCTCCTCTTCAGGCCGAGACCTATAGAAGGCAAGAGCCGGGAGCGTTACGCAACAGTCTGAGAGCATACTTGTTTTTGTTTTTCATGTCTTTCGTTGACACTCAGGGAGTCAAATAAGTTTGAGAGTCCCACAGGCTCGACCTGCACAGGAAGCCATCGTGGCATTTGCATAGAGCCAGTAACTTGGGGGGCCTCATTGGATGGCTAATCGACCAATGTGGATGCTGTGTGGTGGGGGTGTGCGTTTATGAGATGAGCCGTGTTTGTTCTTAAAGGGGGAGGTGCCCAATGGCCTCTCTGCAGTGAAGCTGTGTGTGTTCTGTGACAGATGTGAGTTTGCCCAAATCTCTTCATCTGCTGCACAGGGCTATAGCCACTGACTGGAGGTGTTCAGTGTGTCCCGCTAGGACGCCACCGGGTCCGGTAACCACCTCATGTGTCTCTTTCTGTAGACCAACACTTCTGTCCAATGTCAATCAAACTTTTTACACACCATATGCTCTAGAGCACTGGCCATAAGCAAGGCCATAAAGGCCATAAACACACATTAGGTGCACTAATGTTACATGTAACTTATCAGGCAGTGATTTAACGAATAATACATTACACATATGTAGACCGAGAGGAGTAAGGCTTTGTATTCTGAAGTCAACACTGTTCACATCACCTGACCAATCAAATCATTGCTTGCTAGACCACTGCTATACAGAATATGTGCCACTAGATGGTGACGTTGCCCATTTTCTCTCCTTTACCACCTCTGTCCTTCCAGCCCTGGGCTTACAGTACAGCCGTCTTCTATGCATTTTCTAAAGCTGTAAACCTTTCTTTAACCTGAATGGTTTATCCATTCTTTACCTTTCTTTATTTTTGTTTCACTCTTTTTCCTTTCACTGTTTTACAGTGTAGAGCAGAAGATTGTTTGCGCAAGGCGCACTTTCTTTTCTCAGCCAAGAGATTTCCTGGAAACGGTCAAAAACTTGCAATGACTTTGCCAACTTTTGAATTGTTTGTTTTCATTTGAAAATACCCTAAAATGAGTAATAATAATAAAAAATAATTCTGATTCTGAAATCAAAATGAAAACTGATTGCAAGTTTTTCACTTTTCCTCTCAGCAGGCTCATGTAAATGAGTGATTCATCAATTAGATACACTTTAAAAAAATTGTTTTAAAAGATGGATTTTAATTTTTATATTATTATTATTATTGTTATAAAAGCTTTGAAAATAATATTGTCAATTTTGCAATTCCCCCTACACCTAAACTATTATAAATTAAGAAAAGTTAAAATCAGGGACATTTTTATTTATGTGGAAATGAGACGTGACAGGGTTGCATGGTTTATACTGGTATAATAAATATTGGTAGAACGTTGTATCGTGATCTGAGAGAGAGTAGCTATTTTTGGCATCATTTCCAAAATGATCAATATTTGAGAATTTTAATTCAGAAACTTTATATACATGTTTTTGCGCAAAACCATCTCACACACAAAATCATAATCATCCAATAGCCTTGATCAGTTAATTCTGACTGGAAATGGAAAAATGAAATGATATATTTGCTGTTTAAACTTAAAGTGTCCCTAATTGAAGAATCACCTAAATATAGCATGCTGTTTTTTCCCCACATGCATGCTATGAGTGCATGAAATCTGTCTCCATGTCTTATTCTCTTTCTGTCATTTGTTTATTCTTTGTTGTCTTGCACCAGAATGCAAATCCTTACTCCTTTTCCCAGATGTGATTTGATCAGTCATGTAAATAGCAGAAAATGTCCATGTAGTGTTGGTTTGCTAACACAGGCAATAGATTGTTACAGTAAAAAAAAAGAACAAGGGTTAAGAAGGCAATGCCCATGAGCTTTTCTAAACAAATTCCTGTTTGTTTCCCCTCCTGCAGGAAATGTCAAATTCATTGACTACGAATATGCTGGGTACAATTACCAAGCCTATGACATTGGGAATCACTTCAATGAATTTGCAGGTAATGCGATATGACCCGAAAATGAAGCTATTCTAACCTGCTTTGATTTTTTTTTTATCCAGAATTGAAAGATTTCTAATGTGAATGGTTGTGGGTGTGGCCTTCTTGTGATTGACAGGTCTGAATGAGGTGGACTACACCCATTATCCTGGGCGAGAGCTCCAGTTGCAGTGGCTCCGGTCCTATCTGGAGGCCTATAAGGAGTACAAATCACAGGGCACACAGGTCTCCAACACTGAAGTGGAGTTGCTGTACGTGCAAGTCAACCGCTTTGCCTTGGTGAGCTGAAACTGGATTTATCCGCCGCTGTCTGGAATCGTGAGGCATTTTGATCCATCTGCACCCTGCCAAACTAAACATCAGGCTTTTGTTTTTTCAATTTAATTACTTCTTTAATGCATTTTACAAAGCAAACTGGAACATCTTGAGCAGTTTAACTATTTAGATGGACTGCATTAGAGTGACGCTTGAAATGCAGACCGAGGTATGAATAGGGATCGCAAGTAGTCAGGGAAGGAGCCTTGACATCCTGCACGCCTTTATAGAGGTTCGCAGGCATCTAATGAGAGTGTGTGTGTGTGTGCGCAGGTCATTCTTTGATGATTGAGTCTCACACCTGCTCTTTAGTCCTTGCTTGATGATGATATTTACTTCAGAGAGGAAAACGAATTGAATATCCAGTTTACTCTCGCAGTTCAGTCTTTTGTGATCAATAGACATGTTAAAAGTAGGCAGACATGTTTTCATTTTCAGTTTGTTGGGAGGGGGGAAAAAGAAAAAATGTATCCTCTGGCTCTCAGATATGGCGAACAAAACTAAAGGAGGCATCGTTTTCTCTCCCTGTCCCTGAGAGAGACCTTGAGAGACGCTAAAACAAATGCCAGAGGAATGCCACAGTGTGAGGCATAATGAACGGATGTGCGTGTTTTGTTGCCTTTATTTTGGATTCCTTTTCCTGAAGCCTTATTTGAAAGCTCAGAGAAAACTGAAGCGATGCCCAAGAATATTATGTTAATCAGAATATGGGCATTTTCTGATTCTGTTGGCATAATGTAAGCGCACTAACCTGCAATAAACATATTTAGCCATAACAACTGAATAAGAGAGCTAGATTATGCCTGTATTAATCATAAATGACTGATCAGAACACATGATCTAAAAGTCTCCCTATATTATGTCATTTCGATGATATAATGTCAATGTTTTGGATGATATTAGTAAGAGTTGTGTCTGAAATCTGAAAAGGAAAAAGATTGTGTGTAAAAAAGCAACATTGATAACTATAAGAAATGTCGCTTGAGCATCAAATCAGCATATTAGAACGATTTCTGAAGGATCATGTGACGCGTGAAGTAATGATGCTGAAAATTCAGCTTTGCCATCACTGGAATAAATTACATTTTAGAATATATTCAAACAGAAAACAATTATTTTATATTATAATAATATATCAAAATATTACTGTTTATACTGCATTTTTGATTAAATAAATACTGCCATGGTGAGCATAAGAGACAAATTAAAAGAAAAAAATGACTGACCATAAACTTTTGAACAGGACGTGTTTTTTTCTGCTTAAGTGTGGCACCTTGATGTTTACAAACCATTTTCACATGCTTCGGCCAGGAGACATGGAGTTTTATAAAAGATCGTCTGAATATGCTCAGAGATAGTGTTTGAGGGGGTTCAGGACCCTTGAATCTGGCAGAGACAAACATTTATTCTGTGCAGTTGAGTGAAAAACAGGATAGAGACTTTATTATAGGCCAGCACACCCGTGATCTTTACTCACATGATGGCAGGAGTGATTCAGTCTCATCAGAGGGGCTTTTATATATACATGCCACATTTTATAAGCTTTTACTTTGCTGTCAGTGATCCAGAATCAACACAAATAACTTCCATGCAGTTATCTGTTTTCCTTTTTAATGGCTCCACTAAAAGGAAGCACTCAGAAAGGCGTGGGTCAAATGTTTCCAAGCAACAATACAACATACAATCTGTCACAGTTAACTCCAGTGTCAGGGTGAATCCAACAAGGCCTGTCTAGAAGATTCCTTAGTCTTATTTTACCCTGAAATGTTTATAAATAAATATTCATAAATTTATTAAATGAAGCCTGTTTTAGTAATAACTGTTAAGTGCCCACCTCTTTATCTTAATGCAAAAAAAGATCACATTATATATATATATATATATATACATACATACATACATACGTATGTATATTAGGGCAGTATTTGTATAAAATAAATATAATTATGTCTAGATTTTCTTTTTAAATAAAGCCAAAATTCTTTGTGGTTCTAAATAGTTTCATATGTAATATATAAATCAGTGATCTATTTTAAACAGTGTTATATTTATATACTATATATATTAATACTTTGAAATAAATTGTATTTCATTTAGTTTTTAATTTTGTGCTTTTGTCTGACCCTAATTTCTTCCTCTGAAAAAAGTAAATAGAAAGTTTAGGTTACACTTTATTTTAAGGTGTCCATGTTACAGTGCAAGTATACATTTAAGTACTAAGTGATAATAATTAACGTATTATTAACGTATTTACGTAAATGTACTTACTATAGGACTAGGGTTAGGATTGGGGTTTAGTTGGGTTAGTTGCAGGTAATTATGCATCATTTATAGTTATTACTACAGTGCGTACATGGAACATGTAACAATGACACTGTAAAATAAAGTGTTACCAAAGTTAAAGCTATCCTAATTTTTCCTCCTGGTATTTGGTTTTGGTTCTCCCCAGGCATCTCATTTCTTCTGGGGACTGTGGGCATTAATCCAGGCTCAGTACTCCACCATTGACTTTGACTTCTTGGGGTAAGTTTGATCTTCTAAACAACAATGTCCATATAATTGAGGTTTGAACAATGCGTTCTCACTCTTAACCACCATATTTTCTTCTGCAGATACGCAGTTCTCCGTTTCAGTCAGTACTTCAAAATGAAGCCAGAAGTGACGTCACTGCACCTTCCAGAATAATCTCTGAGGTCATGTGCTGCTCTACTCTAGAGAAGGGCTCCCCCTAGTGGACACTAGAACTAACTGGAGGCCTCTTCAGTTCGTAGACTGAACACTGCACTTACTTGTCTGAACACGTCATTTTAGATAAGCTCCAAAATCATTTCCGAACTCAAAGTTGGTTTAGTGTTATAGAAAACCAAGCACCTAAGTCGTCCTCCTCCTCCTCCTCCTCCTCCTCCTCCTCGTCGCTTTTATGTGGCGGTCGAGAGAGAGGGTCACCCCAATGCCCTAGTTCATGATATTGCCAATTGAGGAAACAACTGACAAAAATATGGCTTACTCCGGAGCCTTGACTTGCCTATGTATGTGAAGAGTGAGCCTTGGAGAATCTCAAATAAAGAAAAGCTCCCCAGATACCGATCCTCCAAGGACAGAGAACCTCAGACAACAACAATTATTATCAGAAGACAGAGAGGAGGGCCACCGGGTCTGTTTTTAGCAACTAACTATCATCCTAAAGGTCATTCCTGCTTGTTTACACAACTTTTAAGGGGAGAAATCTGTGTACTGTAAGGTAATATTGGGCTTACTGTATTGATAGTCACTGATTCTGTCTAAACCGCGAAGTTCTGGCCTGTCTGTTCCTACGAGGGTTGTTCTTGGCACAGCTGTGGTAAAAGACGTGTGATTCAGGGACCAATAGAAACTTCGTTGTTTGTTTTTGGCAGATTCCTCCCTCCTCATGTCACTGTGAACCACTGTATAACGCATTCATAATTGTTTTCTCAGCGTGGTGCTTGGAGAAGGCAGACGCACAGTAGCCGTGGCTACAATGAGCCGGTAGCTAATCTGAAGCCCACACCAAAGTGCTGATATTTCTTGCTTGTACATTATGCACATGTCTATTTTTCCACATTAGAAATAACATGGTAATATTTACAGTTCGAACGGTGGATTTTGTACTTATTTAAATGCCGCTGGTAAAGAGATTGCTCGTGAGCCGTGTACTTTTTTTTTCTCTTGGAGGTATCGGTGAATTCTTTGCAATGGATGTAATTTTTGGAAGCCTTAACAACGGCATCGCCTGCTAGACGCACTAAAGCTTTTGTATTCATTCTCCCTGTCCGCATGACAGGCCTTTTTGCACAAAACCGACTGCTTTGAGAACAAAACCAGTCCCCACTTTATCTTGCGATGGGCCGCTCTTTCTGCTTAAGAAATAGTTTTAACTTCACATGTTGGGAGTAGAGATTTTGGTAACACTTTATTTTACAGGGTCCCTGTTACACATGTTACTAAACTGAACAGCCTTAGTAAATAGTGTTTATATGGATCCGCAAATCTCTCCACACAGTAATGAAATTTACTCCTCACCAAAGTCAGAAATTAATTTGGACTTGGAATTTAAAATGTGGTGGAAAACAATGTCCTTGTGTTAAATTATTATTTTTTATATAGTATATAAATATTTTTTTATCTGTTACATGCACTACTACTGCTCAAAAGATTGGGGTCAGTAAGATATTAAAATAAATAAATAAATACTTTCATTCAGTTATTTTTTTGCTATCCTGAAAAATATCCGATAATGGTTTCCACAAAAATATTGAGCATAAGCATAATTGTCTTCAACATTGACAACTGGAGTAATGGTTGCTAAAAATTCAGCTTTGCCATCACAGGAATTGCATTTAAGATCTACATTACACATCTCTTAAGTTTGTACTGTATTTTTGATCAAATAAATGCAGCCTTGATGAGACTTCTTTCAAAAACATACTGACGCTTAGCTTTTGAACAGTAGTGTAATATTTGTTTTCAAAATATTCTATTCTTTGCTGATTTAGTTGTGCTTAACCCTTTCTATTAAGTTATTTGAAATAAAATGGATATAAAAAGAATAGCCATCATAAATAAATCATTTCCAGTTAGTTTCTGACGCTGCTCATGAGCAATGTAATATAAAGTGTGACCAAGATTTTTCCAAGAAGTTTTCTAGTGCAAACTTCAGCTCGAGACTTGCCTTCGCACCGCCCGGCTACCCTCATTTACCTCACTTTCCTGTGTCAGTTTGCCTATAATTACAAACAACCATATACAATTGTGTAAATACTAGAAACTGTGAACTTCGGGTTGTTTTATTGTATTTTGAAGTATGCTTCTTTTCCTATGCCAGTTCTTTTGTAACTGTCAAGCTTGCACCTTGATGATGTTTTTGAACTGTCAAGGACCACACAGAATGCTACGTTTTTCTTTTTCTTTTCTTTTTTTTAAAATAGTAATACACCCAGAAAAGTTCACCATAATATTGGGAAATATATAACAGTCTACGATGATTAACTGATTTCTTTGCACTCTTCAGCATTTGTATAAACCGGAAGTGATGTGGTTTCAACTTTCATCCAATGAAGTGCTTCTGGTGAACATATAATGTACAGAACTGCCTCATCCTAGCATCTGTTGGTGGTTTTTTAGTGTAGGTGTGTAACTGTAATTAAACTGTAAAAGAAAATCTTTGCTTACTATTAAACAATGTTTATTGTCCACAACTAAACAGAGATATTCTTTTATCTAAACAGAAGTACGGTTAAGTAGATTTAATAATAATCTGGGGATGAAATCCTAAAGTGTTGCATTGTAGATTCTGTTTCAAATCATTTGAATGGGAATAAAATTCTACAATTTTATTTGCCCCGTTTCATGTCTTGACTTCTCATTCTGCTTAAAAGAAAGAGATTGTGCCATGAAGTATAATATTTGATGTAATTCACAGTTATTTGGAATGGTATGCGCACAGAGAGCTCAGTGTGTTTATGTAGAGCAAATCAAAACTGTAATAGATTGAGACACTTTTTGTTCACAGAATAGGTTCACGGCAGGCCCTCCTGCATTTTTTTTTTTTTTTGCTAGAGTGTTTCAGAGAGAAATAATTATAACGACGCTCCAGTTCAGACTGTAATTGAATTAGTTCCAGTCCCTCCAGCGACTTCCACCAAGAGCTCTGCATTAATTACCAAATTCAATATCTGTATTCACGCCTCAACTTATTTCCATTTTACAAAGGTCATATTTTAAACACTTGTCTGAAATAATTACAAGTGCAAAACAAATCGACGTTTCGTTCAATTCTTGTGCCTCATTTAGGCTACATATAATATAACCCTAAAAGTTTGTTTCCTGCAGCCTTCTTAAAGTTCTCTGCACTCTTATTAAAAGCAAGATGCATTGAACTAAAAGCCCATGCACAATTCACCCATCTATTCATGCGTCCTTCTTTTTTTCCACAACAGGTGGTAGACATGGACTAAATGACTGAAAAAGCTTAAAAGCATCTGTAGGCAGAACGGAGCAGACAAAGCTCTCATTCACAGCATCTCTTTTAACACACGGCAGGAGGGAGTAATAAAGCAATACGCAGTTATGGAAGTGTGTCTCATAGAGACAAGGTCATGATAATACGGTTTGAGGAATAAAGATGTAAAAGCCGCTGGGTTTGTGAGCCACAAACAATGTGCAGCGGGTCAGGGCGTTCATTCATCTTGATTAGATGTGCCAACCTAATTACAAGCGGAGGAAACAGTAATTAGCACAAGTCTCACCTCGTTAATCACAAAAGACTTCTTCAGTCTATTTTTATCTGATTAATGGCTCTTTAAACATGGGGGATATTTATATTTGGGGTAATTGTACTCGGCTTGCTCGATCTAGTTTTATTTCGCTGTAACCTCATTAGTTTTCATTGTTTAATGGAAGCTCTTGTCAAGGCTAATGTGTGTGTCTTTACAATGAGATGACTTTAATAGGCTGCAAGGCTGATCCGATGTTTTGAGGGTATTAATGAAGACGGTTTTGTTTATGGCTAGCAGCATTCATAGACATCACAAAATGGCTGGGTCAATGCTAAATCATATTATCATTCATGACTATTGAACATCATTTAGGCAGGCAAGACACCAAAGGTGAATTAGAGTAAAAAATGACTAATAGAGATCACCATACTTACTCATTTGATTTATCACAGTGTTTATACAACTGTTTCTCAAATGTATTTATTAAATATGCAGACAAGACATAATCTAACTAAATATGCACACATTTGCATGCATTTCCAGATCAGAAATCGGCCAGGTTCTACATTGTTGTTTCATTTTAAGACATATAGTAAAGGGTTTTCAGAGGGGATTTTGAATATCTCTTTATCACACAATAAATACTATAAACAAAATTAATTTTATTTATTTTTTAACTAAAAAGTTTTGTGTGCTAGGCTACTGAAGGGGAGATTTCTGGCTCAGTGCATGAGAAAAAAGTATTAATAATAAAGTGTAATAAAATATAAAATGTGTATTTTGGGTGTTTTCTTTAGACTTAAAGACAAAATGGCCCAAAATTTTAAAATGGCCCGGTGCAAAAAAAAAAAAAAAACTCAATGGTTTTAACTGTAGTGTTTTGCCTTAAACCAGTATTACAGTTAAGTGTAAAGGCTTCAAACAAAAAAGTGTAAAGGCTAAATGCATGTCATCATTCACTTATCCTCATGTCGACTATATATACATAATAGGCTACATATATTGTTTTTGTCCATACAATGAAAGCCATTGGGGTCGAAAGAGCATTTTTGGACCCCATTAACTTGCACCGTATGGAAAAGGACACAGTGACATTTTCAAAAGACCATCTATAAGTCATAGGCCACAGGTTTGGAACAACATGATGGTGAGTAAATAATGACAGAAATTGATTTTTGTGTGTGAACTGTCTCTTTAAATGAATAGGCTCTCCAGGAGCATTTCATCATTATTTTAATCAAACCACTCTGTTAAAGTTATCCGTGATATGATGTTCCCATTATAGAGGAGCAATTGTTGAAATAGATTCAGATTCGACTAAATAAGCCATTGTGCGATGAAAGATTGCAGCGGACAAACATCTGTCAACAGCAGGCCGCTGTAATGTTTGTCTACAGATGTGGAACAGTTCCAGCTCAGATTTACAACAAAGAATACATGCAATAGGCGGCGTAATGGCCAGATCAAAGCCTCAAATTGAGGAGCTAAAGATCGAGAATCAGATTAACGACTCTCGCACAATACCGACAGCTGTTCGTAACGCGGGGATATTCCCCCAGATTAACAGCGATGACAATGCCAGCAGCTGCTGCAGAGCGGATAATAACAATAGACGAGCGGACAAAGATGGAGAAAAACATGTGCTATCATGACAAAGGGGTTGACAGACTCAAACGCTTTACATCCCACAATCCCCGAGGATCAAACGGGCTTTGTATCAGAGCTCCGCTCGGCACTTAACTCTACGAGAGGGCTCCAAAACTAATCTCGCCGTTTCTTTTCACTGAGCAAATCCTGACTGTGATAGTGTTGTTACAGGCCTGCTGTCTGTGGAACAAAAATGATGGTGTGAGCGCATTTGTCAGCACTCAAAACAGGAGCAAATCAGCCTCTGACAATGTCAGTGTTCCGTTAAGCACTCTCGACAATGGGAGGCTGCATGTGTGGCCCGCATAAAGTCTCCATTGATAGAATTACTGTCAACATTAATGGTTACGTCAATTCATAGCCTATTACTCGCATCCTACTGTAGGCTAAAGAACATATGAAGCATTACGAACTTCATTGAACTTCATTATGTGTAGCTTCATTGACTTGGCCAAGTCTTTTCATTTCTGTAACGTCATCAGAACTTGTCTTCTACACTGAAAAAAATAAAAGGTTTCACTTCATTTGGATGGTCCCTTTAACACATTCTGTTGACTGTAAGTAACGCTGCACCTACATGTCCACTAACTCTCATTAGAGTGTTAGTAGAGTATTAGTAGACTGCTAGGGTTAGGGTTAGAATAAGTTGACATGTAGTTGCATAGTTACTTATAGTCAGTAGACTGTCTGTTGGAGGACCATCACAATAAAGAGTTATCAGATATTAAGCAGACAGTACACTAATACTCTAATGAGTCTTAGTTGACATGTAGTTGCAAAGTTACTTATAGTCACCAGAATGTTCAAAAGGGACCATCAAAATAAAGTGTTACCAAATAAAATCAGTGTAGGGTTTACTGTACATTCCATAGACATTATGGTTTTTATACTGTACAAATTGTATATTCTATCCCCTAAACCTATCACAACCCTCATAGAAAACTTTCTGCATTTTTCATTAAAAAACAACAGCAACATTTAGTATGATTTACAAGTTGTTCATGGGGACATTTAGGTCCACACACTTTCCAGTATGAGACACTTTCTATCCCTAAACCTATAACCTCACAAAAGCCTTTTGTCATTTTTATATTTTCATTAAAATATAAACGATTTCTGACTAGTCTTTTCTTCCCTAATGTGGCTAATGCTTTTCGAACAAGGAAAAAATGTAGGGCGAGACTTGATTTTGTGGAATCAATTGGATGGTTTTGGTTAGCTATAGCTGTGATGTCATGTGAGTGACAGCTGTCCCGCCCTCGCATCATCAGAGAGGATAATTGTTTTGATTTCATGGTGACTTTAAGACAACATGTATCCCAATTAAGTCATTTTATTTGATATATGTTATTTCAGATTTTACTATCCTTGAGAGGATATTTGGTTCCCACTAAGAGGGCAAAATCTGACCCACACACACTATAATGTGAGACAAATATCACTTTTCCCCGACTCTCCACCTCCAAATGCTCCGTATTCATGATTGCACACCAGGAATCATGTGTTTGACCTTCAGTTTCCTAATGTTCCTAATGACGTTATACCTTTGGGGTCAGAGGTCATCAGAGACTGGTCTATGGGGTGATGATAATGTCGTGCAGTGGGTCATTGATTATGATCAAGCATGCTTCCCATCAGCTTCTTACTAAGGCTCAATTTTAAAACATTTGATTGTGTTTTTTTTTTTTTTTGCTGTTTGTGTATTTTTAACTCTAGAGAAGCCTGGAGTAATTTGTATTGCTGTCTGTAAAGGGCAAGTTTTTTGTTGTTGATGATTAATCTTTGTCTTAAATCAGCATACCTTTCAAATTCAGATATGTAGGGTAAAACAGTATGATAAAGAATGCTATTACATGACTTTATTTAAAAGCAGACTATATCTTATAAATCTAATAATGTAATGGATGCCAAAGAATGTGTCTCTGCGCCACAATAAATGGCCAACAGATGGCAGCAGTGTGCTTTCCATGAGCAATAGTGAAAAAGGGCCTCTATAAACTGTACATGAGATTATAAAAATGATCTGTTATATGACTTTCAGCTACAGTAACTGCAAGATCTGCAGTTCCTTATGTCTTATTATTCATATTAAACTGAACATCTGGATAGCAGTAGAACTGAGGTGAGTTTCTTCTATTTAATGATGATAGTGCAAAAATAATGTGTTTTGAAGTAAAACATGAGCAGTTGACACGACAAGTGTGTAGAGCAAAGATTTCTTCTTTCTTTTGTTCATGCAGTTTTTAAGACCTCATAAAATTGAGAAAATAAATGCAATATTGGTCATTTTAATATTTTAAATATAATTTAATATAAATATAAATATATGTTTACAACTATATACTGTGATATAAAAATATCAACCCTATGATATTTGTCATTCTTTTGAAGGTAATTAAAATACTATTTAATACTATAATACTATTTAATACTATAATGGGGTAAACACTTGAGAACATGTTAAATATCTGTACATTTACATAAACCAATTAAAATGAATTAATCAAACTGTTTTGAATCATTTTTGCATTTAATCAAATTGTTGTCAACGGGAGATCATATATTATCATTCATACCTTTTATCTGTTATTCAGGATGTGACGATGTGTTTTCATACTCTAATGGAAAATATAATTTCTGACATTTTAATAATAATATATAATTAAGCCATATAAAAGGGACATACTTACATTTTCCTCACTCCATGTATTTTAACACATTAAATGAAGAATGAAGTCATTCTTCTAGCAGAGAAACACTGTTTTATTATTACAGCGGTGTGTTTAGTCTCTGTAGGTGAAAGTGACGGAGCTTTTCGGAGGTGTTACAGTATGGCCTGTGTGCTTCACGAGTCAGCGGGACAATAGGTCATCTGTGCCCCACACAAGAGGGCGGAGACGCCATTGCCAGGGAGACTAAAGCTCCTCACCTGATTGGCTAAATTGGGGTTTTGAATCGTTTACTTTGGACCGACTCTGTTTGTAGGATTTTGTTCTCAATTAAATGTGGAATGCAGTGTTTTTTGGTGGGAGCCTGTGTGTATATGTGCCCTTTCTTTTTATTCATAGGCAAATATAAAGGTCTCTTTAAAAAAGGTCTGAGTGAGGGAGAGTGATGTCACCTAATCCGAAGTTAGCATGTATGAAACTGCCTTTTTAGTGCTGGGGGTGTGAAAGTGTTTCTGCTAGCTGCATACAGCCACTTTATCACATTTCAAATCTTAGAACAACATTGAGTTTTTTTTTTCTCACCTTCTTTTTTTCTTCCTCAGATCAGACTAGAAAACTTTAGAAATGCAGGATGCCTAGTCGTATACTATTGAAGTAGAGTTTGTGCGGGTTTGAGCATAAAAACGTGCATTTAACGCAGGGGACATATAAGCTTTAAAGAACCTACATTAGAACAAACACTCCTCCACAACTTTGAAATGTGTCTCTCCAGCCTTCAGACGCATGAACATAAAAGGCTGACCAATCTTAGGCAACACAAAGGGAGGCTTTATTCTGAGCATAAACATCAGGCTGATCTAAAATAATTAATATGTCCTTGAGAAAAACAAAGGGCCCTCACAAAGCGAGAGAGATGGAGCTATAGGGATAGGAAAGATGGGTGATAATTGTTTTTACGTCCTAGGCTATCTGTAAATGAGTTTGTTGTGCTGAAAACACTGTTTCCTGTCTTTTATTCAGCTCCCAGTTTTTGATTTTATTTCTTTCTATTCCTTGCCTTTGTTTCTTGTCATCCCAGCTCTCATATTTAGAGCTCTCCCTGCTTTTATGAAGCTCCCGCTGAAAAGTCTTTTGTGTACCAGGCTTTTAACATCTTTGCCCGGCTATTTATTTCGCCTCTCTGCTTTCACCCCAGACTTTGAATCTGTGCAACAGAAGACATTTTACCTCCGCTTTTATTGGTGATTAGGCGATGTCCTCCCTCACCCCCGTGACCCCTGGGAGATGCATCAGGATCACAGAGTAAACAACCATAGAAGGGCCTCAGTGCAGCACGCATAGAGGTGGTTTGTGCTCACTATTTCTTCCCATGTCCCATGTGCAAATATTCTGAAATGAACCAATCTGCAGCTTTTGCTGTGACATCAAAGGAAATGTTCCCATATCAAATGCTTTCTCATGAAGATACACTCTCTCTCTCTCTCTCTCTCTCTCTCTCTCTCTCTCTCTCTCTCTCTCTCTCTCTCTCTCTCTCTCTCTCTCTCTCTCTCTCTCTCTCTCTCTCTCTCTCTCTCTCTCTCTCTCTCTCTCTCTCTCTCTCTCTCTCTCTCTCTCTCTCTCTCTCTATATATATATATATATATTGTGCCAGTCAAATGTTTAGATTCACTTGACTAATTTTATGTTTCTTATGACCTGTAAAACTTTCTCATATAACAGTTTATGCTTAAATGGTTCACATTGTTAGTTGATAAATCTGAATTAATTTTACGAAGTACAATTTTAATTCCTTTAATACATATATAGAAAGAAAAGCAAGCATCCATGTGCATTCCTTTAATGGATCACTAAGACTACAGTGTAAAAAAATAAATAAATAAAAATTAGCTGCCTTAAATTTGAAGTACAATCAACTTAGATGTTTAAGTCATCAATCAACTTAAATTAAATTAAACTGACTTTAAAAAATGAGTTGAATCTTGCATCAAAAAGTTGAAAATTGCTTAACTTATTTTGATGAGTTGTCATAAGTTATTAATCATATAATTTTTTTACAGTGATAATAATTATAATTACGATGAAGAAGAAATATGAGTTGTTTTATTTGTTTATTTTGTCACATTATATCACTTCCATACTTCCATTTGTTTTATTTCTTATTTTCAATGACTTGACTATTATTTTAAAACATACGTGGGAACATTAAAAAATTAGTACTTCTTTGAACTTCATTCGTAAAGGCCAAAAATATCAATGTAGGACTGCTGTAATTGTCACGAAAGGAAAGAAAAAGAGTAACAAAGCTCCTTTAGACCAACAATCCTTTTTTTTAAAAATATAACACAGTTTTCATCTCCGCAGAGCCATAAATAAGTGCTCGCAGCAGTTATGTGGTGTGAAAAGATGGCCAAGCAGTCAAATAAAAACAGGTGACTGCTTGACAACCTTCCATAAGAGACTGGCACATTTCTCTTTTAAAAATAACCAAAGTTGCTTTTTGCGGTCAACATTTCAATTGAATCCAAGGCGTCCTCCCAAGTTTTTCAAATGCGGAGTCTGCGATGTGTTGCAAAATCGTTTACAAAATGTTTCACAAAATGTTTCAGTGATCCAGGGTTTGCCATTAGTCTCAGTAAGGTCATGTGAGCTCTCATGTGGCCGGTCCTTCGGTTCCCCACCCCCACAATGCACTTGTATTTTCCACAAAGTAGACTCAGGGGAACGAGGCTTCCCCAGACGCATCTCCAAACTTCACTCATTCTGTCAGATGAGTGCTGGTTATACATAGCCCTATTTGCATTGCAAGTTTCATTAAATCCCTGAGTGTCATTACAGTTCATATTCTTAATTATACCACAATTTTCCCTCAGGGTACTTTGTGGAGGCCACTTCTCCCCACGATCTGTCCATATGGTGTTTAATTAAAAGTTTTCTTAAAGAGTAAATTGCATTCAATTCAATTAAAACTGTAATGTCATAGCCAAATAATGGGCTCAGCAGTGAAGAGGAAAAAGGAATATCATTTCGCAATTTTTGTTGAGAAAAAGTGCAGATCTTGCCCCCCCCCTTCTTTTTCTTAAAAAAAAAAAAGAAAGAAAAAGAAAAGAAAAAAAAATCCCGGAACAAAATATGCAAGAGGCAAATATCACTAAAAACCTCCTACATGTTATCAGGCCTCAGGCACTGCACATTAACATTGCTGGAGCTATTTCTAGATTCCACTCTTGGATTTCATACCATGACAAATGAAGCGTTGGAGTTTGGAATTCCTATTTATCTGCAACGAACAGAGGCACCTCTTTGGGGGAGAAGAATGGAGGGTTTAAGAGCGAGAGACAAAAAAAAAAATCCATTTTGCAGGATAAATAAAAAAATAAAAAAATAGATTGCATTGTGTTTTGGAAGGTAAACCGGCGTGATCGCGTCTGGTGAGAGGGCGGCACGGTGCCGATGTCAAAACATTTCTATCGGGCCAGCAATGCCAGACTGTTCTATGCACTGAGTTTAATAATGTTAGGGCAGATACAGTCCTGAGGGCAGAGTGGGTGACCACAGAACATCTTTAAACGGGGGGGAATTACAGATTGTTTTTAAGAACACACGGCTCTAAACAACCATCTGCTGGGACTGAGGTGTCATCCTTTTTTTTTTTAAATTTGTAAAAACCTCTAAATCGTCATGGAAAGTAGAAGATAGGTTCTCGTCTCCCTCCTTCCTCTCTACCGTTCTCTCATTTCTGAACAGTGGAGGCCCCTGAAGCATAAACAAAGCCCAGTGTATTTCCTCTGAGTGGAGGGAAATGGACTGCAGAATTTCGGCTCCCTGTGGCCCCGTGCTGACGGACCGCACGCAGCCCTGTGTTTTCCCCCTCTGCCCACACGGCACACATGGGACAGGGCCAAAGACAGACCCTCACACACGAGCCGCTGCCACATCACTCCCACATCAATGGATTCAAGAGGAATAATCAATTACTGGGATCATGTGGCCTGCATTATTGATGTCAGCACACTGACCCGGGCATGTTATCTTAAAACTTTACAAAGCCATGCATAGACATCGCTTGATCAAAGTAAAAAAAAAAAGTTTATTTCTGTAAAAAGTGATCAGTTGACTTAACTTAAAAAAGCGAGGAAACCCCTTACAATTAAGTAAATAAACTTCATGCCTAATTGAAAAAAATAAGTTATGTGGAATTGTCAAGTTCACACAGCTTAACGTTTTGTGATTAATTACGGTTTCCTCACTTTTTTGAGTTAAGTCAACTGATCACTTTTTATAGTGTAATGACATAGAAATTGTTCAGAATCTGAAACATTTCTTACTCATTTTAAGTCAAAAATTTTTTTTGTGGATTTTTTACAGTCCTAAAGCTCTGTCTTTTAATTCCAGGTTTAAATTAGATTTTGAATCTCAGATTTCCACTATGTTATGTACAATAATATTTAAATATATATATAATTTGCTTTCTCTAATGATTATTGATCTTATTAATTTATTTATTTACTAACAGCTAATTCACACCTTCACCACATTGTGGTATAGACTGAGTTACGAATCAGGATTTCTTACCCAAAAGGTTGTTGGTTCAGCAGTTGGGTTGATGCAGGGATGTCGCTCTATTCATAAATGTATAGCTGTAGGTCTTGAATATGGACATAAAGTAAAAGTGACGGGGTGGTAGTGTTTACCTGGGTCTGTGTGACAGAATTCCATCTCTGCAGCATCCTGTCCAGCTATGTTTCCCAACCCTGTTCCTCGAGGCACGCCAACAGTTCACATCTTGGATGTCTCCCTTATTTCTCTTGTCTTGGAGTCTCTATAAGAAGCTGATGAGTTGAATCAGGTGTGTTTGATTAGGAAGAGTTCGAAAATGTGTAGTGTTGGTGTGCCTCCAAGAACAGGGTTGGGAAACACTGGCCTGGAGCACATCTATCAACGACTCTCTGGTTTCTAAAAATGTCAGATGTTCTTAGCCTTTGACAACTCATTGTCCACAACAAAATTCGAAATCCCCATCAAATTTCCAGTTGTTTGTGAGTGATTTACTGGATTTTAAAAAATATTTTACAGGCAAGTTTTACCTGATAAAATATTTCAGAGTTTGGAATACCCTGTGACCTGACACATTCATATTTAGGCTATCTGTCCACTGCATTCAGCGTTCAGACGTCCTGATAATTGCTTCAAGGCTACATAAAGACTCGTTTTAAGGTTCTTAACGAGTCCTCCATGTTTGTTCATATCAAGTCCGCAGCACTAAGCTTAACAACAACAACAACAACAACAACAACAATAATAATAATAATAATAATAATAGAAATAACAACAACAACAACAACTTATATTTATATAGCGCCTTTCACGGGACCCAAGGACGCTTTACACATAGCTGCATAAAAAGGCAGCCAAAGGCTCTTGAGATCCTAACATGTCACCGAACTTCTGATCTCCATGTAGAGACTAGGCTACTTTGCAAGCGAGCGATAACAGAGAGCTCGCAGGCACTGTGAGGGGTGCGCTCGAGCGGGTGCGCGCAGATGTCTGGGAGCGCGGTCCACCCTTGAACTCCTCCGAAAATCGGAGAGGGACACATTCTTCACTTTTAATTGAGTGTCAAATGTGGTCCACAGATTAACTCGGCTCCCATCACACAGATAAAGCAATGCTTCATTATTTGTTATTGGTATTTACGGAGTGTCATCGCTTCCCACTGGATGAAGGGATTAGAGTCCGGAAGCTAGCGGATTAGCGGGACGCCGAGAACCCTTCCCAAAAAGCCATACGGAAGAACTCCAAGTCCACCCCTCGCAAAAACAATCACAGAGATTCTCCACCCATGGCATCCCTTTCAACATCCTCTTAGGGAGAGAAAGTTAAGGAACGTGTATTTCACAGCGGGCATCAAATGAAGCCGAGGGGAAGATGAATATAATGAAACTGAAGAGACGTTGAGAAACGGTGAGAACAGTTTCATGACATTAATAGAGAAACATTAATCATGTAGGATCGGTTTCCTTGAGCACTGGGGTTTAAAAAAGTGAAGGTCACACTTTAGATTATGGTTACATTCTCTTTATTAGCTAACTATTAACTATGACTTTTGCCTCAATAAACTCCTAATTGCTGCTTATTAATAGGCTATAGTTAGTTGTTACTTTTAGGTATTGGGTAGGAATAAAGTAGAACAAGGCATTAATGTATTTTATGAGCCAATATTCTAGTAATATACTGTACATACTAATAAGCAACTAGTTAATAGTGAGAGATGGACCCTAAACTAAAGTGTTACCAAAATGAAATAAGTAAAAAAAGAAAAGAAAAAGAAGCAGACCTCAAATGAATTGAATGAATGAATAAATATAAAAAAAGGTATTCTCAAAAATTTGGAGCCCACTAAAAAAATAGAAACGTCTCTGTATCCCCCCCCCCCCCCCCCCCAAGCCCCACTTCTAGCCTACAGCAGTTCAAGTAAGCAAATACTTTAAGAGTTGGGCACTGAAAAAAGGAATACTGTTTGACCTCTGATCTATGAGGCCCCAGTTAAAATAAATAATCGTTGCTCTCTCTTTTCTGTATCAATCAATGAGGCATAAAGCTTATTTTTTGCACTCTTCCACTTGTTTTTCTCAGGTGATTTTACTTCAAAATTAACGCCAGTGCTTTCAAAACAAAGTCCAACCCACATCAAAATTAAATGTGTTATTTGAAAAGAATGTGCTTCATTATACAGTAGAATTGAACTGTTTTTGAAAATTAAGAGTCAGTTTCAATTGCTATGCTAATTGTTTTGAGAGCACTGGCCTTAGTTTGGAGATTCAGTGGCCCTAAAAGTATTTGGACATTTAAAATGCATGAAATGTCTTTGAATTAAAACATAACAACTAAAAGAAGAAAAAAAAAATCAAAGCAAGTGGAATCCAAGCAGATGATGCTAGAGATTTACTCAGAGCTATCATTTCACTTAATTGTGAATTTTTGATTAGAATTTAAGCACCAAAATGTTTAAATAATCTTGAGTATGAACATTATCACTAAGTCAGCCTCTGATAGTATAAATTAAAACCTAACAAAGTTTTTTTGCTGCTATATTTCGTTTAACAAAAACAGGCCGCTTTCAAATCCGTTAGAAGAAACAAATTCTTGAGCTATTTTTCCTTCATAGTCTCTGTGCCTCTTCCCTTGTTTTCCTGTACATTAGGATTTTTTTTATTTCTCCTCTCCATCCTACAGTCTCCGCTTGTGTCTTCTTCACTCCGTCTTTCTCTCGACGTTTCAGCATCTCTCTCTCTCTCTCTCTCTCTCTCTCTCTCTCTCTCTCTCTCGGCTGCTCTGTACTGCCAGTTTTGCTGACAGACAGCCATGTTCCGATGGCATCTGCCTGCTGCTCTACAGCTTGTGTGTGTGATCATCTGTCTCCAGCTTCTCAACTCTTCATCTCCTCTTCTTAGCGGGCCTCTTCTGAGCGCGTGCAGCTTGTGTGCCAGCTCCCAGCCTCCGTTAACTCCTATACCATCTTATGTACTGCCAAAGCAGATTGTGTTTGGAGGGCAAGCAATTAAGGGGTAGAAAAAAACCCTATAATGTAATTTTGGCTGCAATATTTACAGAAATGGTAAAGCTTAAGCGCAGAAACATGACAAAGTCAACACCGTGGAGAATAATGATTTAGAGCCCAGATTTAGAGGGAATGGAGGCTGGCACATTCCTAATTACAAAAGGCCAAATGTCAAGCCTGCTTGCTGTCAACGCATTTCGGTACCGTTTATTCTCCCGCCGCTTTTTTTTTCAAGCAATTTCAGCCATGTTTTATGAATCTCATTATAAGTCATTAAACTCTACTACACATTTCATGGGCTCTTCTCTTCGAGGCCTGGATGAGATGGAGTTTTTTTTCTTTTCTTCGACGGGTGCCTGCGAGCGCCCACGTCCGTTTAATGGAATGAGGAAGGGCGAGAAATGACCACCATTAATTCACCTCTGCTCAGGGGCACCGAGGCAGCAAACAGCGGTAAATGAATTAAGACACTCCACAACAAGACGTTTAGCCTGGAAGACGTGAAATTTCTCACAGTAATATCGCACTCAGAGCGTAATTCAGTGTGTAATATCATCAAGCCCTCATGCTCTCCTCTCGGGAACGATCACCTGGGACCTCGATTACTGAGAGATAATTAAATAAACCTGTGGGGCTTTTTTCCTCTTGTAAGAACTAAAACATTCTGCTTTGGTCATACGTGCGCTTTCGCTCTCCACTGAAAGGATGTTCTTGCCTGGTATGTGCTCTTCTTTCTTTTCTCTCTGGTTCAGAGTTTGTAGGGAATTACTTTCACCGACAGACATTTGACAACCAGCATAAAGTCAAAGGTTGAGAACCGCTCACGTACACAGCAAAAGACCATCTGACTAACATATAAAGCACCAATCATGTTTTTTGGGTGTTTTTTTTTTTTACATTACATTTTAAGGCGGGCTTATTTGAAAAGGTAATGCTTTACAATATGTTAAAGGGATAGTATACCTACAAATGAAAATTCTGTCATAATTTACTCCCCCTCCAAACCTGTATGAATTTAATTCTGAACACAGAAGAAGATATTTTGAAGAATATCAGTAACCAGCAGTTGACAGCACCCATTAACCTCCATAGTATTCTTTTTTCCATACTATGGAGTCAGTGGGGCCCTTATATGTGGAACAACTTGAGGGTGAGTAAATTATGTCAGAATCTTTATATTGTGGTGAACTATCCCTTTAAGTTTGTTAGTGTTAGATAATGGATTGGGTTTCAGTTACTTACAAAGAACAACACAGCAGTCATTAATAGGGTAGTGTAAATTTCTACATATACTAATTTTTTTAACATTTCAGATTGATAAATTATATATACTCTCTATATAAATACAGTATATTTAACATTCATATCTAACACACAAACATACATTATTTATACATTTTATAAAAAATTATAATGTAACAATATATAGCCTACATAATAAAATAAATTAAATTTGATTTTTTTTTTCAAATAATGGTACAGTAATCTTTGCTCACAGTTGTACAAAATATACTATAAAAATAGTGGTAAATATTTAACAATTATTAAATATATTGTATAAATATATTTATATTTAAGTATATAAGTATATAAGTATAAATATATTTAAAATGAACTTTTGATCAGTAGCCTATATCTATTTTTATATATTAAGAATTTATTTGAAATTGTACATAAATTTGAATATATTTAATATATTTGAATATATTTATATTTATAGCGATTAGAAATTATATCCATCTAAAATTATTAAGGACTAATTTCACAGAATCTACTGAATTTACAGGTGTGTGTATAAAGCTAAATATACAGGTGTGCTGGTCGATATATAGTTTTCTTAAAAAAGTCTTTGATGCTGCTAACCTTGCAAACTTTGGCAAATTCTTCCTCAAAACTAGTAATTGTATCAAACCAGAACCTTTTTAATGTTTCGTTTCAGGAGGACTCAGACCGCTTGTGTGCTACTCCTGGAAAAGTAAGAAAGATCAGACAGACAATTTGAACTGAACTAGTGATTTCACCCATACATAAAACTCCAGTATCCATGAGGCGGTCAGCTGACTGGCTGACTGTGGGTCTCAGAAAAGTTGTGAATAAGCCCTCATCTTCTGTGCCTATGTGTGTAAGGATATGAGAGTTTGTGTGTGTGCACTGCACGTATGTCGTGTGTGTGTGTGTGACTAGGCCGTGCGGGGGCCTGTGCTTTGGCAGTGGCTGGGTGTTAGCAGCGCTGCAGATGGTGAGTGCTCAGCACTGAAGGTGAGAGGAGTGAAAGTGAGTGTGTATGTCTGTATGTGTGTGAGAGAGAGAAAGGTTGGCGAGGTGCACGTTGCCAGAGAGAGCAAGGAGGCGTCGGCGGCGCGTGATATTGATGCCGCGCTGTCACCTCGAACCCCGCCGGCACCCTGTGACTTGGCGAGGGGAAAAACTAGGCCTGTGTGGGCGCGAGACACAACGATCCACTCTGTTTGCATGTGTGTGCGCGTGCTTGTGTGAGCGAGTGTCAAAGTCACTTTTCACCTGTCTCCGGTGTGTGCGATTTGCCCCCAAAGGGAAAAAACTCTAAAAACAACGCCTTTTATCAAAGTATTGAGCCTTTGCCCGGAAACCTATTTCGAGTACCAATTCACTGTATTAACGTCAGGCACATCAACACTGAGCAGAATCAAGAAAAGACATGGTGCGGAATGATCTCATACTGCATGAATATTGTTTACTTGATGTGAAGCAATTCACCAATCATTTGCCTGTCAGAAATGAAGTTTGTCCTGAAGTCGAGATGTAATTTAACCTTAACAGCTGGAGTCAGTCAAATACCTCACCAGGGTGACTGGTCTGCAGGACGGTGAGCACTGTGGGTGACTTGAAAACGATCCCAGGTATGTGTGTTCTCAACTAAGAATGCATTGAAGTTGACTAGCCACCACGTTACCTGACCTTGAACGCTTGCTTAGGCATCATTTTTTATGGTTACAAATGCCACATTTGAAAGAGACCAGAACTAAGTAAAAAAAGAGTAAACTAAGAATGACGGTAGAAAACAGACTTTCAGGAGTTGAATGTCCTTCAAAATAAGAGGCAATGAAATTGAAAACATTTTAAATGTTGGTCTTGATGATGATTAGCCAATCATCAAAGGGCTTACAATTTAGGGGGAAGTGACCCTAGAGGCCCCGGCATACTCATGGCAAAGTTATTTTTCATTCTTAGCTTAGGGGTAAAAAGGTATTTGAAATACCTTATAAACTGTTAGCGAACTTCCTAGTGCCGCCCATGCTTATGGGAGCACCGTTTAGGTGATTACTGTAAGTAAATATGTACTACATGCACACAACAAAAATTAGAGCAGTGAGAGAATTTGGCACTCCAGACAAGTCTTGTTGCATTAAGTTATATAGCACTTTATATAATAGATTGCTTTAAAGCTTTACAGTATTAAACATGAAAAATCAGTGTCAGTGTCCATTTTTAATAGATTTACAACTTCAATTTCTACTATAAAGCAGCTCTCCAGTGTGTTCATGTTTTTACTCGCAAACGAAACGTCTGACCTTGATTGACTGAACAGAAGAAATTAATTGGAGAAGATTGCCACATCACCGCCACATCACCCGTTTTCCTATGGGCTTTTATAATGTTTTTTGTTGTTATTGTAATTTATGAGTAATATAGGTCTGTGTAAAACACAATTTGACGATTCTTAATGTTTTGTTCTGCAACGTAAACTGCATACACTCACACCCCAAACATTCTTAGTTATTAGAAATATACGTTTCTTTAAATAAAAATAACAGCTTCAAAATTTGTGTTTTCGATATGGGTGTGTGTGTAAGTTTTGTCAGGTTATGTTTACCACAGATCTTATTTTACTCATAAATTGAAAAAACCCATTATAAAACCCCATAGGAAAATCTTGAGGGAACCAGTGGCGAATTAGTCTTCTGGTTGGGTTTTGACATTATCCTTGCACCACTTTATTACATAATTGCCATGGACTAGTGGTTGTTTTGCAGCTTGCAATCTGTTTCGAACTCCCCGGACAAACTCCAAACGAACTTCATTTTGGCCTGAGTTTGTTCGAAATGACGTCACAATTGGTCTTTGAGTTCACTTGAAGTATATCGTGGCCTTAATCTACTTAGTCTTACTTATCCAGTCAATGGACAATATAAACTCACTTGTAATATAAAAAAGAAATCACAACAAATTTACATGTTTGTTACTGTTATTTTACTTTTAGTTTGGAGCTAATTTAAAATGTTTGAGTCATTTCTCATCAAATATTTTTTGCCATGTCAGATTCTTGAGAAGACCTCCAAATAATGTTCTAGTTTCTGGTAACAAAACTGGCTGAGTATTGATTAACAATCAAAATGCTACCTGATATGATTTTCATGGTATTTTAAAGCAATATTATGTATTTTAAAAGATGGATTTTATATCTGTAGTGAGCACAGGACACTGGCTGAGTGATGGTTACAAATATTGACGCAGTAGAACAGAGAGAATGAATAAAACTGTTGATCTTCATATTAAACTAACATATTTAAGAATCGCCGTGAGCCTAAATAAGATTATTATAATGCTCTGTCTGTAATTATAATCCAGAAATATTATGTTTTTGTCAAGTGAGCTTACTAGGATTGTCTCATTGACCCCTATTCCTAATAAGCCCACTAAGCTAAGAACACCGTAAACCTCATCTTAAACGGCTTTAACTTAATTAATTGTGCTCAAAATTTTAATTAATAAACTTTAACCACTTTGATGATTTTAAATGTGTGGACAAAATGGACACACTGGGAAAAATAATTGTATAGTCCACTCTAAAAAAAAAAGAAAAGGTTCTTTATATGGTTCCACGAAGAACCTTTAACATCCACGGAACCTTTTCATTGATAAAAAAAGGTTATTTAAGGTTCTTTAGATTATTAAAATGTTCTTTACACTAAAAGGTTCTTTTAAGAACTGTTCACTTAAAGGTTCTTTGGGGAACCCATAATTGTTCTTCTGCAGCATCTTCCCTTTTGGAACATTTATTTTTAAAGCTGATCAGCTGCTCTTTAATTATTGAGGTTGACAAATAAACAATAATAAAACTTGAAGTGTTTATTGAACAAAATGTTAAGCATTAATTTATTAAAGCACACATGGTGGGCTTGTTTGGAACACAAGAGCCTTTTACGAAAATGTCCCTACTTTCCACTTCTGAAGTCGTGATTACAAGCTCGTCGCTTTCAAGTGCTTTGTTGTCAGAAGGAACTGGAATCATGGAGGACACCAGGTTTATTCTTGACAGTTTTTTGGGAAAATCTTATTAAAGGCAAAATTATATTTAGCATCCCATTCATTTAAAACCATATAAACAGTGCAGTGAATATCTGTAGATCGTCAGCTTGCTGTCAATTCTGGAATTGCTGAACAGCTATTTTTGCTGTGTATAAAACATACGCATACAAATGATTATTCATAGGCACTGATGTAAATATGCACTATATGACAAGACAAGGTGATGTAGCTGTTGTGGAATAAATTCTCCCAACTCTGAGCTAAATATAAATTCACCCAACACTGAGCTAAATATGCCTTGAGAGGGCCTTCATATCTAATTTTGAATAGGAAACTCGTATTTAAATTAATTCCGATAGCATGTGAAGGCAGCATTAAACAGAAAACATGTACCTTAGATCCTCATCAGACTTGTCATGTTTGCAGTTTTTATTTATTTATGACAAAACATAACATTGTGTTTAAATATTTGATTTAATATACACATGGGAACTCTTTTCAGATATTTATAGGCAAACATGCAAAACGTATAGATTTAGTTGGGCTTAACAGGGTCACCAATAAAATCATCAAAACAGATTCCTTAGAGTTTATTGGCTCAGGTGGAGCCAACTCTTACACACCTAAGCACTGTGATTGGACACACAAGATGAAAAAACTTCTCGCACGCGTCTCTCACTCCTGGTGCAGTGAAGAGTTCTGACAGCGCCCGACACCCGGCTCCACCTCTCTCACACAGGGACGGATGGTGTGGGAAACCCCCACAGGGCTCCAGTGAACACACACACACACACACACACACACACACACACACACACACACACACACACACACACACACACACACACACACACACACACACACACACACACACACACACACACACACACACAGGCTCTGCCTGTATGACACTAAGCCAGTCAACCGAAAAGTCTTCACCTCTTTAACACAGGCTGGCAGGTGAAGCTAAGCTCTCCACTGCTACCCTGCTAGAGAAGCCAGCCTGCCAGCATGGCCTCCAGTCAGGACTGTCAGAATAATAACAGGTTTTTCTCTCAGGGGACGCACTCGGTTGCACCCTGATAAACATACATTGTGAGATCTAGACAGTCTGCGGCTCTGCACACACATGCAATGATGGACATGCTGAGAAGAATGAGATGAATGATCTGCTTACTTCCTATATAGGCAGCTGCCTTTTAAAGCAGTGTCAAGACTGAAACAAAAGCTCATTAGTGACTGATTAGAAGACGGCAAACTCCACATAACAGACAAAGAGCGCTCTGCACCAGAGACTCGACTCGGGATTGAGTTTGATGTTAGCATGTTGCTAAGTAACAGCTTGTACTCAAATAAGGATAACGCAACATAACAACAAAAGGATTATACAACATAAAATAATCTATATTTTAATAATATTTTAACTGAATCATCTTGACACAAATATTAGTAGTTAATGGAGCGATACTCAATCATAATCATAAATGTTATATAATTATTTTATTGACCCTTATTAGTATTGAATGAAATCATCTTGATTTGCAATCAATTTCAACAGTTTGTTTTTAGCATGTTGCTAAGCTAACGGCTTGGCACTCTAATAATCATAAAAATTATATTGGCTCTTGGTTTTGAAAAATATTTTTTTTTAGATATAGTCAACTATTTTATTGACGCTTATCAGAACTGAACGAAATCATCTTGACAATTGACTTTAACAGAGTCTGATGTTAACATGTGCCTAGCTAACAACTGAACACTAAGCAAAAAAATACACAAATAAAATAATCTATTTTTAATAATATTGACATTTTCAACCTTTTTCAGAACTGAACAAACATCTCATTTGATTTCAACAGAGTTTGCTGTTAGCATTTTACTAAGCTAACAGTTCGACACCAACGCCTAAGGCAAACTCCAAGGTTAAAAAAAAAGAAAAATGCTGTGGTGCAGGGAAGGAGACCAGAGGCCATTTTTTAAAATGGATGTCAATGGAGGAGAAGCTTCACTATATGCAGAATAAACTGCTTTTGTGGGAAAACAGCATAGCATTTTATAAATGGACAGCCAATGAGCTAATCTTCAACATGTTTGCCATTTGTTTTGGATTAATCTATTTTTACTTTTTTATTTTTACCCCCCCCCCCCCCCCCCCCCCCAAAAAAAACCCGCTGTTTTATAAGAGAAGTAATAGACAATTTTGTGACAGGAAGGATTTGGTTTACCATTCTCATTCATTTCTATGGTATACACAAACAGTGATTGGCTGTTGCACAACTCTGAACATGACGTCAAGGCTGTAATGTGATTGGTTATCAAGGCACATGTGATCCAAGTTGGCCATTACTCTTTTGCAAATGGAAGAGCTCTGGTCCTTCCAATGAGACCATCTCTGTTGATACTCTAATAATCATATAAAAACATAGTACAAACAAATATTGAATAAAATAGAAATTGATAGTGCACACTGTAAAATGAAGAGCAACCATGAGTTTACAATCAACATTCACTTTTTCCACAATCTTGAATACAATGTAAGTTGTTTAGATAAAAGCATCTGCCAGATCAACAAAAGTTACCTTTTGAAACTGTCTTTGCATATTTGCATATTGTGTATATTGACTTAAGGCGGCTCACTCAATGGATCGTAGTGTAAACAGTGTGCAAACACTACAAAATGTAGCAGTTTAGTGTGTCAGGCAAACTTTAATCAAATAAGCTCAGTTCTGCACATGAAATTACACTAATGCGAGCGGCATGTAATGAATACAGATGTGTCAGCAGCCAGTGACAGAGACAGTCGTGTGTTGGACGATGAAGGGGAAAGTGGATGCCAAGTACAGGGTACATGGCCCTGAGGTTACAGGCTGCTTGGAGAAGGTGTCAGGTAGCCTATAAGTTTCTCACACACGCACACACACACACACGCTGCGCAGCCGGATAACAAATCACTGCCGGAAGGATGTCTGTGAAGCTCCTCGGCTTCCCTAATAACATTTTAGGAGATGCTTAAGCTGGTAAATTAGCGAATCTGGACTGCAGAGATATTATTTATGCTTGTCTGCAGTGGAGACTAAGGAGGCTTGATGGGTAAATTGTGTTTAATTCTTGGAAGGGGCCGTTTTTCTCCACCATAGCATGATACAAGATTAATCCCTTGACAACCTTTGCGACGCACTTCAAATCGCTAGCAAATGTCAGCGATGCAGATATGCAGTGGGAGAAATGCAGATGGAAGGAGCACAAAGATACTCTGTCCACACAAATGCAAAACAATCTGATGTGATTTATGTTCCTATATGCATCATGCATGCATACATATATCACATGCAATGCACTTTCAGACTTTTTAGCTGGATATAGTTTGAGGGCGATGTGATTCTATTCTATGATTTTGTCTGCATTATTAACGTTCAGATACTTTAATTATGAAGACAAGGGTGAATCTCTGCCCTTGTCAAAAACAGTCTCGAACTGCTTTCCGTTTGAAACAGGTTGTCAGAAACATGGAAATAATCTTATCCCGACACGGCAGGGGCGTTCCTTCGCTTACCCCTGTGTCTTTGGCAAAAGGGGATCCCCTATACGCAAGGGTCTCTGCCACCCTTCCCTCATGTGTATTCAGCCCCGCAAGCTGTGGCTCACAGGTTGTGTGTGTGTGTGTGTGTGTGTGTGTGTGTGTGTGTGAGAGAGAGAGAGATGCCTCTTGGTCCCAAGTCAAAGCCCGGAGCATCTGGATCACTTTCAGGGGACAGAATCTCCGCATGACCTGAGGAACCAAAGACATTCCAACTGTCAACACACATCCATCCTCTCCCCCCTTTCTCTCCATTAATTCTCTCATCCTCTCTTTCCCCTGCGTATGTTTTTCATCTCGAGCCGCTCTACAGCTGGGAGATCTAGAGGGTAGCTGAACACAGACAGTAATTAGACTGTAAACACTTCCGGATATCAGAGGACTTTAAAGGGTAGAAAATCAACAAAACTAAGAATCTGAAACAAAAGGCACTGACTTCTGTTTGTTTTCATTCTTTTCTTTGAAAGTAAGAAATAAAAAAACATTCAAATGTGACATTTGGAGTTTAACTCCAAAATAAATACATCCTCAAAACAAAGTTCTAATGTTGCATTATAAACTGAGAATTCAAAACAGAAAATGACAAGGCGGCTGTTTCCACGGAACAAGTAATATCTGATAATTACTGTTATTTGCAATATTTCAGACACACCAATTATGTCTGTCTAGAGTTTTTTTAATGCATTTCTACTCTCAAAATAGCTGTATATGGACAGTGTGTATAAAAGACAGACATCATTTTTATCATTAAAAATAATGCTTAGAGCTATTCTCTTTTTTATTTCTTAATGTGTTGACTTTTTTCAAGTAAAAATTTACACACACAAGGAAAAATATATATAGGTATTACAGCTTTATAATGTACAGTATGAACAATTAATATTCATTTTGAGATTTGCTAAAGATTGCATTTAACAGTGTTATTAAATTATCATTGTTTTTAGACATATAAACATTTTATATGCATAAAACAAAACAAAAAAAAGTTTATAAACATAAACATTAACTGAATGTTAGATGACAATAAAGGTAATCTTAATGTAAAAATATGTGTTTCTCCCTACAATTAAATATCCGATATCGACCAATACGGATAAATATTCATAAATAAAATATAGTTTTAAAATTAATATTGAATTGTTACAGATATTCTGTATTAATGGGTTGACAGGAGTGAAATACATTTTCTAACAGAGATTTCTCAGCTTCAAGAGTCTGGTCTCTGCAAAGACAAACATGACATGATCCTTTCTTCCATACAAGAGCATTCAAAGTTAATTCTCCTTTCCAAATTCTTCAAGTTCGTTTAATGTGACCTGTGATCTTTTATCAGAGCTGGAGTCTGGCTCGGCTCCTCGAACACATCTCTCAAACTACACAAGCATTCAGGATGTTTTCAATGCGATCCCATTTCTTGTCAAAACGGGGAAAAATTGCGAGTTTGACTTGCATTTTTGGCTTAGAAGATATTTCCTTAAAAACATCATAATCCATATAAGCCTATGAAACGTGCAGAAATGCTCTGTCCATGTGAGTATCTGCTATCTCTGTCCATCAGCTTGAAAAATTAAACTATGATTTGACTGTTTCACGCTGTATTCACCGAATTCTCTTGAGATATCAAATAATATTCTAGACAAAACCAACATTCCCCATGTCTGTGTGTACTGTGGCTCACTCATGCAGTCAGGCGCAGTAGTTTGTGGTGAACAGTGTCCCCTTGCTCTTATTAAAGGACTAACCGCAGGACTAACAGACACCGCTGGATGACCCCACATCTGTTCGACAGGCCCGCTCTGTGCGAACAACGCTCGGCGCTCAACAATTACACAACCCTGGGATTTATCTGGCCACGGTTAAATCCATGTCGCTCAAAATACCGTGTGTGCTCAATGCACTGTAATCCCCGGACACTGGCGCAAATCCTGTCGATCTCGTGGTCTCTGATGTCTTGTCTGACCCTACTCATCTCGCTCTATCATGGCAAAGGCAACTAATGTGTCCCTCATGCAAATAACATTAGCTGGGATGTAAAAACACCTACCCTTTCATCCCTGATGGACTTATTCTCCACGCCAGATGCTCCAACTTTGAAAGAATCAGTCATAATTGAAGCAGAGACATGCAATGGTTTTAGATGTTCTAGCCAACATGAAATCAGAATTGATTCTATTTACTCCCTTAATGCATGTTCCTGGTTTTATTATGAGTAATTCATTGGTGCATGTTCTAAAGAAAAAACTTTGCAATCTTTCATCAAAATGTACAACTTTCTTTTCTGCTGATTTCACTTATTAGATAATGCTAATCAATATATTTAGGCTTCATTTTACATAATTTTGCGTTTGGTCTGGCTATATTGGACATTTTTCACAAAGTAAATCAGTTCTGATGGTTAAAATAGTCATATTTATATTCTTGTTTAATATCCTGTTTTATATGACAGCACATCATGGATGTAAAATGGGTTGTAAACAGCAATTCACACTGACTTTTTTTCAAACTTAATCACAAGTATTTGAAAAACCTGCATATTGTTTGGTTACAAATCATTTTAAATGATAAATGTTTCTCTGCAGGTTTAACGGTACTCTAATAATTGGTGGGAAAAAGATACAAAGTTATGTTTCATTACTTATTCAATTTTGATTTGGCTTCAGTGCACATAGGCAATATAAAACCCAATTATTTAACTGTGGAAATCTACTGATAGGTCTTGAAAACACACATGAAAATATATAACGGCCTTTATGTTTCAGGAAAGGGGCCCCTCAATAAAGGGTTCTTAATATGTGGGCATCCATGACATCATCAAAATTTTAAAAACCTGATTTACAGGAGCATCAGGTCTATGTTTAGAAAATGTACCATTATTAATATTATTACTAAAGCACATAAATCATGAATGCATTTATGCAATTATAAGGCTTTGAGGCTGTAAACCTTTACTTCTGAACGAGGGTACATCTATGAAGAAAAGTGAATATTAAACAAATTTCAGCTACAAAGTCAACAGCTGGCAATAGCGGTCACCGCACTGAGGGCATGAGCAATGCTGCCCCAGAACATGCCAGTGGGGCCTCTCTCATTCTGGCAAATCAAAAAACAAATATTTGCCAGAAAAAAACAAACAAACTCAAAAGTCTTCAAGCACAGAGCAAATGGCGACCGGGGCAAATTAAAGATGCGCTTCAGTGCACTGTCAGTGAAAGGGCGAATACAAGTCTGAGAGGGGGAAGGAGGTGCCTTTCTTCGGCTGGTGTGACAATTCCACATCCTGAAGAGGTCAGCAGTGGGCTTTTGGAGTCAAGGGGATGTATGGAGACAGGACAGAGCTGCATCAAGGGATCATGGTTTGGTTGGTTAGCAAAGCCCAGTTAGTCTTTTTCTTTTTCTTTCCAATTGGGCTATGCCATATATCTTAGTGAAACGGTTTCTCAAACAAGAAAAAAAATGTAGGGCGGGACTTGATTTTGTTTATCTGGAATTGATTGTATCGTTGTGGTTTGATTTTTCTGCGATCTCAAGTGAGTGACAGATTATCCTGCCCTTGCGTCGTTGAACGTCATCAGAAAATAAATGTTGCAAGAGGGAGGGGAAGTTATTTTAATGAAAGATTATGAGGGCAAATTAATAAATAATAAAAAAGCACATGCATGGATAAATAATTTATAATAAGCTAAATGCGGCAACATTCCTTTAAAAATAAGAATTCTTGGGGATTAACAGCACTTGGAATTTCTGGAAATGTCGTCGTTTTGCCAGTTGGTGGCGATAATGGACTGAGTAGGCCTAACTGAATCACTAACTCAAACAATTCATTCGAAACACTGATTCATTCAGGAATGATTCGCCACCACTGCATGTTGTCGCGACGGTTGATTGTGACCTAATTTTAACTGGCAAAAACTGTCTAGAATGTAAGTCACTCAATATTTACTTATTGCTTAATGAGTGTAAAGCAATACCACACGATAAAGAGTGCCGTTGGTCTGTATAATGTCCTTTACGGAGCACGAGGCACAGGCCAACTTACACCCGTGCTAAGATTCGGAGGGACAGCACATTTGCGCGTGTGAAATTGCTTAATATTGCTGTTGAAAGCAACGGGAATGCTAACTGATATATTTCTCCACGAATTATAGACTTCATTAAGCTGCAGGTGTAGCTGTCTGGCTGGAGTGGGACTTTGGGAGAGACTATATAGATGAGCGGTGGCAAGATGCGTAAGTAATGCATTAAACGTGAGATACATTAGGACGTTAGTCATTTCTTATCGTGTTCTTTTGTCCAGTTCCTATACGAAAAAAAAAAACCCTACAAAAAAAGTACATGGAGTGTGTAAAACAGAAGTTTTAACGTCACGTCTTACCACGTGATGATTGCGTCTTTAAAGCCCATCTTTCAATTTAATTGTATAATTTATACAGAATCTTGAAGTAATTTTACTCAATTTCTTTAAAAAAAACTTTTTTAATGCACATTTATGATTAATTTCTTCACGCAAATCGAGTTCCTGCACTATTTAATTACACGTCCATTCACAGGGATCTTCAACTTGACAGATGGACTTTAACCTATTCATTTGGGACGCAGTGATGTGTGTATTGTTTGGTGGATTTAAAGTATTTAAAAAAAAAAAAATATATATATATATATATATACATATATATACACAAATGTAAATATATTTTTTAAAATGGGTTTTTTGTAAAATTCACATTAGAAAAGATCCATATTTCTCATTTTCATTCATGGAGATAACATGGACACTGTGGCTTAATGGAAAATTGCTGCCATCAACTGGAAAATTAAAATAACATGAAATTTCAACTTCAGGCAGTAGATGGCTTAAAAGCATTACTCAATGGCTCATTTGCCATTTCCTCATTGGTATACATCTTTTCACAAGTCATTTTTTATTGAGGTTTATGTTTAGACATTCTGGAATGATTATTATAACAATAAAAAAGGACTTTTTCAAAGTTTAGGGGGTGCAAAAGCGCGTGTTGTTGAGGAAGACCAGAGCAACAGTTAGAGCAAGCCATTCATTCAGAAAAACTCATTTAGAGCAGTTGAGCATGCATTACGTTTTTGTGATGATTATCTGGGTCAGTATATATGGAGAAAAGATGATAAAGACAAAAAAGCTGTGTTTGTTTAATTCAATAACTTTCCATGTGTAGCCTACATGTTATCAGCTTTCTCTACCATGAACGGGATTATAATTGGTTTCCCTCAATACCTCACCATACTCAAGGATTCCCCATCTGCCGGGACGAAACGCTTAATGGACTAATCCAGTGATATAAAAGACCAAACTCGCACCTTATTGGGGATGTAGGCTGTACTATATAGGCTACAGTCAAGCAAATGGACTCAATATGAACTTAACGCGCAAAGTTTCATGCTGAGCGTTTCCCAGTGATATACTGGCATGAAATCAACACTTCATCAATTAATACTAAAAACTTTCTTTTCAATTCTATTATATATATATATATATATATATATATATATATATATATAAATATATATGCCTACATGTACTGCATTAGATTCATTCGCACATTTAGGGACCATCTCTAAAGTTGCATGCAACATTGGTATACACGTTTCTAACTTCAATAACAAACTTCAATTTATTTGAATAAATATCAAAAATCTAAAAGGTGCGCATTATACCTGACACCTACATGAACACTTTACAGTTGGTTTTATGACTGTAAGTGTACCAAACTTAAGAGACGGTCCCTAAATGTTAATGTCCAATGTCAAGCCAACTTTATGCCAGTATATCACTGGGAAACGCTCAGCATTAAACTTTGCACGTTAAGTTCATATTCTGAGTCCATCTGCTTGCCTGTGAGTTTGGGCTTTTATATCACTGTATTACTCCATTAAGCCATGTTAAGCGTTTTATATGTCCAGCAGGGGAATCCTGAAGTATTGAGGGAAACCCTAGCCTACTGCATGCAGCACATGGCCACAATATAAAGTTAAGGCAACTAAACAACCGAGAGAAATATATCTTGTTCGCGATAGAGAAAGATGCATGTAGTCTACACAGGAAAAGTAACCGTGAAGACGCTGAATTTAACATTAAACAGCCCTCATAATAATCACAAATACACTTACATCTCTGTAAATTAGTTTTTATGAATGAATGGTCTTCCTCAACAACACACGCTTTTGCACCCCCTGCTGGTGAGGTAGACTAACAGCAGATGGAGATGTTGAATTTACTGTCGAATTTGAACCACTGAATTTGCAAAGCGAATTAAAATGGACTGAAAATTGCCAGTTCAATATTATAGGTTGCATTTTTAAACGGTTTGAATATTTTGGAAGTTAAATATGAAAGGTGAATATGGATTATTGATTTTTTTAATAATGAAAATGTGTTTGAAATGTTTTGAATTGAAATATTAATAGCTTAAATATTCAACCATGCTGAATTTCAGCCCATAAAAATGCAAGCCCTAAAAATGCAATGCATTCAAATGCAAGCATGGTTAATGCAATGCATACTTTTTTCAAGTAGTGCAATTCAACAGGCTTTTTTGTTTTAAAAACATTTGGCATTATTTTACTTCCACATCCCACATGTTGTGGTATTGGCCCATTATTTTGTGAGTGTTTTCTGCTTGTATGTTGTGTGTTTGCATTTGTTCCCCATCGTGGATGTGGTGTGGTATCTGCCCTTCTATTTTTTTTTTGTAATACTGCAGTATTAATTATTAATTAATGATTTATCAGTGTACATAATTATTTATTTTTTAATTAATGTGACCTCATAATATTTAATCAAAATAACTTCCCTCTTGCAACGACTTCTCTACTCTGATGACATGGGCTGTGTTCAAACTTCAAAATCCAAAATAGCCTACATTCACTATTCCCTACATTACTCCACTAATATAGTACACTTGAGTGCGTGAATTCGGACAGTAATTGCGCTTAAAGGGTCGCTTTTACATAGTTTGTGCTTGCCGTTTAATAATCATTTGAAACGTAGCAAACTGGCAGCAGTAATGAAAAAAGTAATGAAACACTGTCATGGAAACTAGCATGTATAAACCTTAATTAGATAATTTAATTAAAAAGGAATTTATACCTATATGATATTACGCTGTATCCACATTGGTCCAGCGGTTTGGAAAATGAATGGGTGGAAAATTTTATGTAAAACATTTTGTACATTTGCTCACCTGTCTAATAAAGTACATGCAAGAGCGGCGTCTCTGTCAAGTCGTGACTTGTGAAGCTCTGTCAAGTCCAAGTTAGTGGACGGATGCAGAGCTCTTGGCATCTGGAAACGCCACGGCCATATTGATCTTCGTTTTATTTCTCCTTTTGTCCCAAAGTCTGCTTGCCATGGTCCATAATGTTGGAAAGAAACAACAAGCGTGCCGCTAGACATTGCGCAGTGGTCCACGTTTGTCACCATGGTTACTATGGCAGTACAAGCGGAAACCAGGAATAACGTGGACATTACGTCATTGACAGGCGACAAGTGACAAGGGACGGGCACTATTTAAAATTGTGAATTTCTCTGAATTTACAAATTCTTGGAAACATTTAGGATAATTTAAGTACACAATTGAAAGAAATATATAACACTGTGCAAGTGGTCTTTTGATATTTTGATACAAAATTCGTACATATTGTACTTTTAACATACTGTAGATGGACGTTAACTGTTGTGCTTGAGTCTTGCGTCTTTGGCACTTAAGTAGTTCATCTGCACCTCAAACATCTATTCTTTACGTTTCTCCATTCCACTGCCTTGCGTCTCGCATTTTTAAACACGAAAACGTGTTCTGTGTGAATTACCTCTGATCTAGTGACAATGACAAGAGTGATATCCAAGAATGCAGCCTTGCTTTTAATCACACATTTGTTTATTCTGATGAGTGGCCGACTGCCCTCCCTCCCTCCCTTCCTTCCTTTGTGCGTTAACATGCAGCGCTGTTCCCGTAAGCTTTTAGAGATTTGTTTATTTGTGTTGCGGCTCGTTTTGCAGCTTGCGAGTGACCCCACCCAGTTTTCACAAGAGCTCCTGACAGCAGGCCTGCTTAGCAGCTCCCCTCTCAATTAACATACTATTAGCATAATATTAGCATGTGTGGATTCGGGTGTTAATGGCTGGAGAAAAATGCTTCAAAAATCAATTTGATAAATTACAAATGGAGGCCAGCGGGTGCAAACGGTCTCCTCACATACCGCTTAGTCAAGCTGTTCTCTGGATAAAGCACAAACACAGTCAAACTGGTGGTACAGAATGTTAAGCGCTGTATCAAGAACTTTTAAAACTGCTGAAATTTTAGTCTTTTTTTTTTTAATCATATTTGTGCGAAAATTACACGTGAACAAACAGAATCAACAGCACAAAGAGCTTTTCGTAACTCGGAGCTTATATAGTTTCGTGTACGCAGTCATTTTTCTTGCAGTATAAAGTCTGGCCCCTATTCTGGCTTAATCTTTTAGCCTAGGAACAGACAGTTTGACAAAGTAAAATGACCAAGCAGAGTTTGTGTTTACTTGTCATGACTCATGTTGGTGTGGGACACAAAATAATAATGCAACATTCAATAAATGTAAATAATGCAGCAGTCTTAAAGGGGTCCTATTATTATTTATTATTATTATTTTTCACATTTTCTTTACTGTGTAACATCACAACATTTATTTCCATCAAGAGTTGCATCAGATCTTGTATTGACAATGCAAGAGTCCAGCACTCTGTAAAGTCTCCTTCAGCACATCCCAAAGACTTTCAATGAGTTTAAGGTCTGGACTCAAAGGTGCCAATTCATGTGTGAAAATGATCCTTCATGCTCCCTCCCTCCCAATCATTCTTTCACAATCTGAGCCTGATGAATCTTGACATTGCCATCCTGGAATATGGCCAATGCCATGATTTGTCTTCCTACACGATTGTTTAAGAAATTAAAAACTACACACTCCATCAATTAGGGTTAGAAGAACTGTTGCCAAACATATAACATGCTAGAAACATAATCACTGAATCATAGACTCTTAAACATTTGCCTATTTAAATCCAAACAGTGTACTGTCCAGAAAGTTTATTTTTAATATAATTTGTATGGAGTTATAGGCTGTAATACTTTGGACTATGTGCCATCTCAGGCTGAGACTATCTGACAAAAGACCTGAGATAAGAACTGGCAAATTCACAAAATAGATAGATGCAAGGCAATCAGACGTCTCTCAAAGACAAAATATGATTTCATATGAATGAACATTAATGGGGGGTGGAGTAGGCCAGCTGTTGATGAAGTCACTGAATGAGAACAAACGTAACGTGTCGTCTGTAAGGGGAAATATGTGTCAGAGCTGATTGGACAGCAGCCTAAGGCTGTGCTGTTCCTCTCAATGCCATGCCTGTCTCTCACCTACTGCTAAACTGAAGCAAAACAGCAGAATAAACCATATACAGCTGTGTTTGCAGGTCTAGCACATCCCCAGACCCCCCACACACACTGAATTCTCAAGCTTTGACAGGCTAAGAAACAAAACATTTTCATACACATTGTTCATATAAAGTTGCTCTAAGTAATTTTTTCCTTATTAAAAACATTTTACACTTAAAGAAATGAATATTACTAAAATTAATTAATAATACTAAAAAATAAAATCACATTCCCTCACATTAGATTAAGACTCCAGTCTCATCAGTAGCCTAATTAAAGCGGTTTTATTTTACTCCAGGGGTCTTCAACCTTTTTGCGTGGTCTAAAATCGATTAAATAATCTAGAGGGCTACTTTTTTTTTATACTCAAAAATATTTATTATAAATATAACACGGTTTTCACTCTGAAAATCCCATTATTTAACTGCCACACAATTTTAGGAGCCAGTGGTCACAGTGGCAACAAGAAGTGTTTGATTTTGTCCCATGGAAATGGACAGTGCAAATTTACATTTGTAAGAAGTGTGTAAACCGAATTTTTACAGTGACAGTGCAACTGAGTTGGAACTGGACAGCCCTTGCTTCTGTTTTTTATTTGCTTACTAAAATGTACCACTTGTTCCTCCATAGTATCATTCATTTGTAGATCATGGTGACCCAGGTAAAACCATGGCTCTTCACTACCACAATAATAAATAAAAACATCTATAGGTTCTCTATAAACCTATGGTGTGTGTTATGAAACACAGTAGCCCAAACATTTATTTATATAAATGCAGAAAATAAATAAAATAAAATGCAAAAAAAAGAAAGAAAACTACCATAGCTTCTAAACAAAAACATACTGTAATTATATTCCATTACTCCTCTAACACAGTTAATACATTTATATATGACTATATTAACATAGAAACATTTTACATGAATATTTACAACATTTCTGCCCAAACTGTTTGTTTTACTACAGTAAATCTATTAGATCTAAAGAGTTGTAGAGTGAAATGTCTTCTAACTGGTTTGTTCTTGGAATGATCCTTGTTTCTCCTGCTTTTTTTTCCGCCTCAATATATTGAGAATGTTAGCGCTGTTTCATCTGGCTTTAAGCTAGTTTAAATCACAAAGTTATATGATTATAATAGAGATAGAGAATTCTGTGCTGAGAATTCAAAAGGCTTCTCACTGGATCACGCAGCTCTGTTTAATAATGTTCTCGTGATCGAGATCAGCCCACACTTGAACGCAGCTGCTCTGGGCGCGCTCGCTGTTTATTGGGCCGAGCTGATAAATGCTCCGCGCTGCGCAGTTCAAACAAGCTTCGTTGCGCTTTTGGAGCGTTTGCTATTTGATGTTTCTCATATGCAACGCACATGACAGCGTGTAGGCAAAGAGGGTTGGGTAACTTTGTATTAGCACCAGTGCGAAAAAGGTAGAAAAACGATATCATTTCGTCGAAGTCTGAAGCCCCGATTTACTGTGGATCTGTGGATTTCTATGGCAATGACGTTGCTTTGGTACTGTAGGTATACAACAAAAACAACAACCTCCTCAACATGGGCTGGTTTACAATACAGATGTTGTCTTATTTACAACTTGTCAATGTGTAGCCGTCTCGCTGGACTAATGCATCTTATGAGGCAACGGCAGAAACATAGGAGTGGTTTTATTCTGCGCTGTCCTTTATATTGTCATTTTCTTTTCGACGATCACTTTGCAACAACACAACCTTGTTTCCATAGCAACTTTTAGCATGTTTCCTATAACAACTGTAAGTATACATCTGATGTTTAAGTTTTACGTGGCGTAAGAAAGTCACATAAACCACGCAAAATCCGATCGGTGCAGTCAGACTGAAACAGAGATGCAATTTCCAGAAATGCGATTAGAATTGGATTTCAATCCACATATGAATGTAGCTCGAAAAGGGATTTGTGATTTTTGGCCGTTCACACTTCTGATCGGGTTTCAATCAGATATGCACAAAAATCGGATTTGGACCGACAGGAAGTCAACAATTTGACATGTTCTATCTAAAATGATTTTACTTTAATAAAACTTTTATAATTACTATACATTAATATTAATAGAGAAATTTTGCAATATTAGTACTTTTTAAAATGTGTCATATTGTATGGCCATATAAAAAAGTGGTTTTGTGGTAGAAGTGAATTTATTTTATTTTATTTGTTTGTTACTCCAATGTTCAGAAACATACAAATACAGCCTCAAACGTAAAATGAGGGAAAAAAAGGGGGAAAAGAAATACAACCATGTCAGGCATGGTCGGGAATCAGGAGAGGTTATTAACGTAGTGCCAAAGAGGTATCTAAATCTGCCATAAGTCATTCGACTTTTGATGTGTATCATAAGTGAGTTTCTTGAGTGGAAGTAATGCAGATATTTGAGAACAGGTGTTTAGCACGAGAGTCAAACATCTGATAGATAACAGATACAATTCCAAAGAGAAACAAAATTGCAAGCTCTTGTAAGCAGTTATGTATTTTGGTCCAAAAATGGATGATTTTATCACAATATCAAAAGCAGTGAAGAAATGTGGTGAAGATTTACAGAACCTAAATTTTATACTCTACCTCAACTACTACCTTCACTACTGTTCAAAAGTTTGGGGTAGGATAAAAAATAAATAAAATAAATGTATTCAGAAAGGATGCATTAAACTGATAAAAAAATGACAGTAAATATCAAAAGATTAGTAATATCAAATAATTGCTGTTCTTTTAAACTTCCCATTCATCAAAAAATTATTAAAAAAAAAGATCGGTTTCCACAAAAATATTAAGCAGCACAACTGTTTTCAACATTGATAATAATAATAAATGTTTCTTAAGCTTCTTTTGGCTGCTGAAAATTCCGCTTTGCTATCACAGGAATAAATAACATTTTACAATATATATGAAAATAGATATAATATTTGAAATTGTAATATTTCACAAAATTACAATTTTTGTTCAATTAAATATAGCCTGGTTGAGCATAAGAGACTTCAAAAACATTAATAATGTTTTACCAACACCAAACTTTTGAAGGGTAATATCATTTAGTTGTTTAGGTTTTTGTAATATTTGAGTGGGTATGTAAAGGGTTGGTGATTTTGTTTGGTTAGGCTTATATTTAGTGCTTAACCTGTTGTCTAACATTTGCTCTGGTGGCAGTCACAAGCATTTGGCCCCTGTGATGTTGAATGGCATGCGTGTTAACATTTCGCCTTTGTAGTGCAAGTGCAGATGCGTTTGGCTTCGGTCGCGCTAAGGTGTCTTTTGCGTACACATTTGTCTGTCATGGGTAATGTGTGTGTGATTGTGTGTGTGTTGGAGTTCTGAGTACTCTCTAATCCCCCCCTCTTCATGAATACATTAGCGGAGTGTCTTAAACTCAGCTTAGCTGGCGGCTCTGGAGGCACATCACATCCTATTACCTACTTTAAATCATTAATGTGACATCGTTTTCACTCAATCTCCAAACACCCACGCTTCAAATCTGCACATTTGACTGAGCTGTCGCAGAAGCTCTGGAACTCACACACACACACACACGCACGCACACACGCACGCACTCACACGCACGCATCATGTACACAGACATAGTAACTGTAAACATACATAAGCTAGCATGAGCTTATACATGTAAAAACAGTAAATACACACTCTGAATTATGCAAATTACTTCCCTCAGATGATGTTGTTGCCTTATGAAAGCATCTTGCCCTCTTTTTTTTCCAGACACTCAGCAAAGACTGCTATATAGACAGCAGGAAAGATAACTCAACGAATCAAGATGTTTCTTTTCTGTACTTTGCCTCATACTGAGCGCGCACACTCTTACAAAACACTCTATTCAGTATTAGCTACAGGCAAAAAATCAAATATTTACAGTGCCAGGAGCTACGCTACTCCACTTAAAGACTTAAAGACTCAATTTTCCAGCCCACTTTCTACTGTTTATACGAAAATTTGGAGTACTTAACTCCCTCTCAGACAAACACTCAAGACAGCAGCACAGACCCACCAGAGAGGAAACCCATTACAGGGCCAGAAAAGACAAGAGCTCTGAACCCACTAGCTTTTACAAAAGCAATAACATTAACTATCACATTTCATTACGTAAAGTTTGTGATTTCCAAAAGATAACAAAACCTTCATCCATTTTCCTTTCAGTTGTTTCCATTCCACCATGCTTGTTGTGGTTAATTAGATCATTTGTTTCTTTGGATGTGAGATCCATTGTGCTCTCTACATCTGGCCTTCTGATTGGTGGTAAAATTGGGTTTCCTACTTTTGAATAACATATACTATAAGTACCTAGTAAAACTACTATTAAAAGTTAGATGTGGGTTTTTAAGCAGCCTTGATTTGGGAAGCATTTCATTTATTTTCTCCAGAGGCAATTCAGACATTTCTCTTGAGAGTTAGAAGCCATGAAACCAAATCAAGGCTTATAATGCTGGGAATCTATTTGACTTAAAGCAAAAAAGTATTTGAAAAAAGACATTTCCTTTTTTATAAGGGAGTGAACTTTGCATTCCATTAAGCAGTGACATAATAGAATCAGAAATGATAGTACAACAATATAAAAATAAAAAGCATATTGGAAAATGTTCTAGACTCAATAATGCCAGTATAATCATAAAGCCACTTTCTACCCATAGTGAGTAATGTAGTAATTCACTTTAAAGAGTTTTTGTGGAGAAATGAATGCGATTTTTACTTCCAAAATCGTACTGTTACGCTCCTTTGAGGGCAGCACCAGAACCTTATTATTTTGACTCAAATCTAATCCAGACATTCATCCTCATAAAAGTGGTATTTTTATTGCTCTGGATGCTGTAATTGTATGATAACACTGGGCAATTTTTTAAGATTTGTGTCACAAATATTATTTCTAATGGAAATGAGTGGTTTAGAAAGTCTGGTATGAAAGTATTTTCCAATGATGGAACATCTTTGACCACCTACTTGAGGGGAGTGATCAAGACAAACCGTTAAGATTTGTTAACAATATTGAGTAATTCATGAACACTCTTCTACAAATATTTGTAATCTCAGCAGGTGTCCAGTGTGACGTAGATCATTCCAGACTCATGCAGTGACATTCAGCGCTGGGAGTTCCCTTTGTTTGGCCTAAAAATCTCTGGATTGCTTCATATGTTGGCACATGTACAAGAGTAGACAGTATTTAGTGTGCAGTGTGGTGTTTTTTTTTTTTTTGGCAGTTCTGGACTGTCATCTAACAGTGTTAGAGTTTAATTATGGAGTTGGTGAGTTGGAGTAGGGCAGAAAAAGAAGCCATAGACACAGTAGAGATACAGAACACGTTGCTGTTTTTATTTGAGCCTTGACTGGCAGTAATACTGAAAAACGTCAACTTAGAACAGATGGTGGTAACCCACAGCTTGCTTTTTTTTCTTTTTTCCATAAGAGTACAGTAACTCTTGCTTTTATTGTGGCATGAATAACATCAATAAAAGAGAGAAAGAAATATACAACTTATATTACACTGTGTTATGAACAAAATATAAATCTATAACTCTATGCTATATTTACATAATTATCTTTCTTGATTTTCAAGTTGAAATGGTAAGTTAAGTACTTTTTGTTTGTTGTCATTTAACATTGTTTTGAGCTCCACACGTGACTTTGATTGTCTTATCAATTATTGTTCGTAATACAGGCCATCATCAGAGTATATGTTCACAAAGACCATGCCGGAAAATAATTAGTGACCTTGTATGTTAAACCTCCAGCATACGTGTCCCTATCGATTGATATGATTGTGGGAATTACTTGCAAGTGAAAGCATGGTCACACCAGATGGCGGCTATTCTGTGATTGTGACTTTCGTTATCTGACAAGGTGTGATTGTGATGTCACTATAGTGAGCTTGATTGACAGATGGAGACAGTGTGGAGCTAAAACAATTCTGGAGATAAAAACGTTTCCACGTTCAGTGGAGCTTTACTGGAATCAGATCACCATTTTAGAAAGGTCATGTCTTCTGATTAAAAGGAATAGTCACCTGCCACCATGTCTTTTAAAACCTGTTTCACTTTTTTTTTGTGAAACACAAAAGATGTTTAGCAGAATGTCCAAGCCGCTCTTTTGCATACAATGAACTGAGTGGTGACCATGGCGTTCAAGCAAGATTTTCAGTGAATAAGGCCTTCAAGTCATTTTCTTTTACAAAGATATTAAATGGCTAAAGCAGACTTAGGAATATAGTAGTTTTATGTACCACTTTTATGGTGATTCTTCTTTTTCTTTTCACAGCCCTTTGTCCCCATCCACTCTCATTGTTTGGAAGAGAGCAGCCCGGAGCATCTGCTAAACGTCTCCTATTGTGTTCTACAGAAGTAAGTCATACAGGTTTTGGCAAAATTTCATTTTTGGGCTGAACTATCCTTTCAAGGGTTAGTTGTGGTGAACTGCAACCCTGAATTGCAATTTGACACAATAGGTAAACAAATGTATTCATCTAAACCAATGATGTCCCAAAGAAACATAAGGGAGAGGATGACAAATATCAGTAAACAAGATCCACGCGCTCTTTCTGTTCAATAACAATTGGGGTATAATATAGCTGTTTTCTTTATCTTCAGTAAAAGTAAAAGAGAATTAACAGATAGGAAACTTCACATTATACATAAACCATTACAAATAAAAATATCATGTTCTTCTTATTATGTTTGTCTCCAAGTGTTCAGAGTCCTAGTGCTTTAAGAAATGTGTTTGGAGTCAATGAATGATGCACGGAGGAGAAAAAGAAACTGAAAAAAAGAGAAATGTCTCTTTTCCTTCATATCAGCAGTTCACCGTGACCACTTTCTCAGAAATATACCAGCGTCAGAACAGGATTAATTAAAAAAAAAAAAAAAAAAAAAACGAGAACAAATAAAAAAAGGAAAACAAAAAACAGAATATTGAACATAATAATTAGATCTAAATACCTACCCAGCTAAATATAATGCTTTATCAAGCGCAGTTTCCATACGATCATAAAAAAAAAACTGGAGAAAAATAATAAATTATACTGTACATAACTTACTAAACTTAGGAAATGCTGCCTATTCTTATAATTAATGTTAATAATATTATTACACTAGAGGCAGTTTTAATGAAAATAAAATACAGTATTTGCAAATACGAACTAAAACATTGACATGCAGAGTCTGAAACGGCTCCTCCCAACCTTGACAGCAGAGTGACGTTGACATGGAGGCAGAACATAAATACAAACAACAGACGGGACTGGACCTCTTCGAACCGAATAAACTAGACAAAGACAAGCACGCAAAATGTGATCGGTCATCACTTGGCTAGCGCTGCAGGCGTCAGAGTACCTTTAACATTTTTTGTCAAAAAAAAAAATCTCAAGTAGGCCAGAAAAGTCTTAATATATTTTTAGTTCTATTGTGTGCAATCGGAATATATATTTTGATATGTGTTGTGAGTTGACAGCTTTTGTGTAGATGTTTAATGGTTGGAGTCTGGCTGCTGTTCACCTAACAGCTTGTGTCTCTCTCTCATCCAGCTGCCCGCTTATGCCCACACCAGGCCAGAGAGAAGCTGGCAGAGTAGTTACAGTTAGGGCAGCCGTCAATCAAACGCTGTGGCCGTGCCAAAAGCAGCCACACAGGTGCAGTAAGATGGAGTGGGTCAGTCAGAGCCACACAGAGAGTGGATGACTGATGGCACGGCTCGGAGACTCCTCTGCACTGATAAACGGAGTGATAGATGGAAAAAAGTGTGGGAATTAATGCGAAGAGAGAGACAACACAAACCCCTGCAGAGGAGGAGGAGAGATGCAAGATATATTAAGGGGCGCTGATTGAAACGCACACTTGTGCTTGTCTTGTGCGGAGATCCCTGGTTTCTCTCAGAGCTGTCCTTTGAAAACGGAGTGCTGAGCACTGGGGCTTGTGGGAACTCTATTCTCCTCCTTCAATACGCCATTCAGGCACAGACTCTTCTCTAGAGAGCTTTTCTCTCCGCATCCCCTCTTTTCCTTTCGGAATGAGGTGCAATGTTCCCTGCAACCATACATGACAAAAACAGGTTGTTCAGGGAGACAAAGAGAATGACAGGAAAAAATCAAAGGGCAAAAAAGAAAGAAGGTAAGATAGGAGGGAAAAGCAAATGAACAATTGATCCAGGAATGATCGGATGTATAGAAAAATATGATAAATGCAGTGTAATTATTAAATGTTTGGTTTCCTTCCTTAAGGATCTGGCAGCTAGCATGAATCGTACGTATTGAATATTATAGTTTTTTGTTGTTGTTAATGTTCACATGACCAGCACATCAACTGTCTACATGTACTAAAAATTAACTTAAAACCTAGCAAAAGGCGCATTCATTCATCACACACACACACAAACATAAAGAAATGTGCACGTGTACAATAATTCTACTTGAGGCTTCACTCTCCATGTCAGCTGTTCACCAAACACAAAGTTTGTGCTATCTCATAAAGTTTGTCTCCACACATGAGAGACGTCAACATCCAAAGTTCAGTAGAAAGGAACAGTAAAAGCGTGTCAAGAGGAAAAGATGTGAGGAAGGAGGGATTGTCTGTCATCCAGCGGTGTCCAAACTCCTGAGTGAAGGGACGCGAATCCTCCCTTCCCATCCTTTCGTCCAAAAGAAAAGACATATTTGAGTGAGAGCACATGGGTGTGAGGATGATAGAAAGAATTCAGCTAACAGCACGCCGAAGAGAAAAAAAAAATAGGAAATGTTTGTCATTTTACTCCTGTCAGGTGCTTTACGGTGAAGAGGAAAATAAATGTCTTTTTTCTCTATTAAAACTGTAGCACAAAAACAACAAAATCACATTCACAAGCCACTTGTTGGCACTGTGTACCTGAGTGAGAATATTATAGAACCAAGAAAAAAAGCGGTTTAAAAGTGTCTCTTTAGAAACAAACAGGTCCACCATTTTAAAGTGTCTATGACGGGTCGACTGACAGGTCCTTAGTAATAAATGTCTTGATAAACCGGTCAAGCGTCATTTTTCCTATGTAGTCATAGCTTACTCGTGATTCAATAAGAACTTGCGGCGGTACGTTCGCTCAGCGGGAGTCAGGGCAAGTGTTACACTTCATTCACAAGACCCTCCTTTTCATGTAACAGTCATTTTAATTGACAGGTCCTGTGCTTTGCTGTGGATATCAGACTTGGCTCTGGAGGAGTCCTGATTGGACGGTGTATGGGGGCGGAAAGAAGTTTGCTTGCGTGAGATGCCAAGTGACAGGTGAGATGATGTGATTGGCAGGTTTACTGAGTGATGTGATTCTCACTGTCACTGCCATAGTCATCGTCTTCGTAGTCAAAGTCATCGTAGGCATCGCCGTTGCCGTCATCCATTCGGAGCTCCTCCTCCTTCACACGAGGCCCCTCCCCTTTGTGTGTGCGGTATGAGGGCTGGCTGGTGGGCGGGACTGGTTCGGGGCTACTTGACATGCTCGAGTGCTCAGAGGGCAACTGTGGAGAGGGCATTCCCGCCATAGAGAGCGCACCCGGGTACACGACGCCCGCTGAGGACAAGGGTAACTGGGTCTGCTGCCTGTAGTACAATAAACACACAACCTGTTAGTGGGGCCTGGGTGAAAACCGTAGTCTGATTGTTGTATATAATGAAATAATGAAAAAGTGAGGGGTTGAAAAATGTGACTGTTTGGTGATGTCACCCAAAAGGAAAGTTGTTTCATAGGTGATGTATGTACACTGTTCATGAATTCGCTGATGAATGTGTTACACAAAATTGATCAGGGTCAATTTGATTCCATGTTGACTTTAAAAGAATACATTAGTAAAAGTTATTTAATGAAACTCACCCTACGGTGAAGTACTGGCGCATCTCCTGTCTGCGGTTGCGCATGATGGCCTTATATTCACCAATGCGCAATTTCTTTCCATCCACCAGGCAGGTGCGTTTGGGCCGTGGTTTGTATTTGTAGTCTGGGTATTTCTCTAGGTGCTGCTTACTAAGACGGGCCTGTTCTTCATAGTATGGCTGCTTTTCCAGGTTGGTCATGGCCTTCCAACGAGAACCTGCAAGAACAACAAGGTGTTTAGAGAACCTCACATGCATGCACAGTTATGATTCAGACAAACATTTACATGTTTTTTTTTTAACGGTTGCATTTTTTAGCTTCCCAATGCAAATGTCCCCTATAGAAAAAGTACTAGAGAAAAGCCAGGTAAACTCAAACAGCCAAATTATACAGGGCTTTTTAAGAACAGAGTATTCAGGCAACCCAATTAACCATGTGTTCACACCGCCGCCGGCGAGAGTGGCGAGATTCGCTCTTGCCACCCTGCCAAGGACGCCGCAGAAAGATTTGTGGATGCTCTGACGTAGATCTAATGCTTGGTCTTTTTTAAAACTTTATTTAAAGGGGCCGCAAAGCAAACAAGCATGTCGATCGTTATTTGTGCAGACTGAACAAGTAGGGTTTAAGTTAACCTCATGGAATCTTTTAAATGTGAAAGAAATTGATTGATGGAAAGAACTTAATTATAGTGACGTTTGCTAGCGAAATAAACCAACTAAAAGCCATTTGTGTGGTGTGGCTTTTGTTTTCATGGTTAAGTGCTAATCTAATTTGCATTCCTGCTGAAAAACAAGCGTTCTAGCACAACATTTTTGCCTATAAATAGTGTTGCATGCCTTCTTATAAAATTCAAATGATCAACCTCTCCTCTATTTTGCTTGGGAACAAATTTGGTCGGAACCAAAGTTTACTTGACTGCATTCTCTGGAAGCCTACTAACCCTAACCCTCTTCTAACCCTACTCTCAAGGGGAGCACTTCTACATTCCGATTGGTTGCCGCCAAAGTGCGTCGTAGCTTATTCTCCTCGCCGTCCAAGACGCGCCGCCCTCACTGGAGCTCGCTGCCGGCTCACATTGAAAATTAATGACTTATGGCCACTTTGACGCTCTCAACGGAGGCAGTGTGCATGCACACAATGTTTAAGTATTCGATTTTTAAAATATGTAATTTTGCACATCTCTAATACACTCACACTTTAGTATGGTTTTTAACTGCCTATCGTTGAGCTTTAAAAACTGGCACTTTGCACTAAGAGAGGGTTTTTGTTTGGTCTAATGAGTACCTTTGAGTGGAACTGATGTCAGACAGAGAAGAATAGAGTGTGATCTTTGCCCTCCAAAGCGCACACACACACACACGACATGCGACATTATTCCAGGTGACAGCGGGTTAAGTGGGCCACTAACACACTCCATCTAATTATCAGAGTTCAACAGGCGTACATGTGGCCTGTGTCTCTCTTTCTCATTAACAGAGGGATGTGAACACATACATATACATACACATTTACACACTGGTGCACACGCCACTGTCCCAAACACTGCAGTAAATGTGTGTTCAGGGTGTTATGCGTCTGTGTTGAATTTACCCAGTCCTACTGTATGTTTAATGGGGAAAAGCTGTCACCACTGCCCCTGACATGCACCCAGTGCTGTAAAGGGGGAACTCCTTCTGTTAACAATTGAGAGAGCGGGGCCTTATTAAAACCAGATTTTCTGGCGTTATAAAACGCTTAGGAGCTCTTTAAAATGTCAAACACAATCCCAGAGGTCTGGAGAAAATGTCAGACAGACTGGAGAGCTGGTTTAATGCATAATGAATTATATCATCATTGTTGGAGTCAGCCCTCTAGAGCGATTCATTAGGCGGTGGTTACACAATGCAGTGCGGGAGAGGGCTGTGTGTGTGTGTGTGTGTGTGTGTGTGTGTGTGTGTGTGTGTGTGTGGGTTGAGGAGGAAGAACAGAGGTGATTCTCTGTAGCGGGCTGCATAGTTCTTCCCGAAGGAGCCAGCCTTTAAGCCCCACCCACATTTAATGTACCCTCAAATCTCAGCCAATTAGGGAATACAGTGTGTGGTGAATCAAAGTTGGATGGAAAAAAAAATCTTTATCAAAAGCCTTGAGTCAAAACTGCGCAGCTGAAAACAAGAGACGGAGCTAGTAAACTTTAAGTGGTTAGTTAAGTGTTTGGAGAGATTTAGTGGCACTGTCTCTATCTCACCGAGAATCTTACTGATGTTTGAGTTATGCATGTCAGGGAAGGCCTGAAGGATTTTCCTCCTCTCGTCTTTAGCCCAGACCATAAAGGCGTTCATGGGCCGCTTGATGTGCGGTTCGCTGCTGCCGCCACGCCCTCGAGCCTCCCTGAAGATCCGAGAGTCCGACACACTCGGGCTTCCTGGAGAAGGAAAGTGGGTGGACAAACATGCTCATATGTACAATACACATAAAATGAGACAAATGTACGGTTGGCTGTGATTAATTGAAAAAAAAAAAATAGAAAAAATAAAGATTACAATAAAATGATTACAATTAAGATTAGGGAAGTAAATAGGGTCCATTTTTATTTAACTTTAATGTGTCTTTAAAGTCACAATGTTACAGAAGTAGCAACATAAAAAAAAAAAAAAAATCTTACCATCTGAATCTCCACTGATGCCAAAGTCCATCATTGCGTGAGTGAACTTGCTCTCTTCAGACTGTTTTAAATGCTGGCTTAGGCTCTCAAGAGCAGCTTTATCCTGTACACACACAATATACAAACCAATCCATTTAAATTCATTATCGACAAATCAACATTTGCATACAACATTTGCAAAATTTGCATAAACACATGAACTGATGAATCAAGTGCATGGGAAGAGAATCAGAATTATTTTTTTTAAATGTGAGTTAATGTTTATCCATCAAATATGAGTTTCCTGGATGCCACCTGCAATCTATTTACACTTATTCTTTCCCTCTCTTTCTCACTCGATCTCGGTCTCTCTCACTTAGCCCTGAGGTCAATGCATTAGAGAGCACGAGCGCTCTAGAGATGAGAGCGGGGCTGGACCGCACAGCCTCCTGGGTATTTATTACACCCAATAAAAAGAGATTTACTATGCATTTACATGGCTAATGTAGCTGGGCTGCATATTTCAACACAACACCCCCTGCTCTCTCTAAACATACCCCCCCTCCGAGCTGCATCTGGGGCTTAATTAGTCAATTAAACTCCATCCTGAATCCACGCTACGTTTAAAACACACTCGCAGACAAGAGTCCTCACCATTAGAGAGTGACCTGGGCCTTCTGCGACTCTGTAATGAAATACATTACACCATTTTGCAGCCATCGAGATTTAATTGTTCAGACTGAGTTAGTGAGTGGGGTTTAAATGAATGTGTAATGGAGAGAGAATCTCTCCCCAGAGAGACAAAGAGAGACTGAGAGAGATGATCAGGTTTGATAATGTGACAACACGAAAACTTCGGCTTTATACACTAGAAGGTTTGTAATATTGGGAAAAGCTATCCGTTAACACTCCTGTTCATCTCAACTGCAAGAATAATTACTATTTTAAGAGCCCTCAAAAAATAAATTAAAAAAAATCTACTTCAGTATAATGAAATATTAGCCTTGTATACATATGTTGCTTGCACAATTTATATTTCGACAGAATACATAGTTAATTTTGATTGGCTGTCAATGGAGAAAGATGCTTTTAAGCTTGAGTAGTTACAACATGTACCATAACATGTAGGCTAACTGAGCCTCAACCTTGCTTGGATCGACGCTTAAACTCTTTCATCTCATAGACGATTGACCTTGCTCATCTCCCACAATCCATTTATCTTAGTGTGACACAAAAGGGTTTAGGAACAACGCAGGGTTTGACCGCACCATGTGTTCCAGGGGAATAAGTTCAAAGAGCGCAGCGAACTCTCTCAGAGAGTTGAGGTCAATACATAGAGGGAAAGTAATTGTCTGAAATCAGGAGATAATGGGCTGAAGAGGAAAACAAACATCAGATGGGCTGGCTGATGTGGACCTCAGTCACGTAACAGAAAAAAATCTGTGAAATGTCTAATCAGAAACTCTCTAGAATGAGTATGATCAGCCTCTAACACCCCAGCAAAGAAAGGTCCTTTAATGAATTGAAATTTCCTTTTTTAATCTGAAATTTATCAGATACAGGAGAGAGAACTTCACTCAGATGAACTCAAACATCCACTTTTCTCTAAGACCGAGATCATCGATAATACTCTCTCTCTTCATGTGTGCTGCCCTCACATTGACCGCAACCAATCCACCCTTTTCTCAGCATTTGAATATGTGGCATTGATCAAAAATAACCCCTCTGTACTCAAAACGTGTGTAAAAGTGCAGCGTGGATGACAGTGTGAGAGAATGCAAAGCTGTGGTCAGAGTAAAGTGCAGCTGATCTGTGGTAAATCATAATAAGGATAGAGTGCTTGGGAGATGTGGATTATTCCTAATGCACCTTCATTAACCTAGTAACAATCAGCAGAGCCACTAAGCCTGGCCAAGGGAAGAAAAAAAACCCCTGCAGTGCAGTGTGAGCATGTGGGTGCTAAACTGAAGTTGAGATCAACGGACCCATAAACATGCTTTTGTTAAGCATTTACCTACTGTGTATTTGGAGATGTTGATACGAGTTTACATACAAAGGTTTATGAAATAAACCAAATCTCTGTGTGGCGGAGAAAATCAGGAAGCAAGGACACCTGTGTATATACAAGCGTCTTCCTCTGCTGATGTGCACAATCACATCATTAGAGGTGGACAAGGCAAAAGTGTCCATAATTTAATGCTTGTTTACTGACATACTCTGCTTTTTGAAGCATTTGTATGCAAATTCCACAGAAAGCGAGTATTTTTTATTATCTGCGGTCGAAGGCGTTTCCTGTGCTGTGGCTCGTGGACCAGCTGACTCCAGTGTGTTTAGCAAATAAGCCCAATTTAGCCGTGTAGCCGAGGAGTCACTCCA